>RJVU01059333.1:4931116-4960589 GCA_003731715.1 Anabarilius grahami | reverse complement strand
CACTCTTGATGTTTTAGAGTGTCACTCCTTCAATGCTGTGAGATTTTCCTGCATTATAACTGAATTATCGAATGGATTTCAAATATTCTCAAAACTTTGCTCTGTGTTACAGACAGTGGTTCATAGATGTCTGTGTGTGTCTCTGTGTGTGAGTGAGTGTGTCTATATCACACTCTTGATGTTTTAGAGTGTCACCCCTTTACTGCTGTGTACTTTTTTCAGCATTGTGGCCGATTTGTAGATTGTAGATTGTTTTGTGTTTTTGTCGATTTCCCATTCATTTCCTATGGTCGGTCATTTTTGACCGAAGACAACAAGTGTGACTATTTTTTTTACGACCACTTAGCATGCTCGAATCATGCCCTCAATTTAAAAAAAATTTTTTTTTGTGTGTTCACATTCCAAATGCCATAAAAGTCACCAAGTTTCTTACCATTCCGATGAAGCTGTGATTTTTAACAATACAAAACAGAAAACATTTCGGTCAAAAATGACGGAAGAGCACCAGAGGGTTAATATCTTAATTTGTGTTCCAAAGATGAACGAAGTTCTTACAGTTTGGAACGACATGAGAGTGAGTACTTAATGAGTTTTTGGGTGAACTAACCCTTTAACTCCTGTTTTCTCACTGCTTTCATTTTTGTTGTGTTTATTTTGTTATCGAGAGGAAAGCGTGCAGCACATATTAACATTTAAATGCCGCTCTCAGCAGTGTGGGTGGAGTCGGGATGTTCAGTAACACGTATTTTGATCTTTTTACCCCTAAGTGAAGAACTAAAAAGAACTTCGCAATGAGTGTATCAGGGCCTTAATGTTCTAATCAAGCAGTAAATCTGAGCAGACATCTAACTCAAGCTCTTTAGTTAGTGACTATGCCGTTTACTTGAGGTGTGTTATGTGGAGCAGGTCATGTTTCTGGGTCAGGCCCGTATCAGCCTGCTGCTGCCTGCAGGTCTACATGACATAATCTACAGCAGAGATGCAGAGAATGACGATTATTGAATAAGAGAGGGATTCACATTAAGGGAACATGATTCATAAGCGAGTCCCGGTGCATTTCCTCTCTAGTACACCCATACTGATGTTGCTTTACCTCATGTGTCTGACAGAAAATGTCACAACTCCATCACCTCAGCTCTGATATGCTTTCCCATCTCCAGTCTCTATCCAATAAATGACAAACATGAGTGACAGACTGATGAACAAAGCATTGAAATCCATTTTACAGATTTTACCAGAAAAAAACTAATTGTATTTTGAAAATCATTGATAGGTATTGAGTGCAAAGCAATGAAATGGCCCCAAATTCAATATTCGTAAGTCATATTTGTAAAATTGCAACAAAATTTGATCACAGATGCCGCTATTATTATTATTTTTTTTAAATGCAATACTTTCAAACATTTTAATGTCATAATAATTTTTATGCACCCAATTGTACATCACATTTAATTATTTTAATACCAACTCATCACTTTCCAGTCATTTCTGAACACTAAACAAGAATTTTAAAAAATCATTTTGATTCAGAACGATAAGTTAATGAATAATTGACACTGATTTGTGAAGCAGTATTCAAAATAACCAACTCAACAGAATGACTCACTCACAAAATCAACATCATTATGGCTTGCATCCAGGCAAAGAAAATATCATTTAAAAACTCACTGATATCTACAGGATTTCCATGACTGTGGCATCTAATCAATACATGCAAATAAGTCACAATATGATGAAAAANAAAAAAAAAAAAAAAAAAAGTACTTGTAAATCAAAGTCAACAAACGCAAAAATGGACGCTCCTAATTCAAGCATCTGTGCATGTTTTACATAACTTGAGTCTTGTCCTGCTGCAGTGTTTGGTGTTGGATTAGAAATGCTTATAGGATCCACATTTGGGTCTTTGATGCTTTATAAGCGAGATATGGCTGCTGGCTGTCTCTCATATAAAACAGGTGTTTATGTTCACATGCAACAGGCATTTGTTTGTCCCGGGCCAGATGTGTAACCCCTTCTCTGTTTACATGTGATCCTGAAGAGAAGATCACCATTTTCACCCTGGAACGCATCTTTCACTCAATGTGTTCACAATTACGGCACAGAGTGACGGTTGGTAAACAAGCAAATAAAGTCTACTCTCAGAGCAATCCAAACAAGCGATCTCACTGACACATCTGTAAATAAACTAGTACATTAGCATGCACCTCAGGCGTCCACGAAGGAAATGGCAGAAAATTACGGGATAGGCCTCTTGGGATGTGAATCGTGAGGAATGTAATGATTCTGGATCTGATTCTACTTAAAGTCACCATGAAATCAAAATGACAATTCTTATTTTTTTTATGGAATATTGCGGTATTAATATAAATAATTTGCCTGTGCACATCTTCTTTCTTTTTTTTTTATTCATGCACTCTCAATTTTTTAATCAAAATAACTTCCCCTTCCTCTTGCAGTGACATCTCTTCTCTTTTCTGATGAAGTGTTTACTGGCGTGAGGGCGGGGCAACCTGTCACTCATATGAAATCAACCAATAGCAAACCACAACCATCCAATCAATTCCTGATGGACAAAATCGAGTTGCACCATGCATATTTTTTGTTCGAGAAGCCATTTCACTCAGATATACATCAAAATAAGGAAGAAAAGACTATCTCAACTTCCATTTCATGCAGACTTTAATGACTCCATTCAATTGAACTGAAACTTTTTGGTCTATTTTTCTGGAAATAATTTTTAAAAATTCAACCTTGAACATGAAATGACTTAATTTAGCTTCTATGAACAACTTGTTCCCTGTTTTGAGGAGAAAAGACAAAAAATAGCAGCATGGATTCACAGCATGTGACCTAGTGGCTCAGTATGTGTCCACGCACTTGTGACACGCTGACACCATTCGTAACGCTGCATGAGATCCGGTGTGACGCCCCACCGCTCTGAGAGCGTGACCCCTGCTGACTGCTGGAGATGACAATGAAAGGACACTTACTCTGGCGAGGAGGCTGATGGGGTCGAGGTCGGACGGAAGCTCAGACAGACTGCAGTACTCCTCGCCAAGATAAACCTGCAGTGTCGTGCAGAGATGCCCCAGGCCTTCCTTCTTCTCCTCGCTCATGTCGACAAGATCTGGACACAGAGCACGGCGTTTTCAACATTTGACAACAGTGATGCATATGAATGAGCAGAAACTTTTTTTGTTATTTGCCTCTTTTAAAAAATATTACTGCTGCTGTATGGTGTATATCAAAGTATCATGGTATTATCATCTGACACTCTGACTGCATACCATGATGGTATGATTGGTCATTGTGTTCACACACTCTATAGACATGTGAAGAGATTCAAAGATTTCTATTTACAACATGTTTTTGATCAGCATTGATCATTGTAGCCAATCACAGACGTATCTGTTGAGTGCGTGAACACAATGACCAATCAGAGGCGTTTAAGAATCCGCTCAACAGTGCTCAAAATGCTAGGGGGAAAAACTGGTATCGTCACATTTTAAAATTTCAGTACTGACTTGGTAGCGAAGTCGGTACTTTTGACAACCCTAATTATATGTACAAAAATACATGGTATTACTATAGTGTGGGACTAAAAGCAGTATTATCATTAAGTAATATGTACAAAAAACATGATATTAATATATAGCACCTGACCAAAAATTATAGTATTACCATGGTATAACAACAACAAACAAACAAGGTATTATCACACGTTCAAAAACATGAAAAAAAAGGCATTATTTTGACACATATCGAAAAACATGGTATCACCATGGTACCTGACTTAAAATCATAGTGTTACCATGATATATGTCTAAAAAAAAATCCTACATAATTCAAACCAATAATAGTTTAGTCATCATGAACTAAAACAAACAAATTATTCAAACAATTTTCACTCATTTAAATAAAGATGAAATGAATAAAAAAATTTTTTTTAAATTAATAAAACTAAAATTAAAAGTGTTGCCTTGGAAACAGAAAAGAAATAAACAGATATAAATATAAATTAAAGCTAGATAGAGGTAATTAGAATAATTAGATTCTAATTACTAGATTCATAATTAGAGTTTCACCTACAAAATTATTGTATTTTCATGGTAATTTCAATAAAATGTATAAACTGAAGCTGTTCATAAGTTACACTGAAGGCAGTAATAAATATCTTCAAGACTAGAAAAACAGGAACAGAATCGAACCTAATTAACCTGAAAAATGTTCACATATACACTGGCATATAAAATAACATTCTGATATTAACAACACTGAGATGAACCAGGAAAAAGTCTAATGATGATCAACAAGAGTGAAGCACAAGAGAGCCGAAACACACAATAATAAAAAATTTAAAAAAAAACAGAAGAGGAAAAAAGGTTTGTGTATGTGTGTGTGTGTGTGTTTGTTGTCACCTTTTGGGTGTGTGTTTAGCTGATGAAGAAGATTATTTAGGCAGTTGTTTACTGTGTTTGTGTGTGTGTTCAGAGAGCTTCATATTTCCTGACTGTACCAGTAAAATGGATATCCGATAGTGGAGGTTTTAGTGTCTATTTAGAGAGAGCAGTCGTGGCCTAATGGATAGAGAGTCGGACTTGTAACCCAAAGGTCATGGGTTGGAGTCTCAGGTCCGGCAGGGATTGTCGGTGAGGGGAGTGAATGTCCAGCACTCTCCCCACCCTCAATACCATGACTGAGGTGAGACCCTTGAGCAAGGCACCGTACCCCCAACTGCTCCCCGGGCGCCGCAGCAATGGCTGCCCACTGCTCCGGGTGTGTGTTCACGGTGTGTGTGTTCACTGCTGTGTGTGTGCACTTGGATGGGTTAAATGCAGAGCACAAATTCTGAGCATGGGTCACCATACTTGGCCACATGTCACGTCACTTCGTCACTTCGTCACTTCACAGAAAGAGGTCTGGTTGTAGCACGAGAGTGTGTACGCGTAATTTATGTCGGCTTTGCTAAACATATGGGCTTTTCCATTAACCCTCCTGCTCTGATCTACTTTCTCCAAACACACCATCAATGAACTTCAGTGTGTTCACTGCTGCTGCGGCAGACAGAGCAAACGCTTGACCTGCGGCAGCAGCTCACAGCTCATATCTCTCACTCACATTCAGCATCATAAACACACACACACTCACACACACACACACACAAACACACACACACAGTAGTAAAACTCTCCAGATTCAACTCATAAATCTGGTACGTCATCTCCACGTGTAGTGCCTTTTATCATCTACTTGAAAATCCTATCTCTGAAATACAGAACCAAATAATACTGTTTAGGCTTACTGGAGAAACTGAAATGATTAAAATTCATTCTTTGGATAATCACAATGTATTTTTAGAAATTATAGATAGATTGTAGATTATAAAAACCAACAAACAGAAGGCAGTAAACAAGCACCAGTGGGGTCTAAAACCTCTCCTGAGAAGAAAATAACAGGGCTGAATTGCCGACAGATATACATGCTTCCCACTTCTCAGGAGCATGAGAGGATGAACGTGTGCAGAATTATGAGCCTGAAGCCAGGTGTTAGTCTCCTTAAAGGGATTTTCTGACCATTTACTTATCCTCATATTGTTTCAAACCCTTCTGTGGAATAAAAAATAGTTATTTTGCAATATACAAAAATTTGTATATTGTATTTGTATATATTTTGATATATAAGAGGTCTTTGTACCATTAAAACATCTTGCAAGTTTCATAGCGTAAAACGTCCTCCTCCTTGTAAACAAGCATTTATTTAACCAGAATTCAAAATCAGCTTATTTGGATATAGTAGAATTTGTGACATCACACTGGCAAATACATTTGCATATGACTGCCTTCAGAGCAAGACATTGACAAATAGTTATACATCATCACACCTTAGGCCCCGCCCACTGGCGTTCAGTCGCTTAACGGTTGACATTTGCCTACACTGGACAAGACACAGTGCAATGGAGAGTTTGTTAGCCAATGATGTTAGCCAATCTAAACACTGGCTATTTACTTAAAGGAGCTGCCCCTTAAAACAAATAATTTCAGACATTATTGTTGTTTTTTTATTTGTTTTTCCGGGGGCAGGTTTCACAGAGGGTCCGCACCGAGAAATAGAAGAAAATTCATAATGTTATAATAAACTCCTGCCAGGATCTGACATTTATTCACCTTTCATCATAGGAAATCAAATCTTTCAACTTTGCAGGATAGATGAGTTAGTGATGTTAGTGNATTTGCATATGACTGCCTTCAGAGCAAGACATTGACAAAAAGTTATACATCATCACACCTTAGGCCCCGCCCACTGGCGTTCAGTCGCTTAACGGTTGACATTTGCCTACACTGGACAAGACACAGTGCAATGGAGAGTTTGTTAGCCAATGATGTTAGCCAATCTAAACACTGGCTATTTACTTAAAGGAGCTGCCCCTTAAAACAAATAATTTCAGACATTATTGTTGTTTTTTTATTTGGTCAGTAAGATTTTTGTTTGTTTTTGTCTAAAGAAATGAATCCAAAAGTGACAGTACTTGTAATGCAAAATAGATATAAGACTCATTAAAGCTGCAAGCAGCGATGAAAGGGCCCTCGCACCCGGGCTCACTGTCACCCGTTGGCCTTAGGAAAACAGCGACATGCATGTAAGCGAGTAAATACAAGGGAAATATGGCAAAGTCATTTCAAAGTGCCACACTTCCTGCTGCCAACAGGTGGCGCTTTGACTGTAACTGAATATTGCCATGTAGATGTCTTCAGGCCAGGACTGTAATAAAACATGTGAAGTTTTGGGCAAATCCGACATTATATGCCCGAGTTACAACAACTTCCTGTTTCATGGCGAAACATCGAACTTAGTAAGGCCGCCACGAACACGCCCTTCAGCAAAAACTCTAGATCTTCGCAATTTAACGTCGCAAAGGCCTTTAAATTAGACTGACCAAATAGGATGCTGATCCGATAAAAGCTTTAGGAGGAGTTCATTAAAGTACAACATCTGTAAAATGGCAAAAACTGCCAAAATTTTGCAGAGAAAATTCAAAATATCTCACTTCCTGTTGGGTTTACAGATTTTGCACCCAAGGGACTTTTTTGTAGGTATTGGGCTGTTAGATGTGTGTACCGAATTTCATACCTGTGCGTGAAATGTAGCGCAACGGGCGCTTAATTTAAATTTTGTAGGTGACGCTATCGAGCCATTTTGCCACACCTAATTCTGAAACCCATAACAGATGTAAATTTTCACCACTTCTGACACGTGTGCAAAGTTTCATGAGTTTGAGCATGTTTAGGCCCTCAAAAATGCGATTCATTTCGGAGAAGAAGAAGAATTGACCGAGCAATTACAATAGGGTTCTCACAACATCTGTACTAGGGCCCTAATTACAAGAGTTCTTTTGAAATTTATATTTATCAAACAATCCTGAAAAATGTATCACAAAAAGTATTAAGCATGCAGCACAACTGCTCTCAACACTGATAATACTAATAAGAAATGTTTCTTGAGCACCAAAATCAGCATATCAGAATGATTTCTGAAGAATCATGTGACACCAAAGACTGGAGTAATGATGCTGAAAATTCAGATTTGTCATCATAGGAATAAATATTATTACAATTAAAAATAACTATTTTATATTTTGATATATTTCACAGTATAGCTGTACTTACAATAAAACTATACTTTTACTGAATTTTTAATCAAATAAATATAGATTTGCTGAGCATTAGCATCTTATTTCTGAAGCATAAAAAAAGTCTGACTCGAAATTTGCCGGGATTTCTTTCTCTTGAACATGTGAAATGAAAACGCAAATTCGCAATTCAGATGGGATTGTAAGTAATGACTTTAATATCCCATAATTGAGATAAAACCTGTTGTATCAATTTTTTGGTGAATGATTTCTTTAATTTCTGCAATTTTGCATGTCTCATTTGCTACCATTAAATCGTAATATATACAGGATTAAATAGGCTACCCGGCTATTAGCCACTGAAAAACCCATCGTTCGACCACAAGCTGAAATCACTCCGACACAAGAAGGAAGGAGATCAAATGAAATGCTCTTCTGTTTGTCTAAGGGAACTGGTCTATATATGAATCTCGACATAAATCAGCACAGCTTCAAAAATGATGAGCTGATGGATTTCCTGAAATAATGCATGAGCCGATGAGACGTTAATTTGGAGCTGAGAGCAAGGGCCGCCTCATAAGGTCGTTAGTGTGATGAGAAAGCACAAGTTCAGAGGGGGTGCTGACTGCTTCCATAAGGACCATCAGCAGGATTACCTCTCTAATGGCTGCACATTACTTATGACTGAATAGGAAAGAGTCAGGCCAAAGAAAAGTCAGAGGCTCTTTGTGACAAAATAGCCAATTACTTTTAAAAAGCCAGGGGCCGGGGGCAGGTTTCACAGAGGGTCCGCACCGAGAAATAGAAGAAAATTCATAATGTTATAATAAACTCCTGCCAGGATCTGACATTTATTCACCTTTCATCATAGGAAATCAAATCTTTCAACTTTGCAGGATAGATGAGTTAGTGATGTTAGTGATTTTTTACTGCCGCCCATTAAAGGGATAGTTCACCCAAAAATGAAAATTTGATGTTTATCTGCTTACCCCCAGGGCATCCAAGATTTAGGTGACGATTGGTTTGTGCGAGAAACCGAACTGTATTTATATTATTTTTTTTATGTTTATAATGATATAAATACTTATCGGTTTCTCGCACAAACCGATCGTTTCGTGTCTTAGGACATCATTGTGTCGTCACGAGCCGCAGGGTTTAATTTAGATTTGTCTGTGCATGCTTTTTTTGACTCTTATAGATGGAATTCCCATTGACATGCATTATATGACTGACAGACTGCAACGGTTGGAGTTAAAAATCATCATTTGTGTTCTACTGAAGAAACAAAGTCACCTACATCTTGGATGCCCTGGGGGTAAGCAGATAAACATCAAATTTTCATTTTTGGGTGAACTATCCCTTTAACAACACAGCCTTTTATTCTGTTTATAGCTTCTTCTTTTTTTATATAGAAAAGTCACATTTTTAATATGACAATGGACATTGTCCTTTTCTGTGAAGTCTAAAAGGCAACTTTTAGACATAGCACTTATGGTTTTATAAAACATATTGGTTCAGTCCTGTATGCTGACTGATTCAGTCGAGCTAAAATACGCAATGTAGCAACAGCCACTAGCCTTGTGTCAGTGCAATGCAAATACAAATCAAACAGGAACTTACGTGACTGGTGTTCAGCTATTGAGTACAGCACCTCTTGGTCACTTTTTGATTGGCTGAGCTGTGGAAAGAGACCGAAAGGGTGTAACAATATCAAGCCCTGCGGCTGAACACCAACTGTGATAGTTTTAAACACAAAACATGCTTTGAACAGGGTCCTGATATGGAGAGGTGTTCTGATGTCACATACTAGTTTGAAAATGATCCTCGCAACCAGGCGGACGGAGTCGGTGGGGATTCTTGGCTGGAGGCGCTGAAGGCATTTGCATTCTCTCTTGTGATCAGGCCATGCTTGTTTCTGAAGGGTGAAGATGAGGATAACATAGAAAATAAATAGGAAAGATTTCACAAACATGTATGATGAAGTTACACATCTTCAATCAGAGCTTGCTGTTTGTGGTCTCCCTTTAGAGGGAATTATGATGAAAGACCACCCTACAATTAAAAAAAGACAAAGACAAACTTGACAACCCTGAGTGCCTGGAGAGAACAAGGCTGGTTTGACAGTGACAGCTTTGCTATTTTAAAGCAGTGTGGTGTCTAGTTTTGATAGACTGGATGCTCTTGAACTGCAAAGATTTCAGGAGAGCATCTGACAGACACATTAAAGGGATATTTCACCCAAAAAATGTAATTCTGTCATGATATACTCATGTATTTCCAAACCTGCATGACTTTCTTTCTTCTGTGTTTAGCGAATGTTCATGCTGCTCTTTTAGACTATATAAACCTGAATGAGAAAAGACACAGTCAAGGTCCAAAAATGAAGTCATAGAAGTAGACTATATGACTGAAAATCCTGATTTTAAGAAATGAGATGTGAAAACTAAAGCAATAATGACTTAAAATTTGGTCTGTTCCTCTCACAAAGCCATAAAAGCATATAGTGCATGGGTTGTATTGACTAGTTTTATGGTGTTTCCTTTGTCATTTTCACAAATAACAATTCAATTTCTTTATACAGAAATGAGCCAGGACTTTTTTTTTAATATCGTCTTTTGTGTCCCATGGAGAAAAGAAAGACAAATAGGTTTGAAGCGACACGTGGCATGTAAATGACAGAATTTTCATTTCTGGTTAAACTATTCCTTTAAGTGCCATTAAAAGACAAGAAGTAATACTGGAAAATCTTCTGAATGTAGAACATATTTCACAGGTGTATGGCTCCAAGCACCAAATACTTCTGATGAGAAGTCACACTAAACCTCGTGCAAGAGTTTCCGATAACTGCCGGCTCATAAGTGTTCGTACAGGAACCTGGAGAATTTTAATGACATTATACTGCCTTTCAGTGGCTAACGTCATATCTCTTAGATGGCCAACAATTCATTAGGATTAACAAACACAAATCTTGCTCTGTCACTGTTTCCCATGGTGTACCTCAAGGATCTGTTCTTGGCCCACTTCTATTTTTAATCTATATGCTTCCTCTTGGTCAGATCATTCAGCGTCATGGTCTTAATTTCCATAGTTATGCAGATGATACAAAAATCTATCTTAGTGTTCAGAAAAATTATGTTTTTCATCCCCCTTCCATCACTTTATACAAGATCTCAAAGTATAGATGGCTCAAAACTTCTTAAAAATGAATACTGACAAAACAGAAATCCTGTTAGTATAGGCCCTAAATCCCTTGGCTATTGATGGAGTCATATTTAAACCTTCACCCATTATACAGTATCTTGGGGAACTTTTTGGTTCTAAATTATGCTTTGATCCCCATATCATCAAGGCCGGCTAATGATGATTGTTTAATGTTACCAACAAAATAAACAGTGATAGCTCAGTTGGGCTGCTTTTATATTGCAAGGCCTCATGCACAAAAAAAATAAATAAATAAACAAAAAAAAGTGTCCTGTGATGGGGTGTCTTTCTAGGGTGTTTCATTCTCCAAGCAGTTTGGAGAGTAGATAAATGAAATGAAATGGAAAGCTTTATGTAGGCTGCTGATATGACTGGAATCTCATTTTGCATTTGTCAAATATTTTTTTAGGTGTAAAACTTTAAGTAGAAAAAAACAATGAATTTAACCTTTAAATGAAATAAGATTTCATCACAAACTTGTTTGTAAAGCTCTGATGATTAGGACCCAACAGCATGTGTAGCTCTTACCTGACACTGAACGCTGCAGTACCGTGCCGTCTTACATTGAGAACATCTCGATAGACTTTCGCCTCTGTTAAGAATAAATGAGACAGAATTAACATCAGCCTCAGTACTTAGTGTATTTCTCAAGAAACTGCATCCTCAGGCTGAAGAGGAGAAAGTCTGGTTTGATTTACAAGGCTTATAATGAAGCATTCCTGCCCTGACTAAACTTTTTTTCTTTTTTCTTTAAAGTATACATCTAATGACCAGCTTTGCTTTGGAGTTTAGTCTATAACTTTTAAGCTCCAAGTGAGGAATGTGGTTTACATGCAGAAATCAGATGCATGGAAGAGCCCGAACACAAACGGTCAAGTTCTCTCAATAAAATTTCGTTATTTTTTAAAATGTGTTTAATGTTCTATGTTTTGTTTAAACACGAATACATGCACAAATCACACATTGCATACTTGGTGCATGCATGGTTATGTCAGGGGTCTCTGCTTTATTTGACACAGTCAAAATAAACAAAACTGAGTTAGTCAAGAGTTCTTTTCAGGAGATCTTTTTAAACATTTCTAACAAACAAACAATGCAAGGAGGAAGCAAGTGATAACTTAATAAATGCATTGAATTTTAAATGCTTAAATGTTCTGATAACCTTTACAGAGATGCATATTTTGTGATGCTTTCCCAAAGATACTTAAGATCAAAATACTAAAATACTATTTGAGGGAGAGTTGCCCACCCAAGAACATCTCTCTTTCTCTCTCCATCCACCCTTGTCTGTATCGCTTCTTCCTGAGTGAACATAATCACAAGATACCCCCAGATCCATCTTCTTGCCACATTGCTAACTGTAGTCTGATTTTGGGGCATGCAGGCCCTTGACAAATCACTTTGTGGGGCTTTCAAGTGTCATTCTCTAAAGAGCAGATCAACGGAAAAGGGTCAGGCACAAATTATAGAGCAGGCCTGAGCGCTACACGAATGGATCCTCTGACCCCTTCCTATATAATGCCATTACATATTGTCCATTCTATGCAGGCTAACATGAATACTGCCATTATTTTCATATCACCCATTTTTTATATTGCTTTTTCTTATTCCACTTTTGCACTACAATAGTTCTTTATATTTTTATGCCAGTGTATTGACTTATAGAAAGAGATTTCACAAAACAAAAAGAATGAAAAAAAACAAAAAAACAAAAAACAAAATCAACCACTGTTCAATAAAGATTTCAATTTCAAATAAATGCTATTTTCTTTCTATTCATCAAAGAATCCTGAAAAAAATTTATCACAGTTTCCACAAAAATATAGAGCAACTTAATAATAAGAAATGTTTCTTAAGCACCAAATCAGCATATTAGAAAGAATTAGAATTTCTGAAGAATCATGTGACACACAAGACTGGAGTAATGATGCTGAAAATTCAGCTTTTCTATCAATTGAATAAATTCGATTTTAAAATATATACAAATAGAAAACAGTTCTTTTGAATCACAATGATATTTCACAATATTACTGTTTTTACTGTATTTTTGATCAAATAAATGCAGACTCAGTGAGCATAAGAATAAATATCATGACAGTCTACTGTGTTGACATCCACAANTTTTCAAGATTTCAATTTCAAATAAACGCTTTTTTTCTTTCTATTCATCAAAGAATCCTGAAAAAAATGTATCACAGTTTCCACAAAAATATAGAGCAACTTAATAATAAGAAATGTTTCTTAAGCACCAAATCAGCATATTAGAAAGAATTAGAATTTCTGAAGAATCATGTGACACACAAGACTGGAGTAATGATGCTGAAAATTCAGCTTTTCTATCAATTGAATAAATTCGATTTTAAAATATATACAAATAGAAAACAGTTCTTTTGAATCACAATGATATTTCACAATATTACTGTTTTTACTGTATTTTTGATCAAATAAATGCAGACTCAGTGAGCATAAGAATAAATATCATGACAGTCTACTGTGTTGACATCCACAAACAAATCTTTAAATGCTTTCTAACATCGTGCCATCACCAGAACCCTTATGAGATCCAGAAAATTGGAGGAATCTGAGCTGTGCACATTATCACAATCAGACCTCCATGCCGGTGGGTATATCTGCTGATTCAACTTTGAAAGAAAGAACTGCATCACATTATGAAAAAACAATATGTGCCGAGACACAAACAAAAAAGGAACACGCTGAAATAAAGATGCTATCAGAACAACAATCATGCAATGCCAAAGCCAAGGTCACGTTATGAAAATAAATCATTCAGGCTTATGTATATTAGAAATCCTGAACGGATGGTTCCTTTTGACTGACAAAGAAATGGGAAAAATGAGTCTTAGAAAGGAGGAGGTGCATTTTGACCTCTTATTTTGATAGGTGAAAATGACACTGAGACCTACTTGTACATTATTGTACAAGGTTTGCAATAAAATAAGTTCATCTGAAGTTTGTATTTAGTAACTGAAAATGGTCATGTGACCTCAACATGGCCCTGCATCAAGGGTTGATGATCCGCAATACCTAGCTTTTTGTCTATGACTGAAGTTTCATCTTATGTGAGTGAACATCATTTTGCCAAATTATTAGAATTTTCAAATGTATTTTAAAAGGTTTATATTCAAAGTTTTAAAGGTCAAAGTGCACGACAAATAAAGTCGTTGTCTCCTAAAAGAAAGAATCGATTCTGAACAACCTGAAACGAGTTGGCAATAATTCCAGTGTTACTTCCTGCATGAACCTATTATGTAACAAATTTGCATAAGGCCATATGGTCTTCATTGGCTGCCCGCGAACAACGTCTACTTTGACTCGCCTTCAAACACTGTAGTTGTAGCCGAGGCCCTGTCGATATGTCGAGAAGATGCTATGTTCTGCACTGCGAAAGCAAATCCACTTTGCATGCACTTCTAAAAGGATGAGGACTCGGACTTGAATTGATATGGTAAAACCAACGTTACTGTTCGTATCACTGTAAATACAAGCAATGAGGAAGCATCCAGAGTTGAAATTCAGATATGGTAATGGGTGTTTGGTTTTTGACACACGCTGTAAGCAGTAAACCAATCCCAAC
Source organism: Anabarilius grahami (assembly GCA_003731715.1). Lineage (NCBI taxonomy): Eukaryota > Metazoa > Chordata > Actinopteri > Cypriniformes > Xenocyprididae > Anabarilius > Anabarilius grahami. The sequence goes on along the minus strand of RJVU01059333.1, from coordinate 4,946,166 downwards.
AGACTGGGCCATCTGACCAATCAGAGCAGAGAAGGCTCTCAGAAAGCAGGAGTTTAGAGAGACCAGATCCTTTATCAAACCGTTTCAGACACTGTGAGAAAAGAAGTGATGCTGCAATGTGTATTATGAGAAAATGAAAGTGTTTTTTGACTTTTGATGCATATAAACCTATTGTAGGACCTCCAAAACAAAATTAGGAGCCTTTAAAATAGCATAAAAGGGACATTTTAATTGTGGGGGGGATGACTTGATGTAACTAATTAGTGAGAGATTTCTTGGGAAAGTACAGTTAGTTTAACAAAGAAAGAAATAATAGCTAAACATATGATGAAATAATAAGCAATACTAAACCTTGGCTTCAACTGAAAAAAAAAAAAAGTGTATCTAACAAGGGGCCTGTGGACTCCTACAAAAAAAAAAATGCTGATGCTTCAGAAGGTAAGAGTCATTGGTCATAATGGAATACACAGAGTCTGGCTCTGTCCAAAACCAGAGCACAGGCCGTAAGTCACAGCACAACACAAGAGTCCTACAGCAGCAGAGCAGCCATAAACCTGCTCTCATTACTGCAGACAGGATATGAGAGGTGATTTGAGATGAACAGACAGAGAACTCATCATGATTAAATAAAATAAATAAAATAAAATAAACGTATCGCTAAGCCGAATTTGCAGCTATTTCTGTATTTGGGAAAGTTATATGAGTTTTTAATGGCCAGACTCAAATCTGTTATAAAAGCAGGCACTTTGATTCCTCAGAGTATTGATTCTGAGATACAGACAGTAAGTGTTTCCCGACTGATAAGAACTGGCCAGAAAAGCAGCTTTCTCACATAGCACTCTATTACACCAAAATACTGCAGAAGACTGATCTACAGATTCATAAAAGTCATGATTAATATCTATGCAAATTTGGCAAGGTTTGGGAATTTAATAATTGCCATATGTGTGGACTGTACAAGGCAGTGAAAAAGAACCAGGCCTTTATTAATGATACAAAATGTCAAAAGATAATATGATTATGTTTTAAATATGTCATCAAATAACTGCTGATTCAATCTCAGTGAATTTCACTACAAAGAAGTATGTCCTCATTTTTCCAGACATTTTTTTTCCCTGTAATAATGCTCACACAGTTTGATACAATTTTATCCCCAGCACGTACACTGTTTTATTAAAGTATTTTATCCAAGTTATAATTTTAAATTATCACCCATATTATTAAATTATAACACATTACCAATACTCAATTTGTTAAATGCTTCTCTTTTCAATAACTAATTATAGTGATTGTGAATCACAAAATAAAAGATTATAAGGTCATACAGTTATTATCAGAGTTATTATCATTAACTAAAACTATTAAAAGCGTATCTGTTAATTGAAATAAAGCTGATATATATATATATAGAGAGAGAGAGAGAGAGAGAGAGAGAGAGAGAGCTTTATTTCAATTACCAGAAATGCTTTTATTTCAATTTATTTCAATATATAGCCTATACACAAAGCAAATAATGAAATAATGAAATCACAAAATTAATCTACAATTAACACAAAAACTAAACATATAAAAATAAAAGCTAATTCAAAATATTAATAAACCTATAAAAAGAAAAACAGGAGCTATTGTATAGCTAATGACAACTGCAACAGCTAATAAGTCACATTTTTGTATGTTGTATGTTGTACATTTAATATTTTTGTATGTTTTTGGATTGCCTTCCAGCCTTTATAATCACACTTTCAGTGCATGGTGCAATAGCTACAAATCTGGTTACATACATACATATATAAAGGGCTGTCACGATATTAGATTTTTCACACCACGGTTATGGTGGCCAGGCTTTGATGGGGGGGGATTTATCAGTCTAAATAATTTTTACTTTGTTTATTTAGTTTTTCTATTTCAGGGTTGCTGCACATTTTTTAAAGTCAAATTTAAGGCTTTTTAAGATCTGAAGAAATAAAAATTAATACTAGCATAGTAGCCTATACATTATGTTTCCAATCAAATGAAATCATTATCAACAAAATCCATCTTTGCAATACAGAGGTGACACAGAATGAGAAGTGGCATTAATATATTTACACAGCATTTACAATTTGTCTACATAAATTTAATTCAATATTTAAATATTTAAATAAATTTTTCTAATTTTAAAGCTGCTGTCCGCAGTTTTTCCTCTTTGTCGCCATCTCTGTTTGAAACATGCGATTGCAGTCATATGCGGAACAGTTATCTGTACGTGCGTTGTGCGTCGGCACAGCTCGTCAGCGCGGATAAATCTAATGCTTGCTATCAGTCACCGCACCGGTGTGGATACTGTACTTCAGAATCACAGATTCTACATCTTGAAAGTATGACCAATATAAGAATTTTCACTGGAAAATATCATCTGAACAAGTAAGTAACATGTCTGCCACTTTTGTTCTGAACAACTGAGGAAAAAAGCATTAGGCCTACAATAAATCGCGCTGTCAATGATGATTAAATCTAATGATCGCTTAGCTCGGATCACGCCAAACCGTGCAAATTATTATTAATGTTATATTGTTCTCAAATTGTTATTGTTAACAACATCAGCACTGTGTGACTGTGTATTTAGTGTGTATTAGTGTTACCTGTAGATTTGAATCTCTGTAGCCACTCCACAGTCCAAAGTCTTTTGCTTTTGACTACGGGTGAATCTCCAGTTGTCACTTATGACTGTCATTTGGATCTTTCTGGATTACAATCCGCCATCAAAATAATAAGTTTAATTATTTCAGCTGCTGTGAGAAAAGGCTATAAATGATCCACTACCGGCAGCTTCCTCACATGATAAAACCAACTAGCCTGGACTCCTTCCTTTCTGTTTACGGACGTGACGTAATGACGCACAGACGAACTGCTGCATGCTTGAATTTCCCGCGGAAATCCGCCAGGTCGCTCTTATTATAAAACATTATTACAAGCTTACTGTTGTGAATCGAGACAAGATAATTAGATAGTTTTGAACACTTGCTGGTTATGTACTTGTTCAAAAGTTGATTTTGGATAATTTTTAACCAAAAAAAGTTGCGGACTGCAGCTTTAACTTTTTAATTAAAATGTCCCTTAAATATGAAACTAAACTGCCAGTAGGTGGCAGCAAGTCACTGTCTTAATGAGTGAGTGAGTCAACCGATTTGTTCAAATGACTGATTCATTCAGGAACGAAGCTCGGATTCATTCGTTCTAAACACGGATTCAGTCTGTATAACAAAAACATTTCTGCTGCAGGCGGTCTCTGTTCTGCCGTTCATAATTTTGAAATTTTCGTTGGCGAAATAAAGAAAAAAAAAAACTATTAACAATACTGTGTCTAAAATGTAGCTCACGTTGTTCATTTAACAAGTTGAAGGAACATTGCATATGTGCTGATTTGGGGAAAAACGGCACTTTTGCACGTGTGATATTGTAAAACAACTACATCTTATAATATGATATAATGACAAAAAAAATTGTCAGGGCAAAAAAATGCCCGTGTATCTTGAATTTTGAGGGCATATAACTGCATGCATAGCTATCCCGCTGAACAAGACGAGTAAAGAAAACGCGGTAACGTACTTAAAATAATCACCCTTTATTTAAACTGGGGCAGTCGTGGCCTAATGGATAGAGAGTCGGACTTGTAACCCAAAGGCCATGGGTTCGGGTCTCAGGTCCGGCAGGGATTGTCGGTGAGGGGAGTGAATGTCCAGCGCTCTCCCCACCCTCAATACCACGACTGAGGTGAGACCCTTGAGCAAGGCACCGTACCCCCAACTGCTCCCCGGGCGCCGCAGCAATGGCTGCCCACTGCTCCGGGTGTGTGTTCACGGTGTGTGTGTTCACTGCTGTGTGTGTGCACTTGGATGGGTTAAATGCAGAGCACAAATTCCGAGTATGGGTCACCATACTTGGCCACATGTCACTTCACTTTTAAATACGTGAACACAGAAAATCGCTGTTAACAGGTTAATATAACATTTCCCATTCCATGACTAGTAAAATAATCGCAATTTACTCTCTGTAAAATGGCGTAATCTGAAGGGTGATGGACACAGAGGTGGGTAAAAAGGTTGGTGGTGTAGCTAGGCAAATCCCGCGGATTGGGCTGTCTAAGGAGCCGAAAAACTACCATACTGTCGAACAGACCCTGCGTTCCATTCGGAAGGGCTCATCCCTATGCCCTAATCCCTTCAGAGGGTTTACCCTCCGGAGTGAGAGCTTCGAAGGGATGAAGGGTTTAGGGGTCAAAAAAACTCTTCTTTTCGAACACACTTCTGCGTCATCTTAACGAGACAATCAAAGAGGAGTAGATTGTGCAAGCTGCGTCCTTTGTTTAACGTTAGTTTATTTATTAATTTATTTTAGGTTTATCGCACCATGTATATGTCTATGTATTTTAAACATTTGAATGGACTGATAAAGGGAGTTGTAAAGTATTTTTGTTGAAGTACAATGTCGTTTTGACCATAATAATGCACCAAATCTAACTCGTATAAATATTACAGTAGTACAGAAAAATACATTTATAGGTAAAATCGAACTCCGAGCCATGATTGTTTTCACTCCGAAGTGCCCTTCGGAGGGCGATATATCCCATTTGGAACGCACCGAGAGCCTCTCTCCCCCTCGGAATAGAGTACCCCGGGGATGACGTGTTTTTGTAGGCCAACCCGGAAGTTAGCGGCGCACGGGTTCCCTCGATCGAAAGCCTGTGCATTTTTCCCATAGACTTTTGGAAAATCGCACAAAATAAGCTCTGTGTTTAACAAAGGGTTATGACACTTACACGTTTTGTCTATCAAGATAATCTTTACAAGTTAACACAACATTTATAGATTTTGAAGCCTAAATAAAGTCGTCAGATATAAAAAGCTAACGGTAGGCTATAAACGGACTACAGCACACCATGGTCGCGGATCAACGTCGTCACCACCAAGCTTCCTAAAACTTTATTTAGAAAACAACTTTATTTAAAAACATGCTCACTGATTATGATCTGCGCTGTGTATGAATACTTATCCACTTTTTCATTAGAAATACTGTCCAAATGTCCCGTTTTTAATGATGACGTCTAAAGTCCCCGCCAAAGGAAGTAGTCCCTTTTAGCAATTTGTTAGCAACCGCCGTTTTTAAGACACAGTAAAAAATTTAAAAATCACAAGTGGGTTATAACTGCCGTGTTTTATGTCATAGATCAAAACGTGAAAGTATTTAGAGGCGTTGTTAACCACAGACCTTATTTCAGGCGATTTAGCAAAAACCCATTCAAAAAACCCATAGACTTGACGGCGTTGGAACCGCAAGTCCTAAAATGCTAACTCGCTTCCGGGTTTTGCCTACAAAAATGCGTCATCCCTGGGGCACTCTATAGCTGCGCGCTGCATCTTCTTCTTGTTTGACAGGTGTCAGCGTTAAGGTGCAATACTGCCACCTGAGAGCTCAACCAGGTACTGGCGCTGGAGTATTTACATGTCATGATCATAACTTAAGCGTCCTATTCATTTTAAATATTGTGGTTATCGCCAATACCGGTATATCATCACACCCTGCTTTGAATATCACAGATATCGTCAATACCGGTATATTGCGACACCCCTAAAAGAGGCATACAAAACCAAAGCATATTTCAAATGGTATGGCATAGAATTTGAAAGCTCATTGTGTCATAGAGAAACACTGCGCTCCAGTGGCCAGACACTCTGACTTCAGCAAATACTAGATGCTAAAAATGACACTCCTTTCATTCAGAGCTAAGAATCAGCCAACCAACAGTCCTTATGCATACATTTTATTTTTCATTAATAACAGACAAATATCCTGAGGCAGATCTCTTTAGATCAGAACCAGCAGAGGAACGGAATCACAGCGGTATCCACAGGGAGTCAAAAATCAGATTATCCCTATACGGCTAATGCCTAATCGGATTTCTTTATGCGGCCGAACACAAAGCAAGGTTTCTTCATTTCAAAAATTGACAATAATTCCACATAAAAATGGCATCCTAACATAATCAGCAAATTATCTAACATGAGCGCTGCAAGGATTCATTTTAATATTCCATGTCCACACATAAAACTATCCTGGAATGACTCTCTGCCTGTTTCCAGTCACACACCGAGAGCTATAATTAGGCAGAAAGATGAGCGTCCGGACCAGAACCAGAGCAGCACTCAACACAGGAGGAAGATGAGGAGGAGGAAGAGAGAGACAAGCACTCTGTCGGAGCTGCTAACAGGACAGATACAAACACTCACTCACCCACAACTCGCACACACACACTCTCACTGCCAATTAGAGTGTTTACCCTCAAAGGACACAAACACTCCTCATAGCTCATCAAAGCCTGTCAGACAACACCTATATAAATGCCACTTTCTATACTAGTCTATTTATTAGGAAGAAAAAAAAGGGAGGGAAACTGCAGAAAATAGTGAGTGTATGATGATCATACCACATATATTATTCTCGTAGCATAAAGGGACTTTGATCAACAACATTTATTTATTATTATTTAAAAGCAAGAATACTACTGAAGGGGGGAAAAAAACATTTCTTAAAAAAAGTATTGTTATTGATGTTGAAATTATTTCTTTTTAAAGCCTTTAATTTCACAGAAATTGCAAATGTACAATGGCAAACTATATTGACACATTGGTCCTAATTTGCATACCACACTATATACTAAAAGTATTTACTTCTGTGATGCAAGTACATACTTTTAAAGTCACCAAGAATATTGCTTTATATTTCTTATAATTATATTTTTAATTCATGTGCCCTCGTAATCTTTAAACAAAATAACTTTCCTACCCCCTCTTCATTTCTCTGATGACGTGTTTATTGGCACGAGGGCAGGACAACCTGTCACTCGCATGAGATCACAGCAATCGCAAATCACAACCATCCAATCATTTCCAGATGGATCAAATTAGGTCCCGCCCTACATTTTCTTCTCATTCAAGAAGCCATTTACTTGGACTATTGAAACCTCTCTGTTCTGCAGACATGTCTGTACTTATATGTCCACTTAACACAAGTGTGCATGTAAGTCAAAGTCAAGCATTTGAATTATTAAATGTGTGTAATATAGCTGTCAAATGTTTTTCAGTCTTTGAACAGTAGTGTTGCCATTGCACGTGGTACATAACATGACACTTTATATTTGAGCTGCATGGTTCTGGATAAATTGAGAATCACAATTTTTTTTTGTTTCAAATAAAGATCATGATTCTCCCATGATTCTTGAACTAAACAAAATACCATGTAATATACTAGAGGTTCTGACACAATGTTATTTGCTGCAGTCTATTTAAAATTATATATTTAATTTAAATTTCTTTTTTTTTTCTTTTTTTTAAAATCAGTTTGAATGAATGATTCAATGACTCACTTGTTTCATTACTGGATGAATCAGCATTTTTTAACAAATCTCTTGAATGAATGATTCAATAACTAAATTTATTAACAGTCACTTGTTGCCACCTACTGGCTTAACAATGTAATTGATACAATGTTTGTTTGATGCTTCAAGTTACTTTCAAAGCGCGATTTATTCCATTTTGATTGCTTCCTGTGATGGAATTTTTTAATTAATCATAACTAACATTTCTTTTTCATTGCAGGAATAACATTTATATGCTTTTGAAACCTAAATGTCCTCAAACCTTGCATGGGCCTAAGTCAGTGTGTGTCTGAATCATGTCCAAAAATAAGAAAAGTGGAAATGACACTTAGGGACAGCTAGACAACTATCTAAATATAATAGCCCCACGATATTGAGTAACCAACGAACTAATAAACACATGATTTGGGCAGATCTTGCTTTACCTAGTAACATGAGGGTTTGACATATGACGAACCAATCATAGTGTAGAATGCTTTACCATGCTCCTATCCTATATAAACTGTTGTATTCTTCTTGCTGGTGGGATTCTCTGTGACTGATACGAGGTCCCCTGGCCGTGAATAAAGCATATTCTAAGGCATAGTTTGGTTTTTAGGCTGCGCAGCAGACTAGGCACTAGAGATCTTACTTCTATACTCAAGTGATAGTGTTTAGTGGAGGAGCACTAAAGAGCTTATTACCAGGTGATAGTGCCCAAACAGGGGCCGCCTTCCGTATTCTTCAAAAAGCTTACGCTGNTACGAGGTCCCCTGGCCGTGAATAAAGCATATTCTGAGGCATAGTTTGGTTTTTAGGCTGCGCAGCAGACTAGGCACTAGAGATCTTACTTCTATACTCAAGTGATAGTGTTTAGTGGAGGAGCACTAAAGAGCTTATTACCAGGTGATAGTGCCCAAACAGGCCGAGACGTCGGCCGACTCGAACAGGTATTGAAGTATGCTTAGTAGAGTATAAATTCATAGATGTCTGGGACACCCGGTTTAACTTAAAGGATTAGTCCACTTTCAAATAAAATGTTCCTGATAATTTTCTCACCTGTCATCCAAGATGTCCATGTCCTTCTTTCTTCAGTCGAAAAGAAATTAAGGTTTTTGATGAAATCATTCCAGGATTATTCTCCTTATAGTGGACTTCAATGGACTCCACTGTTGAAGGTCAAAATTACAGTTTCAGTGCAGCTTCAAAGGGCTTTAAACGATACCAGACGAGGAATAAGGGTCTTATCTAGCTAAATGATCGGCCATTTTCTAAAAAAATACAAATGTAAATGCTTTATAAACACAAATGATCGCCTTGCAAGTGCCAGACCGCCAGACCGCCTTCCGTATTCTTCAAAAAGCTTACGCTGTATGTCCTACGCCTTCCCTATTCAACTTACGGAACGAACGCGGCGCCAGTTCCGTTTTTTCCATAAGTAGAATAGGGAAGGCATAGGACATACAGCGTAAGCTTTTTGAAGAATACGGAAGGCGGTCCGGCGGAAGCACTTGCAAGGTGATCATTTGTGTTTATAAAGCATATACATTTGTATTCTTTTTTTTAAGAAAATTACCAATCGTTTCGCTAGATAAGATCCTTATTCCTCGTCTGGTATCGTTTAAAGCCCTTTGAAGCTGCACTGAAATTGTAATTTTGACCTTCAACAGTGGAGTCAATTGAAGTCCACTATAAGGAGAATAATCCTGGAATGTTTTCATCAAAAACCTTAATTTCTTTTCGACTGAAGAAAGAAGGACATGGACATCTTGGATGACATGGGGGTGAGTAAATTATCATAGAATTTTTATTTGAAAGTGAACTAATCCTTTAAGTCAGGTGCGTAGGGGAAAATCTACCAGATTCCGTAGACATCAGTGTTTATATTTGAACTATAAACATTTATCCGAGTGCTTCTGTTATAATTTGAATGTTTGGAACACAGAAATGATGATACTGTGTGGTGGAAAAGACTGTGAAGCTGTTTCATACCTATACATGACAACTGCTCTCTCTGGGTCGGCGGCAGTGGCTCTCAAATCTGATTGTTCACTGTGATCGTACTTGTAAAAGGTTTAATATAGACAGAACCAAATTACTGTCATTTAGGAATAAGATTGCGCAGACGTTTGAATCAACATGGCAATCTTTTAACGGTTAATCATGAAGTTCTACACATACACACCATCATTCAGAAGTTTCAGTTCAGTAAGATTTTTTTTGTTTGTTTTTAAAAATAGACTGATAAAAAATACAGTAATGTTGTTAAATAGCTTTACAATTGAACATTACTGTTTTCAGTTTAAATGTAATTTATTCCTGTGATGGCAAAGCTGAATTTTCAGCATCATTACTCCAGTCTTCAGTGGATTATTTGATTAATATAAAGGTTCAGAAGACAATTTATCAATTTAATGCATCTTTGTTGAATAAAAGTATTAATTTCTCTAAAAATAAAATCTCACTGCCTCCAAACTTTTGTAGGGTACTGTATATAAAATATACCGTATAATGAACGATTTTATTCTAATGTTACTCTGAGACCAGCCTTAGATCAGCCAGGGTCTACGGATAAAAGATTGCTATAAAGCACATCAGAGTTGTCACAGCAAAATAAGAAGGAAAGTGGGGGAAAAGGAGCCAATAGCCACTAATCCTGGAAATGAGAAACCTGCTCAGGCACAACGAGCCACAAACAGGCTGAATAATTATTAGTTCCTCAGAGCTACTGGTGCTACAGCTTACAGAAGGAATTAATTACTCAAGCACTGAAGCAGATACACAACCCTCTTCCCACACACACACACACACATGCTAACTGTGCCAGCGGTGTACCTGTGTAAGATTAGGTCAAGACAGAAAAACAAAACTTCATCCCCTGAAATGCATGACAGGAAAGGATTTTGTTAGTGAGCTACCATGGCTTTTAATTTGATATGGCATTTGATGTGGCATATTTGTACATTCATAGCACTAATACGAGACTGTGACCTTTCCAGGCAGAAAATCATTAGTATCACCATCATAGTGTATAATCCTATTTGTCACAACACACGACAAGTGGTGTGAATTATTAGGGAAGCCCTTCATTTATTGTAACCACTGATTAAAAAGGACATAAATCTTATAGTCTCAATGACTTCATGGACTCAAAATAGGATTTATTTCTTCAGGGTCCGGGGCTGCAAATTACAGAAATGCCATTAAACTTGAGGGTTTCCGGTTGTAATCGTGCAAAACTTCAAACAAGCAAAAGAGGCTCTCGCCGTTGATTACTGCCCTGAACAGACTGCCTTCTGTAAAACAGTATACCTCAAGTAGATCACACTAGAGGGAAGTTTTGTAACTAGATTTTTCATTTCAAAACTCTCTGTAATGATGCTAGCAGGATGTTTGTGGTTGCTAGGGTATCGGGATAGAATTATTTTGTGTTTGGGTTATGCCAACTCAACCAGAGGTCCCCGGCTCAAATTTTTTTATTTTGTTAATATTTTTTCTGTAGAAAGACAAACATAAATAGTGATGAAAACCAACATATTAAATGCCACAGATGTATATTTTAGTAATCCACTATTTTGTAGAGGGGGGTCAAAATGACAATTTTCACCTGAGATTTGGAGCCAAATTAGAGGGGTATAAAAATTACTTTCGAAAGATGGCAGCATCATTATTTTATTTTTACACAGAGATCAGTAGGTCTATTAGTAAAATCTGTTGACTTTAGCAATCTTTGTTTCATTATATGAAAACAGTGACAGTTCAAAACTGGCAAAAAGCACTACTTGTGTTTTTTTTGTTGTTTTTTTTTGCCTTAAGTTTGCATGTATGTAACTCAAGAAGTATTAAAAATATCTTAACATCCTTATTCTGGTTCTTAACAAACTTTTCTTTTGGCATCTTCATTTTAAAGTCCCATATTGAAGGCCTAACAAAGATTGCTGGAACAACACTGGTCCAGCCGACCACAAAATTACTTTTTGTGAATCTCTGTACATTTATTTGTGGATCATAATGATAAATATGAACATTTTGAACATCGTGAATATGAATTTTACCTGGTAACTTACCCAAGGGTTGGTTTTTTTTATGTGATAAGCAAAAATCATCAATCTTTTCAAGTAATTTACACCTCTCCTCGACAAGCTGCACAATTTGAAATATAATTAATTTCTGTAGCGCTAGACTATAGCAAGATACACTCCAAAAGTATATGTATTGGTGTTATGGGCTTTATAAGAAATAAAAAATGGTGTGTGTGTGGCGGGGTTACAAAAAATGAAAATACACGCGCATCTAATAAACTTAGTTTCAGTAATGTACATGTGCTATTTACTACCCAGTATACAACACAGATGTCCAAAACATTTGATAAATACTTCAAAAAGTGTAATGTGCAAAACGTAAATGTCTGTAATATGGCCGCTGAATGACGTTGTAACATTGGACANAGTCCCATATTGAAGGCCTAACAAAGATTGCTGGAACAACACTGGTCCAGCCGACCACAAAATTACTTTTTGTGAATCTCTGTACATTTATTTGTGGATCATAATGATAAATATGAACATTTTGAACATCGTGAATATGAATTTTACCTGGTAACTTACCCAAGGGTTGGTTTTTTTTTATGTGATAGGCAAAAATCATTAATCTTTTCAAGTAATTTACACCTCTCCTCGACAAGCTGCACAATTTGAAGTATAATTAATTTCTGTAGCGCTAGACTATAGCAAGATACACTCCAAAAGTATATATATTGGTGTTATGGGCTTTATAAGAAAAAAAAAATGGTTTGTGCGTGTGTGGTGGGGTTACAAAAAATGAAAATACAAGCGCATCTAATAAACTTAGTTTCAGTAATGTACAAGTGCTATTTACTACCCAGTATACAACACAGATGTCCAAAACATTTGGTAAATACTTCAAAAAGAGTTTGCTTACATATATTTGAAATCGTAAATGTCTGTAATATGGCCGCTGAATGTCGTTGTAACATTGGACAGCAATGTTACAGCAATATACTGTAGATAAGCAAGCATTATAAAAAATAAAAAAATTATGAAACTGCATAACCTAAATATTTTGTGCTATCAGGATTTTTCTTGCATACCGGCTCTCACGTTATATATTATATTATATATATTGTCTTTAACAAAAAATTCATTTATGTGGAATTCCAATGTATAAAATATGTGAAAAATATTAAACCGGTGTGACTAATAAATAGTACATTGAGTAATAAATTACTACAATAAAAAGGTGAAAGGAAAAAATGTAGCTAAAACAATCTTCTTGAACCCCTCTCATGTACCCTAGATCCAAGAAATAATCTGATGTTTCTGTTTAAATGCTCTGGAATATTATATGCCATAATCTTATGAAGAGGCTTTCAGCTTTCATGCCTCAGCAGGAGAAGTGTGACTGAGATTTTCCAGACAGCAGAAGAAAACCTGGGCAGCATTTGTAGTCAGTGCACTCAAAACAGTTAAGAGGTTGAGGATAACCACAGGTTTTATTTTCCTATTGACCTTCAATCCAAACCAAAGTCAAAACGCAAGCAGTGGTGCACTGTAACAAAACGACAAGTGCGGGACAATCCAAACACGATGCTCAAGGTCACAGGTTTCCTCTATACGGCGGCTCTTAGTAGCATGATGGATGTTTTCACAAACGCATTTGCTCACGATACAATGAGTAGTCTTGTTGCCATGGCACTTAGTGCATCTTCTTGAATTGAGTTGCTGGAAAGTAATCCAACACATCATTCATGACAAAAGAGCAGATCGATGGCATTATCCTGATCTGCTTGAGAGACGAAAGTGTGTCAAATGAATACTATGATTAATGCCCCTTACCAAAAAAAAAAAGTTATCCTGTGATGAACATACACTTGTTAATGCTAATGTAGAGGAATTACAGTTGAAACATCTCATAATGTGTGACAAACTGAGTAAAAACTTATCACTGAGAAAAGTCCTGCTCAAGTCGTCCTTCTAATATTTCATCATCGGACTCACGCTCGAATTGATATGGTAAAATCAACGCCATCATTACTGTCTTTACAGTGTGTACAATCGCTGAGCTTTAAGAAGCTCCGGAGTTGAAATTCAGATATGGTAATGGTCGTTTCGTTTCCAACACACGCTGCAAGTGGTAGACCAATCACAACAGACTAGGCCATCTGACCAATCAGAGCAGAGTAGCTCTTGGAGGGATTTAGAGAGACTGAATCTTCGGATGAGTCGTTTTAGAGTCTTTGAGAAATGTGTGCAATATATGTTATGAGAAAACTAAAGTGTTTTTTGACCTTTGATGCATGTAAACATGTTGTAGAAGACCTCCAAAACTAAATTAGGAACCTAAAATAGCATAATAGGGGCACTAGGTTCAGTAAAGAAGGAAAAATGCAACCTGAAGTTTCTGTGAATTAAACTGACATCAGCAACGTGCTTTATGTTTGGCTGTCATGTCACGCTTTGTGTTTACAGCACTCAAATCAATCTTACATTTAGATTGAAGCAGCTACTCGCATGTTTCACGGCTGGCTTTTCATCACATAGGCCTGTCTGTTATGGTTAATGCATCAATAAATTATGTATTCATGAATTTATAGAAAGAATGTGCATCTGATCTACACTGCAACAGAAATGCTGCAGATGCAGAAAACTTAAGCTTGTTTGCCTTATAATTCCATAATAAATTATTCAAGAACAGATGTTTCCTGACAAAACTGCTCAGAACAAATCAGTGAAGTTAATCACTGAGAACCGTATGCTGCGACAGAGCTGCTGGTTCACAGATCGTACAGGAAGAGAGGTCTGAAAACGAGGAGCATCGCTCCGTGAGAACAGATGGCGGATTTAAAGAACAGCCACAGACGGAAGCATCAAAGCAACTAGTGACCAGTGACATTCACTGCAAAAATGGCTCCATTCTGCTTTACAGGCACATTTTCAGTAAAGTCACATGTGAAAGGAAATGGAACCGACTATTCTGATAGCCACATATTAGCAAGGCATCAAAGAGCACAGGAAGGTGCGATAAGACAGAACCTTTTAACTGATAAAACATGAGGAGCCTTTGAAAAAAAACCTAGCTATGAATTTCTTTATGGTTTAAGCCAAGGTGTGCATACGTCTTCATGCAAACCCATAATCCATATCATTAAAGACCTAAAATCCATACACACCTATTCTGTACAGACCCAACATGCATAAATTACCCCATAACACACCTCTAGTCATCTATCATAAAAGGAGGCCATAATGGTTTGTTTATTTGCTGACACATGCTGGGACGGGGAGGAACACATTAACCAACTCCTTAATGTTTCCACCCACAGTCATTAGTGCTCATCAGAAATAAACAGACATTCAAGAGAGGCGAGTAGCAATTACCCTCATCTTTGATGTTGCCCTAATTTCCTTTAAAATGCCCCTCTTGGTTTCTCAAATAAACAAACCCAAATGATTTGTTTTTTAAGCAAGCGGCTCTCTACGATTCCCCCTCTTTGCTTCCAGCAAAGAAATGTAAAAAAAAAAATAATAAAATAAAAATAAAAACTGTATGACATCATATTCTGTATGTGTTGGCTATTGTGTTGACATCTCACTACAGAACTGAACATATATATAATTATACATTTACATTATGAACA
>RJVU01059333.1:4835104-4929445 GCA_003731715.1 Anabarilius grahami | reverse complement strand
AAATATATATATATATATATATATATATATATATATATATATATAAAACAGTAATAAATGTAAACATTAGCAAGCATTATTATTATTATCAGTATTTATTATTATTGTTAATCATTTAAAAAAAATCAAAGCAGTGGAGAACTTATTAGAACTTACAACTTTGTATATTTTTTACATTTTAAAATTGTTACAGGAATTTCAGAAATTTATATGAATTCAGTATAAAATTTATAAAATGTAAACATTAGCAAGCATTATTATTATTAACAGTATTATTAATCATTTTACAAAAATTTAAAGCAGTGGAGAATTTTTTATTATTATTATAAACAATAGGATGTATTTTATTATTATCATCATCATTGTGGTTGTTGTTATATCAATTAAGTAATGAAATGAATAACTATATGCAAAGAAATGTATTATTCATTTTGAAATGCATTTTGCAGCCTTTGCTTAGAAGAAATGCTTTAAAATTAATGTGAATATCAACAAAACACATGGTTTCACAGCTGAACGGAGCTGCAGCTGCGATTTCAGCATGACTCCTGGCTACTGTAATTGAAAATGAGTAGTTCAATAGTGAAGCAGTCATGCATTACACACTGTTTACTTTGGCCTTAACCAAGGTCAAGAGATATTGCATTTCATCACCAGGGTGTAATTGTCTCAACAACCCGTTGAAGGATATGACACATGTTGCAAGAGTGACAGATGAAAATATGCTTTAATTATTTTGCACTGAAAGCCCAAAACAAACGTGGGATTTATGCTCAAGTCTTTCCTAAAGCAATGCATCTTATGGTCTCTGAATTATTCCTGAGAAATCTAATTCATCTTCCATACCAAGTACACCATATTAACCTTTGCAGTACATAGTTATTAATATTCATCTTAATGCATAAGACTTTTTTTTTTTTTTTTAACTCACTGTATGCTGTATCGCGGACCTCATTACTCCTAAATTAAGCCCAGGAGAACAAGTCTACAGCATCTGTTGCATTGCTTTCAAAAGAATAGCATAAAACAGCACTTTTAATCTATCATGGTTAGGAACAGACAATGCAACACAACATCAATGTCATGCATCTAAGGGATTCTCAGCAGTATGACTAATATTGACTCATATTTTACTTTAACCCATTCATGTCATTAACAATTCAAACATGCATCAACACTGCTGGAGCCTTGGCCATGTACATAAATGAGCCCTGGGTGCTCATGTGCCCGATATGAGTTCTAATCAGGCTTATTACATTTCCCCATCTAATTTTCATACATTTCTAATATTCGTAAATACATTCATAATGTATTTAAAATAAATGCTGTTCACTGAGCTTCAAAGAATCCTGAAAAAAAATTATCACGGTTAAATTTATTTAAACTTTGATAATAAAAACCATTACTCATAACTGAGCACCAATAATAATTGCTAATAACTGAGCAGCAAATCAGCATATTAGAATGATTTCTGAAGGATCATGTGACACTGAACTGGAGTCACATGTGACTGGAGTAATGATGCTGAAATGTCAGATTTGCCATCACAGGTTTAAATCACATTACATCACAGTAATATTAAAATACAAAACAATTATTAATAAAATAAATAAATGCATCCTTGGTGAGCATAAGAGGAAAAACATAAAAAATAAAAAAATTCGAAAAACTTTTCACCGGTAGTGTATGTGTGAAAACCTGGTCAAAAACAGAACAAAACACATATAATATTTGAAAATTGTTATTATTTGATAATTATACAAATTTATTATTATACAAATTATATTTTATAACTGGACATGAATTCTGCATCAAACTGAAGTGGAAGGTCAAATCAAAGAATATCATAGTTTACATCAATGTCACTTAACTGACTAAAATAAAAACAGGCACTACTAAAATAGATTTATTCATTGAATATGCAGCGAAAATCAATTAATTCTGCCAATAAACATGGAGGGTCGAAATTATATATATTTTTCAATTGTAGTCTTTTAAAAAGGCATCTAAAATAATAAAGTAAGAGCAATGTTGTGTTGTCAAAAATATCAATTTTTCATTACATATCGATACTGAAATATCTGAAACGCTTCCAAAACTCATTTTCCGCAGAATAGATACACGATAACAGTTGTACTTTCTCGCTCTCTCATCTCTCCGACAGCGAGCTGAGTTGACACACAAACCCGCCTCCACTCAATCACTTGTTTCATTTGCTCCGGATGAATATTGTTGGTGTTTATAAGGCTTGAATTTTGGAGTAGGATTGCACATATTGCTCATAATTTTACTCATTCCCACAGATTTTATGCTCACGCCCAAATTGCATGCACATAAAGCCACCTCTCAGTACTAAATTGGGTTCTTTTACAATGCTTATTGTGCTTAAACAGTCAAATACACACAAAATAATGTCAAAATGCCGCCCTTGGTGAGTATTCATGTAAACACAGTCAGTTACGTAAGTTGAGAAAAACGCATGTGAAACAGTATAATGGATCCGTGCATCAGGTCTTAAAGTGACAGCAGCCTAATATAACTGCTGCCAAATTATGAGATAATATTTAAAATATCTATATGGCAGTTTTTCCTAATGGTATCAATATCAAAATTGTGGCCAGTGAAAATGCTGAGTGGCTAATATGGTGAGCAAAAAAGTTAAAGGTGCCCTAGATTCAAAAATTGAATTTACCTCGGCATAGTTGAATAACAGGAGTTCAGTACATGGAAATGACATACAGTGAGTCTCAAACTCCATTGTTTCCTCCTTCTTATATAAATCTCATTTGTTTAAAAGACCTCAGAAGAACAGGCGAATCTCAACATAACACCGACTGTTACGTAACAGTCGGGGTGTACGCCCCCAATATTTGCATATGCCAGCCCATGTTCCCAACATTATGAAAGGCATTAGACAAGGGCAGCCAGTATAAACGTCTGGATGTGCACAGCCGAATCATCAGACTAGGTAAGCAAGCAAGGACAATTGCAAAAAATGGCAGATGGAGCAATAATAACTGACATGATCCATGATATCATGATATTTGTAGTGATATTTGTAAATTGTCTTTCTAAATGTTTCGTTAGCATGTTGCTAATGTACTGTTAAATGTGGTTAAAGATACCATCGTTTCTTACTGTATTCACGGAGACAAGACTGTCGTTATTTTCATTTTTTAAACACTTGCAGTCTGTATAATTCATAAACATAACTTCATTCTTTATAAATGTCTCCAACAGTGTAGCATTAGCCGTTAGCCACGGAGCATAATCAAACTCATGCAGAATCAAATGTAAACATCCAATTAAATACTCTACTTACGCGATTAGACATGTTGCATGACGAACACTTTGTAAAGATCCATTTTGAGGGTTATATTAGCTGTGTGAACTTTGTTTATGCTGTTTAAGGCAAGCACGAGCTCCGTGGGCGGAGAGCACAAGATTTAAAGGGGCCGCGCTGCATAAATCGGCGCGTTTATAATGATGCCCCAAAATAGGCAGTTAAAAAAATTAATTAAAAAAAAAAACTATGGGGTATTTTGAGCTGAAACTTCACAGACACATTCAGGGGACACCTAAGACTTATATTACATCTTTTGAAAATATGTTCTTGGGCACCTTTAATGTCAAGCCCTGGTTCCATCGTATATATTGAAATATCGCAGTATTATCATTTGATACTATCATCTATAAAAATTTACAGCACTCATTTCTGAACATTGTAAAATAAATTCTTTGAGCTCTGTGACAGCACAAGCATCTTTCAGCTTATTCAGAGCTGCACTAAGGGAGCATTACAATATGGAGCTCTTCTGAGCGGATTATTAACGTTCTGTTTCCATGGCGTTTCTTTTCATCCACAGTGTTCTCCTGGGTGAGTCCATGCACACAGTTCTCTATAGATGAGCCAGGTTATCAGCAGGACTGAAGCACTAATCCCTGGCCAGAAATGACTGTCTTCTGAGCCTGTTTGTCTGCTTTTTTCCTCCCTCTCAAGTGGAAAGATCCGCTTCACAAGGTCACGCTCAGAAAAGCATTGAGCAGGAGTCAGGAAAATGACATACCTGAAATATGATGAACGGCCGCCCCGACCAGCCAAACGGCAAAAAGCAGATGGCAATTAATACCTCAACAGGGAATAGATGAATAAAAGAGAGCAGAAGGAGGGAGAGAACCAGAAAAAGACAGAGAATGGATACCTTAGGGTGTGTTGTGTTTTCTTGAACTTCAGAACATGACACTAAAAACAAGTGCAAGGGAGAATTATCATAACCTCATTTAAAAATAAATTAATAAATAAAGCAGGCCTACTTAAAATACCTGCGAGAAATATTTGATGTTCTGTGACAGACACTTTGGAGTCAAACTGCAGTCTGACACAAAGAAATGACAACAAATGACGACTCTATCACTGACAGACATATCATCTTTTAGAGCTGTGATATGATGACATACACTTCTGTAAATAAATACAATATAAATTAGATTGTGTAGAGCAAGTACAGGAACTTGTTACTGCCAATACATACGCCGATACGCTGCTGCGAGTAAGACATAGTGATGCAGCACAAATAGCATATATCAATAACCCATAGCAGATCTATACAGGTGGAGCTGGGGAAGGCGGAGGGTTTTAGAGGAACTCTGAAGCGTGCTGCGAACTGCTATAGTGAATGTAAACATCCAGCCATTTAAATGTGTGAGCAACAAGCTCACTGGCTGCAGATGTGACATGGACCAATCAGCTTGTGTCAGTAGTTAATGCTGCAATTATGATCAGCTTGCATTAAGACCCATCAGCCTGCGCCATCACAGTTTAATGACTGAACTATGTATTAATTTAATTATAGTAAATTGTCATATTTAAAATACTAAACTGCGTCATAAAGGTCTTTTGTCATGTGCTTGTGATGTATATGAATGACGTTGTCATGTGTATATTCGAAAACAGCAGTAAAGAAGGCATCACATTTTTGGGGTGCTGAAGAAATCACACACTACAACATAGTAGGCGAAAAACAGTATGTGACAAAAGAAGTATGTCTGAATTCACAGTACTCATAAAAGAAGGGGCAAAAAGTACCTGGATGACCTACTACTTATGGCGAAAATTCTGTGCATACGATGGACACTTTTATCCTATGAGCCAAGGGAGAGGATTTGTGAACGGAAGTGAAGCTATACAACTGATGCTGGTAGGTCACATGATAATGACAACATGTCGAATGTAGTATGTTTAGATTACATTACTACACACAAGAACATGTACTTTTTTAGCAGTCGCAAAGTAATTTTACTTATTCAAATTAAGTGCCGCCTACACAAGAGAGTATGCGTTTTCGGATGCAGCCAGTGCTCATGTTGACGATGTTGCTCAAGATGAATATAATGCAGTATATTGATGGTCAAAAACACTAGGGGAAAAAATCATCCATAAAGGGTTGCCACAGTACAAAATTTTGCGGTTCTCTTGCTTCACAGTACCAATTTCGGTAGCAGTGCAAAAACTGTTTGTTGGTTATCACATCAATCACCGCAGTTTCTGATTCAGTTGCGCTTTTAAATACGGTTGTCAACCAAGAAACTTTGCAGTGTACTTAGCAGCATGAAAAACTAAACTTGTATTCAAATTGTGAATGGGTAATAAACAAAGCAAGAGAAGAGCCCTCCCTTTATAATCACTAAGGCTATCTCTAAAGCACAAGCTCTCCAAATCATACAACGAATCTCTTATTCACATCGTGTTTACACTTTGTTGGTTATAATAAAAGGATTTGCGATGAAATGCTCAAAACTTGTAAAAACATGCTGTAAATAGAAACCTTTGACGCTCAAACAAACATGAACAAGACCCTTTGAAAGCAGCGTTTATCAGCGGGTACCAATTATACCAGGTACAGCAGAAATGCTGGTACCTTCAACTTTTTTTTTTNCCCTAATAAATATTTTAATTTATTTATTTAATTATTATTATTATTTTGATTTATGATTTAATATACATTTATCATCAAAATTGGTGTTATTCAAATTAAGGCATACAATTTTAACAATTTATTTAATCTTTCAAAATGTAATCAAGTTTAAAAAAATATTAACAATTCCGTTTTTGGTAAACAAAATGCTTTACAACAGAGGTTTACTGTTAAAATTAATTACTGTTTAAAATTCACACAGAGACACACAAAACATGCAGACTTCATATTTGAATAGTCTTTTCGTGGTTTAATATTTACAGACACTAGTCCATATAGTGATTTAAGTCCGACTTTTTATTTAGTCATCCGCAATTTTCCAAATTCCGGGACAATGAGCATTATTTAGTAAATTTCATTTTTATGACCCCACGATTTCGTCAAAGTTTTCCAAATCGTGGAAATCATAAAGCCCTATAGAGTCTTGAGGGTGGACTCTTTAGACATGTGCAAGAAAAAACAAAAACCTACATTATGAGTGTAACTAGGGCTGGGCGATAAAACGATAACGATATGTATCGCGATAGACACGTGATCGATATCAATAAAAAATGTGTTCGATAAAACATTCGATATTTTTTATTCTTCGCAAATTCGTATTACAGAAGCAAATCTTAAACCGCTCCATCGAGTTCGGTAATCAACTGTCAGGTCTGTTACCAAGCAACCAAAGACGCGCAAACTGCTTCTGAGGTAAACCTAAAATCAAAATGGAGAAACAACGACGCACTTTTAATTCCAATGCGGCAGAGACTCAAAGTTCCGTTGAAAAGGTAACGTTAATGTGACGAGCAGGGCGGGCGAGAGCCGTGACAGAACGGCGCAAGACCGATGAAACGCGCAGCTGACGCTCATTATCACTCGCGCAGTTCTCTCACGGCTCTCGCGCGCCCTGCTCGTCACAGTTAAAGCCTGCTTTATTCAGCAAGTTTTCACCTTCGCTCACTCACGAAGATAAGGAAGTATTTTATCATTAAAGCGCAGCACATCCTCTGGGTCCTCCAAAAGCCTCTCCACCATTAAACATCGCTGCTCTTTGTCTTGGATAATTAATGAATGTAATGCCATTCTCAAAAAAGGCTTTTGTACTGTGATTTTTACCATTGGATTTCAAATATGTTTGAAGTTAGGACACCAGTGGGGTTGTCCTAAAGTTAAGACAGCTTTTAGGATTTTTTTGTGGAGTTAGGATGCTTCTGTAATACTCGTTTTCCATGGTTGTTGACATTTCTGTCTTAATAACTGAGGGGATTATGATCAGAGGAAGGTTGTTTAAAATAAAAATGTTTAAATGTAATATATTTTTCTCCTGGTCCTTATTTTAAATGGGTCATAAAAAATATCAATAATTATCGATATCGACCGATATGAAACACTGATATCGTGATACAGTTTTCAGCCATATCGCCCAGCCCTAAGTGTAACATTTATACATTTGGCCAAAGCAACTTACAAAGCAAAAAGTATTCCAGAGAGCTGAGTAATAATTCTGTACAAATACCAAATTTTCACTCAGCTCACTAGAATACAGAAACAATATCAACATTTAGGCACTCTCTATTAAGGTCTACTGATTTTCTCAACACACACCATCCATGAGCATTTGTCGGCACTGAGAGTTTTGTAGTCTCTAATAAAGTGTCAGAGATGATCAGGCGGCGGAGAGGGCATGAAAAGCTGGTGTGAATTAAATCAGCACATCTGCTAGAAATCTCATTACGGCATTATCCTACACACTCGGCGAGAGGAAAAATTACACTTCTGAAAATGAAAATACAGTATGTGTCTGAAATGAATAGCAATGATAACAACAAACAATCCTAGACTGCTGGATCACAAGAAGAAACCTTCAACAAAATGACTTATGACAGCGATATTTGGGAAAATGATGAAAACACTCTCAACAGCTGCTCTCGACAACAAACTTCTGTTTTTCTGACGCACAACATAGAAGAGCCAGGCTTCTATTTGAATTCGGTCTGTATTTGGAGCAGATTAATGCTTAGCTGTTCTTTCAGATTTGGTGCAACTTCAGTAAACTGGTAAATTAGTTCTGACTCAGCGGTAATTAATTTCTGTGAACTTCACTGATCATGGGCCATGTTACACAATACAGATGCAGTGCACTCATCTATGTCTCCTAAAAAAGACATAAAGAGACTGTGTTCAGAATAGAATACTTGCGTACTCCATATTGTGCATTATAACTGAATACTAAAAACAAATACTGATTATTTTTTTAAAAATTAGCTTGCATTATGCAATAACAAAAATTCCAAATCCATCATTTTTATTCAAATCTTATGTACAACCATCTTACCTCAAACTCATGATAGTCTAAAATAATGAGTCAAAACTATAAAACTTCAAATATAAAATATTTGAAATTGTTACTATATTCATTATATAAAATGTATATTATCTCTGGATATGAATTCTACATCATTAAACTGAAATGGAAGTTCAAATCAAGCAAGTCATTCATTGTTTAGAGTACATACATATATATATATATATACATACAGGTCCTTCTCATAAAATTAGCATATTGTGATAAAAGTTCATTATTTTCCATAATGTAATGATAAAAAAAAAGGTCTGGAATCGGTCCTTCTCCACAATCTTCCTCAGGGTCCGGTCACCTCTTCTCGTTGTGCAGCGTTTTTTGCCACACTTTTTCCTTCCCACAGACTTCCCACTGAGGTGCCTTGATACAGCACTCTGGGAACAGCCTATTCGTTCAGAAATTTCTTTCTGTGTCTTAAGGGGGTCGCACACCGGACGCGAAGCTCAGCGCCGCGACAAGTCTTTAAAATTCGAACGCATTGTTTTCTATTGTTTTCTGAGTCGTAGCTGGGCGCCGCGGACAGGCGCCGAATGTCGCCGCCGGTGTGCGTACACCCATAGAAACCAATACGTTTGAAATTTAAAGACGTGGCGCGGCGCTGAGCTTCGCGTCCGGTGTGCGAGCCCCTTTACCCTCTCGCTTGAGGGTGTCAATGATGGCCTTCTGGACAGCAGTCAGGTCGGCAGTCTTACCCATGATTGCGGTTTTGAGTAATGAACCAGGCTGGGAGTTTTTAAAAGCCTCAGGAATCTTTTGCAGGTGTTTAGAGTTAATTAGTTGATTCAGATGATTAGGTTAATAGCTCGTTTAGAGAACCTTTTCATGATATGCTAATTTTTTGAGATAGGAATTTTGGGTTTTCATGAGCTGTATGCCAAAATCATCAGTATTAAAACAATAAAAGACCTGAAATATTTCAGTTGGTGTGCAATGAATCTAAAATATATGAAAGTTTAATTTTTATCATTACATTATGGAAAATAATTTACTTTTATCATAATATGCTAATTTTTTGAGAAGGACCTGTATATATATATATATATATATATACTGCAGGAGAATAGTATAACATTATGAACATAGTCACTGTAAACTTCACAAAAACTATTAAAAAAATATTATATATTAAAAAGAACTGCACAAAACTGGTGTTTAAATCAATTCCACATAGCTGACTTAAAAAAAAAAAAGCATTACAAAAAATACAAAAATACGCAGTGAAAATCAATTGATCCTGCCAATTAATCGAGGGTCGAAATGTGATTCGCCAAAAGTAAACTTAATGCAAATTAGCTAGGGGTATTTTTCTTATCCAAAGGGGAAAATGTAAAGTCTTTATACTATAGATTATTGCATCCTAGGTATGTAAACAGCACTCTAATCATTTCGCACTCATTTCGCTGACCAACAAAAACAACCACGTAAAATAATTCAAGGTGCAGCAATATCAGAGAAAGAGCAACAGCGCCCCCTAGAGACTACACTCAGAAATGCCATGCATTACACTTGCATGTATTTGTCCTGCACCAGATGATGTTTGCTGTGAACCCACTGGTATTTCGCAAACTCTTAATTTCATATTCACACAAACATTATCATATGGCAGAAGAGGAGCATACAGACAGACTGTTGCTAAAAGCTTTTTACCATTACAAAAGAGTGCTGATGCAATATCATGGTACTTTGTAACATACTATGGTACTGAAGAGCGTATTTTGGTACTCCAAGATACTTTCATGGCATCACGCAACATGTCCAAAAAACACAAAAGTACCAGAGTACGAGTACATGTATTATTACCATGGTGTATCTTCAAAATAAAAATGGAACATATCCATAAAATTATGGTACGTTTGTGTAATCAATATTTTTCATTAAAAACAGTAGATGCACCTCTCTGACACCCAAAAAACATCTGATATAACCACAGAATCAACATGTGGCTAGATATACCCTCTGTTTTAGTTGTATTCTAATCATTTTCTCTAACAAAAATTTCCTCTTGAAATAGCATGGAATATAGTGTTCTTACCTCTTGAGACAACTTTGGCAGGTAGTTTTCAAGAAATTCTTGGCTGTGCAGAATGCATACGGCTCGCAGGAATAGATCACTTCACCGGGTTTGATTTCACGCAGAGCACGCAAACCATTTCCTTTACCCTCACTGACAAACCTCTCTATATTCGCAGCCATCATCTCGAAACAATATCACGCACACTGAGCGTCCATGTGTCTACATACAGTACATACACATTATGAATGCCCTGTTTGTATTCATGACAGTCAACTTCACACGGCACTGCGCAGGTTATTAAAAAAATCTCAATCTCAAATTTCACTACAAAACAGATATTTGCATAGTCATTTATATGTGTGTATAGTGAACAGTTTATATTGAGACGAACGCTTACTGCACATACAAAAGAATAATATTAACTAATTTAATAATGCGCAAATCTGACGCAGTCCTGATCAGCATAATATGTTGGGACGTCGCGGCGACATGACGTACGCAGTGCGCCTCACCACCAATCGGATTGCAAAACCATCGGGTCAACAGCATGCGGAGCTCAATGTCATGGACGCGCGTGTTGCGCAGCTTGAATGCGCTTTATTAATGTAGATCCTGTGGACGAGAACCGCATCAGTTGAGGTTAGTTTGGGTTCAAATTGTCTACAAATCAATAACCAACCATCTGCATGTGCAGGAAAGCCTGATAGTGATAGACTTTTGCTGCAAAAGCGTAATATAATGGTGTATCGGCTGGATTATAGGTTAAAATATATAAGATGAATCGGATATGTGTGTTTAGACTGCGTCTTATTTGCAGTAAATGATATAGGGACTGAGTATGTCTGAACATAATATAGGCTTTTTTTTTTTTAAATAACATTTTTCTAGTTTAGTTCAGCTTTAAAGGATTTCATTTGTTACAGTTAACTGTATGGTGCTTTAGCCAAATACAGTAAAATGTCATCAATGAAATAAGCACAGAAAAGGTATATTTTACATAAAACTGTTCTGGTTTGGATTTGCATTTTTATTGTATGTGTTATATAATTTCAGGCTTCAAGCTCATTGGTCATCATGGCAGCATGTGGAGGATGTAGGTCCTTTGTCCTGACTTTAAGAACTCTATGTGGAACTTCAAGATCTACATCACCCTGCGCTTTGCCTTTGACTACACACAGGATTTTGTCTACCTCTGCGAGAACTTACTCTCCAGACTCATTCTCCTCCGGGTCAAGGAAGACCCCGGCTCAGGTGGGCAAACCAGAGCGAATTTCTCTATCCTCAGGAGGTGTTCAGAGGAACCTCTCCGCTGTTGCCTTGCCTCTGCAGGGTCAGTTTCGCCCCCTCTGCCGGTACGACCCTTTAGATTTGGGTGATGTGGATGAGAACACGCAGAAAGCCCTATCCTGTAAACACCTGAGACGGTTCATTGTAGATCCTTCCCTTGCAAGAATTGTGACCGACCACCTCGCCGGAGATATTGATGATGGAAAAGCTGTTATATTTGAATGTAACCCAGGTGTGTGTCCCTCAGCTACTAATTGAATGGCATCAGTGTTTGTAGACATATTCATGTGGGGTTTGTCTCTGTCCGCAGGTCCTGGGGTATTGACACGCGCTTTGCTGAACCGTGGGGCTCAGAGAGTAGTTGCGTTGGAAAGTGACACAAACTTCCTTCCTGAGCTGCAGGTAGACGGCTGAAATGATCTCATCTCATTCTGCTCACTTTTACTGAACCCCTTTTCTTAATTAATAACATAGGCGTGGGCTATATGGCAGAAATATCTTATCACAATTTTTTTTTTTTAGACAGGATCACGAACCATGATTCTTTTTCATGTTGGTTTTTAAGACTGTTTTGCAATTTGCTGAGCAGTACAGCTAAACTAATTTCCCTATTAAAAAATATTGAGTAATAAAGAATGACAGACCATTTAGGTCAAAGTAGTGGTGGGTGAAATGACCAAAATATTGTTTCACTTTATTTTATTTTAATATTTTATCTATATCATTCACTTACTGAATCAGTTTGTTATGTGTACTTTTTAAAAGCATTGTTAAAATGCTTATTTTCCAAATTAGGGAGTTTTGTTGTAATAAATGTATGTATAAAATGTACATTACCATCTAAAAGAAGTCTCATTAAGGCTGCATTTAAATGATCAAAAATACAGAAAAAAATGTAACATTGAAAAATAATATTAAAATTTAACAGGAAAATTGCCACATGATCCTTCAGAAATCATTCTAATAAGCCGATTTGGTGTTCAAGAATATCCCCAAAATCTTATTTCACTATTTCATCATTTTATCTTTGTTATTAAAAAATATATGAACTGCAGGACAAATATTATATAAGAAAGAAATTAAAATTTAAAGCAGCATTCAAGTAAGAAATTGAATAATCAAATGTAAAAATAAAACCCTGCATATTCTTCACTGAAATAAAATATGCATCAATTCTTATTAAAGCTACTAAAGTTACCTGTCAAGAGTAGTGAGGGATTTTCTCTTTCTTTTGTTGTTTCATTAACAATATGGACAGTATTCGCAGCATGGACAGTAGCAGGTTTAATAAGTTGCTGTCACTTTAAGGGAATGTTTACATGACAAGATGTACTACAAACGGAAAGGTTTTTCCTTTGCGTTTTTTGCGTACAGACAACACCATTGTCAAAATGATCCCTGTTCAAACAGATTCACAAAAACGACTAAGAATGCTGTATTATTCATGTCACGCCAGTAGTTGGCGATGTCACTTTACAAGAAACACTGCGCACTTATAGACTGAACACGTAATACGCTTGTACACGTTGTCACTGTTTCACAAATTCACATTTGTGTAGTTTACACGGAGATGATTATCGTTTTCAAAAACTTGCACTTTGAAACCCATTTTCAAAAGTATGCATTTTTTTAGGCCTGTTGTCGTAAAAGTTTAACATATTAGTTGAAAACGGTGTCGTATAAACAGCCCCTAAGACCTAATGCACAGATTCAGTATACTGACACGCATACGATTTTCTCCCTACTGTTTACCTTCACTTGATGATGAAGAACATCAATGCCACATGAGTGTAACCGCGATAGAGAAAATAATCAAAAAACAGCCATAGAACTGAAACTGATAGAATGTGTAGCACAATACCGTAAAGGCAGATGGTGGAGACGTTTTAATCGTTCACAATCATATCACGCAACCCTAAATAACTTTTGATCTTACAGGACCTGGAGAGCAAACTGGATGGGCAGCTGGATGTGGTTCATTGTGACTTCTTCAAACTGGATCCCATCGGCCATGGCAGCATGAAACCACCCGCCATGTACTCGGAGAAGCTCTTCTCTGACCTTGCCATCTCTGAGGTCCCTTGGTCAGCAGGTTAGTTCCCCAAACATTTAGATTAATGTGGCCGAAAGGGAAGAAAGATGGCCCAAAACTAGGGCTGCACGATTTGGGGAAAATGTCATATTGCGATTATTGAGGTCAATATTGCGATTGCGATATGCGATAGCGATATACTAAACAAATANGTTGTAGGGATCTTCTCACACAGGAATGAGAAGAGCATGCTGTGGAAGCTGATTTACAACCTGTTTGAGCGCAGTTCCATTTTCCACTACGGACGTGTGGAGTTGATCATGTTCATCAGCAAGAATGAATACAATGTGAGTTCACATGTACAAGAGAGTTTAAACGGTTCAACCAAAAATGAAACCTCTGTCATCGAGGGACAGAAATATCTTTTAGATTTCATTAAAAATATCTTCATCTGTGTTCCGAAGATGAATAAAAGTCTTACGGGGTTTGGAACGACATGATTGTAAATGATGACAGAATTTATCTTTGGG
The DNA here is from genome assembly GCA_003731715.1 of Anabarilius grahami. Lineage (NCBI taxonomy): Eukaryota > Metazoa > Chordata > Actinopteri > Cypriniformes > Xenocyprididae > Anabarilius > Anabarilius grahami. Next base: position 4,915,260 of record RJVU01059333.1, on the reverse strand, counting down.
TGAACTATCCCTTTTAAGCAATATAGGAAGCAGGATTTGGAGCTTTCCAGCTGGATCCAAGTATAAATTATGATTCTTTTCTCTGACAGAAACTAGTGACCCCTCCAAGAGATTATAAGAACTACCTAGCTTTCAGTGTTCTCTGGCAGATGGCCTGTGATATTGAGTTACTGCATGAGGTGAGATATTTTATTATCATTTATGCATTGTTACATTTTCCTGGGAATAATTGATCAGTTAATGATTAATGTGTTTGTACTGTATTTCTGCTTTGTCCTCATTATCAGGAGCCATTGTCATCGTTTTTGACTATAACCAAGAAGACTAAAAAGTCCACCTCAAAGAGCACTGTAAGTTTTATACACAAGTAATATCACTCTAGGATTCATCATCTGTTTATATTGTTTTAGTGATTCAGGAGAGGCACTGTGTCATCATCACATCCTTCCGTCCAGTTTGTTAATTAATTTAATTGTGGTTCTTCTTAATGAATCACTTGAAATAATTAGTGAATCAGTCTGAATCAATCATATGAGTCATTGGTCTGAATCATATGCTGACTGAGCCAGACAGCTCATTTTCTTACTAAATAAACTCAGATTTATCACTCACTTACTGAATTACAGGTAATCTCGAAATTAGCTAAGAAACTTTAGTGCGTTATATGTACTTGTAGTCTGTAATGTTTGAACTATGTGTTAGAGATGCACGATTCTGGATAAATTGACGATCACAATTTTGTTGTTGTTGTTTAAAGTAGAGATCACGACCCTAAATGGACAACTAAACAAAATAACGTATTTTACTGTGTGGTTAAAAAAAGACTCTGTCTGGGTCAGCGGCAGCGCCAACGCAGACTTGAATGTTTCAGTGCGATCATGCTTGTCAGACATCACTGAATAGAGTCCAATTAAATCCAGTTTCTTGAATGAGGAGGTTAATGTCCTCTACAAAAATGTATCCAGTATTTCCATGGGTTTTTTTATTTTAACTTTTTTTTTCCCCCACAGCTATCCCAGAGTGATAACCTGTGCTTGGTGCGGATAACCCCACGTGAGGACTTGTTTAACTCTCACCTAACTCCCTTGAATGGCAGCACTCTGGTTTTGATGGTGAAACAATGTCTTGCCAAAAGGAAACGCAGATTGATTGAACAAATTAAGTAAGCTTTTGACCTGTATTTGTGTACAAACTAGAATTTCTGAGTGAACAAACATTTTAAAATTAATATATTAGGTTGTATTCACACCCATCTTTGTTGTCTTCCAAAGCTCATGGAGTCCTGGCAGTGGATCAGAGCTCATTTCAAAGCTCTGCTTCCTTGATGACACAATGACAGGCGACGTCTACCCTGAAGAGTACAAGCGTCTGTTTGAGCTAATGGAGCAGTCAGGAAACTTCACTGAGAGCTGGCTTTATGAGGAGATGCTGGAAACCACGCACACCGGTCATGCCTAACACCGCCTGGGACGCATTACCTACAGAGCTAATCATGGATGAAAAACAAAAGACTGTTTTATATGGAAGAGACAGCTAAAAGAGAGAACACTTTTGCTTAAAGACACCCAAAACCTTAATGATGGCTAATATTTAGACAGACATGTCTATGAAAGACTTTACATTTTGATAAAGTTGTATTTAGTAATAAACTATGGACTGGAGAAACCGTTTTGATTGTCGATGATCACTGGTTGGATACTTTTGGACAAGTTTGGAGACTTTGTTGGTATCAAGAAAAATATTGTCACATTTTCAGAGAGGTACTGTTGCCATGCTGGACCCATGAAGCCAATAACATTGTGTGTATACCCTACTACAAGTACACCAAGTACCTGCTTGATCTCTTTGATAATAAGTAGGAAATATTAAACTTCAACAAAACGGGAATAAAAATCTATTTGTAATCCTAATGATTACATTACCAAACCCAGTTATGATGTAAATTTTCAAAATTACTCTATTGTTGTTTTTTTTTTCATGTTTGAATGTTTGTTCTATTTAAATATATGAATTTTTAATAAACGACAAATGTGAGAATTGCTTGGTTTTGAAAATCTAAAAAACATCAGATAAGGATAAACCAGTGAAAATTTTAAAGGGTATTTCACCAAAAAAGAAAAGAGAAATGTTCATGATTCTATTTCTATTCACATGCTTTTGATTCGATTTTGATTATTTTGGATGTAGTATATCATACATGGCAAATTTTCTGGAGGAAGAAAAATCTCTCAACTAATGCTGTAAACTACACATGGGAGTCAGTTGGTACTACTATAATAATACTGAAGGTTAAATTGACTTATTTATATACAAACACTTAAATTACACTCAATGATGTTTTTATTATAAATAAAGTTTAGAATTACATAATCATATTTCTACTCCAATGCGTTTTTTTGAAATACAAACATTTAAATCCCGGCTGTCATAACTGATTTATTCAAACATGCATTAAATATTGAAGAACATTAAAAATGTATTATATTATAATATAATATAATGAATATGTAATGGTGCAAAGCTATATTTATCAGAATGCTGCTTTCTAGAGTTCATTTTTCTAGCTGACTAATGAGTTTATGGTCACAGATTTTCTGAGGTAAATGTGACGTTATGTGACATGGTTTACAAGCTGTTTTATTGACGTCTTTCCGCGGTTGAAACACTGATTGAGCTATTACACAAGAAATGATATGGATTCGGTAAGTTGTACTGTATATTTTAACATGCCTTCAGATGTTTATTCATGTTTATTTCGCGTTGGAAAGCGGAGGAGAGGATGTTCACATGCGCTCGTGCTGCCGCTTCTCTTTCACTGAGGCGCTACAGCGATCTGTCACGCCACATTGAACAGCACCAAAACGGTGTTTATTTTTGGAATCTCATAATAATATGGACTTCATTTGAAATCTGAGATTTTGCTTCATATCAAAAGTAACAAAGCACAAAGATTATTGCAATTAATTGGATGGGAGGCGCTACATATTCTGTTCATTCATCAACTGAAAACAGACTAGACTAATCGATTATTGGGATTTAAGAATCCATATCGATTCGTAAAAATGAGAATCGATTAAAATCGAGAAATCGATATTTTTTACCTAGCCTTATTGTCTAGTATTATTGTTTTAGTAACACTTTACAAGAGGATCCCTCTTTATTATCTATTTTTTTCTAGCCATTAAACCTAACACATCAAACTGCATTTTTAATAAACAATGGTTTAGTGTGTTTATTTAGTGTTTTGAATTACAACAAGGTATGTCAGTATGTTCTCATAATGTAGGGGACGTACTGAAAACTGAATACACAAGGTTAAACCAGTATACACAAATAATTGTCTAACTTACTAAAGTTACTAAACAGAATGAACTACTAAATTATAACTTAAATTATAATTTCATCCACAAGGTGGCATAACGTACTATATAATCAATGATCCTCTGCAAATTTAAGAATCCTACCATGGTAAAGCTGGTTCTTGAATATTAATTATGTTACGTGTGTGGAATATTTGCAATATCTGCATGACCTAAATAACCTACCCGCTAATATATACACACTACCGTTCAAAAGTTTGGGATCGGTAAGATTTTTAATGATTTTTAAAAAAAAGAAGTTTCGTCTGCTAACCAAGACTGCATTTATTTAATTAAAAAAAACAGTAAAAACAGGAATATTGTGAAATATTATTACAATTTAAAATAACTGTTTTCTATTTGAATATATTTGACAAAGTAATTTATTCCTGTGATGCAAAGCTGAATTTTCAGCATCGTTACTCCAGTCTTCAGTGTCACATGATCCTTCAGAAATCATTCTAATATGCTGATTTGCTGCTCAAGAAACATTTCTGATTATTTTCAATGTTGAAAACAGTTGTGTACTTTTTTTTTCAGGATTCCTTGATGAATAGAAAGTTCAAAAGAACAGCATTTATCTGAAATACAAAGCTTTTGTAGCATTATACACTACCGTTCAAAAGTTTGGGGTCAGTAAGAATTTTTATTTTTATTTTTTTGAAAAGAAATTAAAGAAATTAATACTTTTATTCAACAGGGATGCATTAAATCATTCAAAAGTGACAGTAAAGACATTTATAATGTTACAAAAGATTATATTTCAAATAAATGCTGTTCTTTTGAACTTTCTATTCATCAAAGAATCCTGAAAAAAAATATTGTACACAAATATTTTGTACAATTGTACACATTAAATGTTTCTTGAGCATCAAATCAGCATATTAGAATGATTTCTGAAGATCATGTGACACTGAAGACTGGAGTAATGATGCTGAAAATTCAGCTTTGCATCACAGGAATAAATTATATTTTAAAATATTTTAAAATTGAAAAGTTATTTTAAATTGTAATAATATTTCGCAATATTTTTCGCAACTATTTTTACTGTATTTTTAATTAAATAAATGCAGCCTTGGTGAGTAGACAAAACTTCTTTTAAAAACATTAAAAATCTTACCGATCCCAAACTTTTGAACGGTAGTGTATATATATATATATATCTTAACGTATAGGTTCCCAAGCAACAGTAGCATGTAGTTGAGCAGCGGGAGCTGAAGTACCCGGATAGCAGGAGGAGGAGGAGCTGCGCAGACAGCTGAAGTACCCGGATGATTCACAGGAAGAGCTGCGCAGACGTGCAGTAGAAACACAAACACACATCAGACGAGAGCCGACAGTCAAGAGCGCGGTTGCCTGTCCGTCCGAATTCAAAGCACCTGCCCGATCGATCTGTAAGTGCTTTCTCTTATTTTTAATGCAATATTCATGAAAGGGAATATTAGCTTTTGAAATGAAGAATGATACGTGCAGCTAGTTGAAATAAAGGCTTGATGCACTTATGATGCTATGCATGTTAGCGCTTGAATTAATGACAGCTCCATCTGCTCTATCCGTACCACTGACACCTTATGTGATAAATAACACTTCTGTTAGAAGTTAGACAAATGTGATATGTGCAGTGATGAACGCGGCTTTTATAGAGCTTGAATCCTGCATCTTTATATGAATATGACATGTTCTGATGCATGGATCATATGTGTCTATATATATATATATATACCATGATGGACACACTGCATTATATAATATCAACATTTGTTTTCATCCAGCTGCAGCATTAATGTTCTGTGTTGATTTCTCTTAGTTCATAAGCATAAATATTATGACAGGAAAAGTGAATGGGGATTGAAGTTTTATTTGAAGTGTCATGTGTCTGAGAAGAATGAGCTCACTGAACGTGAGATATGCGTGTTATGCCAAAGATGTTTTGTTCATAAGTGTTAAGTAACTTTTTGTGCTCTTAATACAGTGGAAGAGATCACTGACTGTTATGCTAGGAAGGCGATCAAGTCAGTTGACAGTGTCATTTCAATGTATAGACTCACAGAGGTCACAACCCTTCCTAAAGGTCAATTTAGTTTTGCTAGCCTACACTTTCCTTGTATTATCATTAAATAGCTATTATTACATAATAAGGGATAATATACAGCCAGTTGGTCATTATCATAAAATAAAGCACTTCAGGGTGATGCAACATGATCTTGAACACCATGTCAGGAATTTTTACAGCATTACTCATCATTTTGTATTCAGGGTGGATGTTGTGTTTATTTATAAAATTATTACAAAATGAATAATTAATTTTCATTTTGTAACAATGACAACAGTCGTTCTTTAGAAATATCTGACTGCTTATGGAGTCCAACAGCACCTGTCCACTTTTTTCAATGGCATTAGTTCCAGAAGTATTTTTCCCATTCATTTTTCTCTCAGAAATAAAAAAAAAAAATCTTCATTTAAGAGTTAGAAGCCATGAATAAAGCTACGAGGAGAATCACAACATTAGAAACTTTGATTTGCAGCAATAAAGTATTTGAAAATAAGGCAAAAAAACGAAGATACAACACTGTGTGCCTAATAGCTTTAATGAGGGAAAGAACTACAATCCTATGAAGCATTGTGAAGGACATTATGGAGAAATTATGGAAAAACAATGGACAAATATAAAACTATTTATTTAATAGTATATATAATCAACATCTTAAAATTGCATCCATTGTTTTTCCATAATTTCTCCATGATGTCCTTCACAATGCTTCCTGGGATTAGATACACACAGAGATTAGATATTTAAGTTTATTGCAAGATATGTATATTATTATATGTAAATATTTAAGTAGTTTGAGAGTGTATAGGGAAACTATGGGTGTGATCATACTTTTAGTTCGGTTCTGTTGGTCCAGACCAACAAAGAAAATGATACTTGGTGCACACAGGGTTCGAATGGCAGCATTCACACCTATTCAAATGAACGCACTAACAGAGCAGTCGCACCAGACTTCGTTGTAATCTAACCAAACCTGCCAAGTGTGAACACACCCTATCTCTAGTGCGTAATGGGAGTCGGCAGGTGCTAAAGTGTTCTTTTTGCAGAGTTTACTTGTTATGATTCTCTGATTGGTGGAGAGTTTTTTTCTCTCTTCTCAGAATCATGGGTAATGTAGTTTTTCATCACTGTTGAACTTGTTTATTAAAAAAATAGGTTATAAATAATGCGTCTGACAGCTTCAACAAAAGCATTTACCATCGAATAGCAGTCTCGTTGCTCACAGTAGGTCTTTCTTTAAGGATCTATTAATTTATCGTTCACATAAAGCGATCGCGTCTCTTCAGAAAATTTAGACTGAACAGCTCAATTCATATGGTTTTAGTTTTACGATCTCTTTATGAACTTTTTGAAGCGTCAAATTGGTAGTTTCGTAGCTGTCAACGGAGAGACAAAAGCTCTCTGATTTCATTAAAAAAAAAATCTTCATTTGTGTTCTGAAGATGAATGAAAGACTTACGGGTTTGGAACGACATGAGGGTTAGTAAATAATGACAGAATTTTCATTTTTGTGTGAACTAACCCTTTGATGATAGTTCATTAATATGTTAATTAAGTATATCAGAAATGTGGAAGGAGTTTAAGTATTACTTCTCATTTCAACTTTCAGTTTAAGTCAGAATAGAGGATTGCGGTGGATTTCACTGATGGTTTTGAAGAATGCAATACGTGTCAGAGACATTTTGGTCTAGCTACTCCAGTCATGCTTGTTATTCAGGCTAAATAAACCTATTTTCATCCTTTTCTCTCTCTCTCTCATTCACCCCACAGGCTTTAATGTTTTTAAATGAGCTAATGAGAGAGTGCAGCTGTCTTTGATTATTAATGAGTTCTCTCTTAAAAGAATGCAGATGAATGAACATAGCAGCTCACATACCCAAATTTCTGCTTGCCATAACATGACCCACCTCATGTTATTTTGGCTGTGCCCTTTAAAGTGTCAGCTATTGACAAAATAATCCTCCCCATGACATGTTAAAGCGCTCACGAGCCCGAAACAATAGCTATTTATCAGCTGTAACTAGTCACTAAGAATTGATACAAACATGTGTCAGGCAGGTTTACCTGGCCCTTCTCGATGATGTGGTTTGGATGTGTGTAGGTGGTCACGCCGCAGGCACAGATCTGATGGTCCCCAGATCACTGAGTCACTATGTTTGTCAGAAAGGCGAATAAATGCCTAGGGTCTGCTGTGAGTCAGTCCGCTCTTCTACAGGGCCAAATAACATCAGGTCCTCTACACAAACAGCCAGGTTCTTTATGGCTACAGTTTTATGATTCATTGGTTCACTATATTTTTTTATTAATTGTAGCATAATGGTAGAGTTCTGTTGTATAAAGGAACGGAAGGCAAGTTTAATTATATAGCACATTTCAATAGTAATTAAAAGTGCTTTATATAAAAAATTTTTTTTAAAACAATCAAAATGACCATAAAAGATGCAAAATAATAGATTAAAAAAAACATAAAACAAAAAGCTTAAGAATTTTTTTTTAATTAAGGTTTATGTTCTTTTGTTTTCAACTTTAGTTTCTGTAATTTTAGTACATCAATTTAAACTTGTTATCTTGCCATTTTTTTTTTATACATGTATTATTTTTATTTTTCAATTAATTAAAATGATTTTAATAGTTTAACAATACAACACTGGATTTAGCTCAGTTTGTTCACTTAATGCACATTGTTCTACCCGAAGCATTATCATTGCACGCAGTGACCTATAAGCATCATTCATTCATTTATTCGTGTCTGCGGCTCCAGAATCCCCCTGAGCAGATGAAAAACAAACAGGCAATCTGCTTTAAGATCTGTAAGATGCTGTACGATATTGCATAAGCTCTGTCATGAGACGGTATACTATAACAACCCAATGGGGACAATCATGGAAAATCTCCATGGTGTATTGTTACGTCCCAGGCTTAAGGTTTGTCTAGGGAAAATGAGTAACAGTGAAAAGAAAATATAGGAGATGTTGGGGTGAGTGAGTGTGCCCGTCCCCTGCCCTGCATGACAGACACATTAAGTTGAAGCTCAAAAAGGTTTATTAACAAAAGATATTTTAGACAAAGTAAATCAAAAGGAAGCAAAACAGACTTCAGGAGGGGGTAATGCCAAAATAACAAACAAAAGTACCCTCTGACTAGTTAAGGAGTAAAACTACTTAAACTACCAAAAGAAAACAAATAAGCAACAGAAATGTACACTAACTCCCTAACTAGCCAAAAACAGGAGAAAAGTTGATACAAAAATCAAAAAGGCACCCACCACCCTACAGCTTCCAACACGTTTGAGCATGTAGATGATAGCAACAATGAGTAGATAGTAAAACTCATTAGGCTACAATAAGCCTATTAGCTTTGTAGGAAAAGTACAACATCTCACAATTATTCACACACAACTCAACAGGGCAACAAACAGAGCAGGTGAGGGACACAACACTCTGGAAGAAAGGCTTCAGATTGAATGACTCTAGGAGCTTCTTTTAAGCGTGCAGCCACAACGAGCATCAGGTGTGAACAATCATCTCTCTCTCTCCAGCACCTGGTAGAGCAGCATTGCATTTACATTTACATTTATGCATTTGGCAGATGCTTTTATCCAAAGCGACTTACATTGCATTATACTATACATTTGTATCTGAGTATGTAGCAGCAGAGAGACACACAGAGAAAAGGGAAAAAAAATAACCAGCACACAGAATAGAATATACACTATCATGACACAATCATGGAACGTAACAGTATGAATTCACTATTCAGAGGAAGCAAACAATCAGAGAGAGAGAGAGATAGCATATTGACTATATAGTGCATTTTCTACATCAGTTTATTACAGCAAACTAAAGGGACACAGGACGGTAGGTTGGTGCAGATATGTGTTTATGAATGGTGTTATTCATTTTACACAATTTTGTTGCTTTCTTGTTTGTTTCTGTTTGGTTATGAGTATTTTGTTGCTGTTGTTGTTGTTGTTGTTGGAAAATCCTGAATAATTTGTTAAGCATGCGTGTATGAAAGGGTTGCATCCATTCAAACTATCTTCAATGAATGAACAAAAGCTTGATTCAGTGATTAATTTGTATCATGTTCAAAGATTCCTCTGAATTTTCCATATATTAAAATGTTTTAGTTTAAGATACTGTTGCTGAATATTATAAGAAAATTCAGTACATATTGGTACATATAAATGAAACTAATTTACGGTGTTTTTCCTTTATTTGGAGAAAAACATGTCTTGATTATTTCTAATTTAAATTTGTTGTGTATTTCATTTCTCATTGCATGGAGCATTTTAACTGATTACATGTACAATGGTGGTTCTTTAAATGTAATATTTGGGAAGAAAGAAAAAAAATATATATATAATTAAATAAAAAATAATGAATTGTTTCATGTAATATATAATGTAATTAGTTATAATGTTAAACAATATAATGTTAACAGTTTATACAATTTTTTTCAAATTACGTATTACGATTTTCTAAATATATTTAAAGGTGCTAAAGAGGATGTTTTGTTTTATACATTTTTGCAGTATTATTTGAAACTGTCTTTACTAACTGATAAAAGACTATTTATTAGGTGCACTGAAAGGAATATTATTAATATACATCATCTGTGCACGAGCTAGGGCCTTAAAAACATCAGCCAATCGTTTACGCGATCATCACGTAAACGATTGGCCCTCTGGCTTGTCAGTCACTGCCATGACGTTCCTTGTGAGAGACGCGCGGCCGCGCGCTTCAGTAACTTTCCACACTCCACAGAGTCTCCACTCCTGCAGATTATGAGTTACTTGCGGTGAGTCCGACATAATGAATCCACTAAGTGTGTGCGCGGCTTTAAGTTAACGATTGTAAGGCCGATTATGAATGTAAATTGATACTTATGACTGATCGCGCTCAAACGCGTCCAGTCAGAGCCAGTTGCGTTCAGTCTGCGATTACAGTCGGTGTTCAAATTCCATGTGAAAGTATATAAATCTGCTTCAGGAGCAGGAAACAATCGCTGTATGTTGAGCACAGTCAGAATGTTTTAGCTAGTCGTTAAATGTGTGCCCGGCTTAATAACACAGCGAATGCCGGTGGTAAACACTCGTGTTCCAATACTCGTGCACGAGTTTTGGGAGGCGTTCACTTGAAATGAGCTGTGAAGGAGGGGGGTTGTCCTTAAGCATGCGCTCATTTCAAAAACTCAGTCGACGAAAAGAACCTCTTTACCACCTTTAAGATAATAAAGTAATAATAATAATTATACATTGATTTATATTTATTTTTGTTAAAACCAATTTGTAAAATTCTTTTGTGAAAGATTATCTACAATGATATAAAATGATACCAAAACTCACTGAGCTGAAAATACACATTGACAAAAAAAAAAAGCTATTTTTCATTTGGCTTCTGATTAGTACAACTTTAAACAAATGCAAAACAAAATAGACAAATGTAGAAATCTCGAGTGTTTTGATTCATGTACTGCACTCAACCAGCTTGAAGTGGAATTATGGGTAAACTATGAGTCAGTTCTCTTAAAGGCCAGCGAGCTCTTTACTTTTCATGATGGCTCACGGCCATAAAAATGTCTCTCTGATTTGTTTCTCCAGCGGCCGAGCGAGAGCACCGTTGAGTGGCTGAGAGGCCTGCAGGGGTTCAAGTGGATCTTCATGCTCTCAGTCAGCTGGACCTTATGGACGACGGACAGTGGCAGAGCGATGGCCCAGTGAGGCGGGGAGGACTATCGGACCCCGACCTCCTAAACGACTCTGAATCCAGCCGCAGCCCTGATGAGAACCAAAACCGACTGGTGGAGGAAGCAGAGGAGGTCGAACAGGGGCCCCGTGGTGGACAGAAGCCCGTCAGACAGGAAAATACTAATAACAATGGTGATGATGAAGATTGTGACAGCTCCAAGGTGGAGGAAGAGGAAGAGGAAGAAGAGGAGGAAGAGGTGGATAGTAACAGTGGTGCGTACTCTCCAGAGCTGGATGGACACATCCGAGACTCCCCAACACCCAGTCCCAGTCCCACAGGTAAGAGACACTGTCAAACAGAGAAAGATATATTTGAAATAAAAAATAGATTGTACTCAATATCAGCTTGCTTATTTTGCTTAAGATAAGGATTTATTAAATCCACATGTCATACAGACAAGAAACTAAGCTTCTAACCACAGGTTGAGAGCTGTCGTTCCAACCACACAACTTTGTGTTGCTGTTTAAATAAAAATACTCCTAAAGTTTTTAATATATGATTTAGGAGATTTTTTCATTGTTAAAGGTGCAATGTGTAAATTTTAGCGGCATCTAGAGGTGAGGTTGCGAACTGCAGCTAACACGCACACCCCTCGCACCTCTCCCTTTCGGAGAAACTACGGTGGCCGTCTGGCTGACACAAGACAAAGATGTCATCATCTGAGACAGTAGAGTGTAGCCTGGGTGAAGCAATGAGGTTTCTTCTTACTTGTAACAAAGAACGGTCTCTGCTTCTAATAAACCAGACGACTACTACTACTACTACTACTACTAATTTATGCATATTCAACGTAGTGACAATGCAAGCTGCCTCTAAAAACACGAGCGATTTAGAAGAACAACAACATAGTGATGAAACGCGCTCTGTAGAGCAGTTTGTCCATTTGGGGCTACTGTAGAGACACGCCGGCGCATAATGATGACTTGACATGGAGGTAGGACCCGCAGTGTATGAGATAGAAATGGTTCATTCTAAGGTAATAAAAACATAACCGTTCATTATGTAAGGTCTTTATACACCACTGAAAACATAGTTATGTATATTATATATTTCTGTCAATAGATCCTCCTAAATTTTACATATTGCACCTTTAATTAATGTTAACTAATGTTAATAAATGAAACCTTATTGTAAAGTGTTAAAAAAAATTATTAATTGTTTTATAAATGGTAATTGAAATATTACAAACTCTATTAAAAATGACAAACACAGCAAAAGTACTAACACTTAAAATAAAATGAAAATTGGAAATAATACCAAAAAAAGCTAATTCAAAATATTATTAAATATTACAGTAGTATATCAATAATACTAAAAAAGAGTGAATCAGAAATCTGTAATCATCAAGTGTGATTGCATTTATTTCTGGATATCATATTACAGGATTTTTTTAGCTTTCCATAAATTACAGTAAAATACCATTTGTTCAGATGTGCCATGGCTAAACAAATGCCTTTTTTTGCATTCAAAAAACAGATTTTTGTTCGTTTTCACATGTCGTTCATTATTAAAACAGATTCTACAGTATATTAAGTCCCATAGCAGAGTCAGTTAATCAGTCCCAAAGCTTCACGGAATGAGAGCACAATGTGAAATTCTCCTCGTGTTGACCTAGAAGCAGTCATCCCAAGTTAAATGGTTGTGTTTTTGAGCCATGTGTCAGTGCATGTGAATGTTCACAGTTCTCACACCAAAAACAAATCGCTAGCTCGCCTAGGAGTTAGTCTGTGCAGAGTTTTTTCAGTCAAGCTCTCATCTGCTATGGTGAGAATTTCTGAGGAAGATCTTGTCCTTTGCTAAAGATTGTGAAATTTGTGGCATTGAATCATTACAACATATTCAAGAGTTCTGAAAATCAGTAGCAAGTCAATGAAATATCCTTGAGCACACCTGTATAATCCTTCCCTTAAAGGAATAGTTCACCCAAAAATGAAAATGTTGTTATAATTTACTCACCTCAAGTTGATCCAAACCTGTATGAGTTTCTTTCATCTGCTGAACACAAAAGAGGATATTTTAAAGAATATTGGTAACCAGACAATTTACGGCACCCATTGACTTCCATAGTATTTTTTTTCCTACTATGGAAGTCAATGGGTGCCGTCAGCTCTCTGGTTACCAACATTCTTTAAGATATCTTCTTTTGTGTTTCAACAGAAGAAAAAAACTATACAGGTTTGAAACAACTTGAGGGTGAGTAAATGACACATTTTTCATTTTTGGGTGGACTATCCCTTTGAAGTCACAAAGAAATTGTGCTTGGTAACTTTATATGCCAGTCAGATGGACTTTTTCAGTTTGCCAGGAAAAAAACAATAAATTCTACTAATAAAAAACTTAAGATTAGTAATCCCTATGCTCTGCTTGGTACGCTCAGGAACCAGGTCACATGTATATACAAAAACAAAAATGACTGATACTAAATGGTCCTTGGATATTAAATTGTTTCTGAGGCACAACCCAGTCCAAAACTGTGTCAACCTGTCATTGGCTTGATCAGGCTGTAGGTGGAGAAGAGTTTTTATTGTCTCTGAGGAGTTGGGCACCTTGAGTAATAGACTTTTGTTTCTGTTTTTGCTTTAGAGTGAGTGACTGTATCCCATTGTTTTCGTGCAACTTTCGGACAGGTTTGAGTGGCATGAGTAATATGTGCCAACCTCTATAGTGAGATATATCTGTGTTTATGTGCAAACACTGGGTGCAGCCGCTTCATTGAATTTAAAGGATGATTTTAGATGCATGTGTGTTAGATGTACTGCAATGAAAATGCACTTTAGGTGTTAGGGGTCGTTTACACGACACCATTTTCAACTAAAAACATAAAACTTTTTATGCGCTTTGGCGTATCACCACAGAGTAAAATACAAAAACACAAATTTGTGGAAACGATGACATCATGCACATGCGTATGTTCAGTCTAGTAGCGCATAGTGTTTCTCTACAAAGTGACCTTGCCAACTACTAGCCTAGCATGCATAATACTGCATTTTTAGTCATTTTCACGGATCTGTGTGAACAGGGATTGCTTTGACAATGGTGTCGTCTGTACACGAAAAATGCCAAAGAAAAACTTTTTCATTTTTAGCACATCATTGTCCTGTAAACGTACCCTTAGATAACCACATCAGATAACTTTAACTAAAATTAAAACTATTAAAAACATTTTTGTTAATTAAAATAAAGCAAAGGTGAAATAATTGAAAATAAATTATAAAAGTATTAGATGGAAAAACTAAATGAAAATTAAAAAATTTTGCCTTGACAACTAACTGAAGCAAGTTTAAATTGAAGCACTAAAATTAAAAATGGAATAAAAAGAATAAAATGGAAATAAATGAAAAATTAAAACTGAAATAAAAGCAAATTAAACCTAAATAGTGATATGTTAATAATAATAATAATAATAAATAACAAAAGCGCACAACAAAAACTTAAATAAAAATTAAAATGAAAATATAAATATAAAAAAGACAATTAACAATATTAATTAATAGTGTATAAATAATACTAAAATAACACTGAACCACTTAAATTAAAGTCCATTGGTAATAATAATGCTAAAATGCATACAGTAAGTGTTACTCTAGTAAAACCATAGTTAATGTTCAGTGTCAGCACTTTTTAAAGAGGATGTCATATTTGTCTTTTCAGTGTCCGAGGGGCTTGTCAGTCCTGAAGGAACCCCTCACAGCGATGCTGGTTCACCCCAGGGCTTCGGCCGCCCCCTGGTGGCATCTCTCCAAGAGCTGGGGGAGCAGGGAGACCACCCTCTTCTGCCACACTGCCTCCATCAGGTCTCATACTAATGTTGCACATCTCCTCTCTGGGGGTTTTCACACAGCACTTAACCCTGGGTTATTGTCATTCTACAACCCAGTTTAAACCTCGAGCAAAGGAAAATTTCACACTTGTAATTTAAAAGCAGGGTTAGCACCGTTTTTATCTGGGCTTATGAAACCTTGCCCCAGAACAGGGTTAGCACCGCTTTTGTGCTGATAACCCTGCATTGCGGTGCTAAAGAGCTTTTAAACAGGTTGCGTGCTGCATTCGTCCAATCAATGACACTGACACCATATATATGCAAATTAGAACGTTAACCCAGGGTTTAGGAATGTACAGTGTGAAAGGGCAGCTTATGAATCCCCAGGATTAATTGTTCTCCCCGGGTAAATTATGAGCAGTGTGAAACGTGACTCAAGATAACCCAAGATTCTGTTTGCCTGGGGTTTAGAATGACCCAGGGTTAACTATTTCAAGAGTGAAAAGCCCTCATGTGTGTCTCTCTGTTGAAAATGAGTAATGAGGTGTTAAATTAAATGTTGTTAACAAGTAAATGTCATCTCTCACCATTCACTCATTAGTGCATGCTTGTCTGTTTCAATCAGACTGTAGTTAGATTTGATGCAGTATTTCATTTCACGTGAATGAAAACAAGGCTATAAGTGATTGATGTTTAGGTGTTGAGTATGTTGTAAAAAATAATAAATCATAAAAACATATATAAATAAATATTTTAAAAAAAATCTAAATAGGGATTGGATGCACTGCCTTTGGTTCCAAAACCAAAAGATGGGAAGCCTTCTCCTTTTTCAAAATTGATTAGCCTATTGATTTTGCTAGCATAATTTGATCAAAACTATAGTAAAAACAGTCATATTGTTGTGAAATATTATTGCAATTTAAAATTACTGTTTTCTATTTTAATATATTTTAAAATTTCATTTAATGTGTTGGCAAAGCTGAATTTTCAGCAGCATTACTCCAGTCTTCAGTGTCACATGATCCTTCAGAAGTCATTCTAATATACGGATTTGCTGTTCAAGAAGCATTTTTTCATTAATGTTGAAAACAGTTTTGCTGCTTAATATTATTATTATATAATTATTATAATTTTTAAAACAACAGCATTTATTTGAAATAGAAATCGTTAGCAACATTACAAATGTTTTTACTGTCACTTTTGATCAATTGAATGTGCCCTTGCTGAATAAAAGTATTACTCAAAAAGAAAATAATCTTACTGACCTCAAACTGCATCTGTTAGCTTGTTCACTGCCAGTAGATGGTGCAAAACTCTTACTACTTCAGTGACTTCAGTCTGTGCATGAACCAGATCCTGAGATGAATTTGCCTGGACTGTTCCACGTTGTTCATTAATAAGCTCGTGTTAGTCTGTTGTTGCTGTTGGCCCATGCTGATAACATTGACTGATAGCAGAACATGAAGTATCTGATGGGAAGCAGAATAACCAGCACCTTAAATGGTCAAGCTCTATTAAATGTTTATTTGAGCTTGACCTTATTCAGCGTGTTTTACAAGGACATGCTCAGATTCTCAGCTGGTTTTGTATCATCCTGAGGAGAGGTTTATATTAAGCTAAAAGACGACTGCTCACATTTACTCCCCTGTGGATTTTTGTTCTTATGAGAGGTTTTAAAGGGAACAAATAACTGGGGATCATTAAAAGGGAATCGTAGATAACTGGATTTTCTTTGCACTTTTTAAACATAAAAACAATCAGTGTACTATGTAGACATTAACAAAAAAGCTCCTTCCCCAGCCCACCCGGATCATTTATTGAAAGTAAGCTGCAAAAGTGGGTCGTTCAGAAATCATCATATGATCCATAATCATGTTAACACATGTTCTCCCATGTTTATACAGCTATTTAGGCTGTGAACGGCAATTTGATCTACAATCGGTAGAAGTGATTTTGAATAATGAGCATTATATCAATGTAAGACAAGTAAGTGCAAGATATATATATAAGTTCTGTCATGAAACTCTAGATGGTGCAGGCAGATGGGTCCTTAAAGGATTAGTCCACTTTTTAAATAAAATTTTCCTGATAATTTACTCACCCCCATGTCATCCAAGATGTTCATGTCTTTCTTTCGTCAGTCGAAAAAAAATTAAGGTTTTTAATGAAAACATTCTAGGATTATTCTCCTTATAGTGGACTTCAATGGCCTCCAGACAGTTGAAGGTCAAATTTACAGTTTCAGTGCAGCTTCAAAGGGCTTTAAACGATACCAGACGAGGAATAAGGGTCTGATCTTGCGAAACGATCGGTCATTTTCTTAAAAAAATACAACTGTATCTGCTTCATAAACACAAATTATCGTCTTGAACGTACTTCCGCTTTCCGCATTCTTCAAAACGCTTACGCTGTATGTCCTACGCCTTTCCTATTCTACTTACGGAACGAACGCGGCGCCAGTTTCGTTTTTTTCCGTAAGTAGAATAGGGAAGGCGTAGGACATACGGCGTAAGCGGTTTGAAGAATGCGGAAAGCGGAAGTACGTGCAGTACGTTGTGTTTATAAAGCATATACAGTTGTATTTTTTTCGAAAATGACCGATCGTTTCGCAAGATCAGACCCTTATTCCTCGTTTGGTATCGTTTAAAGCCCTTTGAAGCTGCACTGAAGCTAATTTTGACCTTCAACCGTCTGGAGGCCATCGAAGTCCATTATAAGGAGAATAATCCTGGAATGTTTTCATCAAAACCTTAATTTCTTTTCGACTGACGAAAGAAAGACACAAACTTCTTGGATGACATTGGGGTGAGTAAATTCTCAGGAAAATTATTTAAAAGTGGACTAATCCTTTAATGCAATCTGATGACATTTATATTGTAATTTTTACATTGTAATTGCTTTGTAATTTTTAGTTTTACTTTAGTGTTCCTTTATATTACATTTAGTTTTAGTATTTTTTTTTAAGTTGTTTTAATTATTCTGCTTTCTTTCAGATACTTCACGTGCTGCTATCAGTCAATGTTATCAGCACAAGCAAACAGCAATAGACTAACACAAGACTATCAGTTGAGCAGTTCAGTACAGTGCTAGAAAAAATACTACAAAAATGTAGAATATGAACCCTTTAAACTAAAGCAAGTGCCTCATATTTATGGAGATCTCTTGGCGCTGACCAGCCTTATGCAGATTAGATAGATGAGGAATGAAAGAGAGATAAAAAGAGCCAGATTTATGCAAAAAGAATTCAAGTGTTGTGAAGACAAAAGGTCACAAGGTTTTACTGCCACCCACTCAGTGAGACGTCTCTTGTGTTGTACTGAGTTGACTGCACTCATCCTGTAGTGATGTTCACTTTGCCTGAGGCCATCTTCACTCACAACTGCCTGTTGCTGACTTTACTGTGCCAGGAGTTTAAAGAGAGCTGATGTCAGGAGTTGTACTCAATGGGAATGAGTCTTTGCACCTCAGATAGCAATTATGTACATGTAGGTGTACTAGAATAAATGCTGTCTGAGGTGAAATGTCTTGTTTATCTGGTATAAAACATCTGTTAATTTACATGAAGTGCTTATGCTGCTTGTTTTGGCTGTGCTTCATCTGTATAATTATTGGTAACACTTTATAATAACTGTCATTAACAATCATTATATAATGCTTAACAGATCAGTAATTCAAATTGATTCATATATGATACGTAATTCAACGTTTCATCACCATTGAATGTACAGTACGTGCATTATATAATATAATACAATTTATCATTGTTATGGTTTAGAGTTAATGTAGGGTGTTACCNTGTCTTGTTTATCTGGTATAAAACATCTGTTAATTTACATGAAGTGCTTATGCTGCTTGTTTTGGCTGTGCTTCATCTGTATAATTATTGGTAACACTTTATAATAACTGTCATTAACAATCATTATATAATGCTTAACAGATCAGTAATTCAAATTGATTCATATATGATTAGTTTAGAGTTAATGTAGGGTGTTACCTAATGATGCTCTTCACTGTGTGATTTAATGCATAATAACTCAAGGCTAAAATCCTTTCTTTACAGATTGCAGAGTCATTTATGCATGAGGAGGACTGTATCCTTAATGTTATTGTTTGTTCACATACAAGGCACTGCGTAATGGTGTGTTTGAACAGCCTTTGGTGTTTTATTGATGCTTGTTCCATTATAGCTCCTATTTTATACCCCATTGTCTTTGTTATTGTAACAGAATCAGGGATGCTTGCAGTGTATGGATATAGAGCTGTTTATTGTATTACATTTAGTCCATTACTGCAGTCAGTCATCGTATTATATGATAGTATTTCACTGTAGAAAATATTCTTTACGTTTGGTGTTTTAAAATGCATTGGTGCTTTGGGGTTTCCCACTTCCTGTGGATTTTCCTGAACCAGATTATTTTCCAGATGAGAGAGCAGTCAGGTTCATACAGTTAGAGAGACTCTATCATGAACGTCTACTGTCCAACCTCGCCGCTCTACAGCAGCAGTGGGGTAAGTGGCTTCTGGTTAACTGTTACTCAGAGGTTCTTCTCGATTGAACACCTTTTAACCTACTTTTGCTTTCCGTGATCAGAGAGGAGATGGAGTTCGGTTGGCCGGTGTCAGGACAGTCAAGAAGACAGAGACAGTGACCTGGATGCTGAACAGCTGGAGAAACTGAGACACATCTGCAGAACGCACAGGCAGTGAGTGCACACTGCACATGCACGCTACATTAATTCAGTCACACAGATCAGAGCAACTTTTTTATTTATTTATTTATTTATTGCACACTTCATTAGTTTAGTCACACAGATAAGGTCAACACTTTTATTTTATTTTATTTTATTTTTATTTTTTATTATTTTTATTTCATTTCATGTCATTTCATTTAATTGCATGCTACAATAGTTCAGTTCAGTTTATTTTTTTGTTTGTTTGTTTTTTTGTTATTATTATTATTATTCAGTAGTTCAGCCACACAGATTAGGGCAACACTATTTTATTTTATTTTATGTTATTTTATGTTATTTTATTTTATTGCATGCTACATTTAGTTCAGGCACATGGTTCAACACTATTTTATTTTATTTTATTTATTTATTTATTTATTTGTTTATTTATTATTCTATTGCATGCTAGATTAGTTCAGTCACACAGATCAGGTCAACACTTTTATTTTGTTATTTTTATTTTATTTTTTTCGCACTACATTGTACACTACATTAGTTTAGTCACACAGATCAAGTCAACACCATTTTATTTTTATTTTTTTAATTACATTTTATTGAATTGATTGATTGATTGATTGCACACTACATTAGTTTAACCACACAGATCAGTTAAACACCATTTTTCATTTTATTTTATTTATTTTAGCTTTAAATGACTTTGTAAAAAATGTAAAATGTAAAAAATGTTGCTTCCCCAAAAGTTTTCTCTTTATAGTCTATACTCTTTTAGATCAGGTGTCCCATGGAGCTTGAGCTCTATAAAAATATGTTAGCAGTGCTGTAAATGGAGTACAAGTAAATGTTTAACCTTTCGAGCCACTACACATTTTAAATACCGGGTAAAAGCTGCGTCTTTCTGTCCTGTTAATTTGGGCCAGACACTTTCACCGGCAGCGGCACCTGAGCTTCTCTCTTTCCCCTCCTAAATTTAGCCAGTCTGTTTCTCATGTCTGCGCTCTAGCTGCAGTTTGGAGTCCTGTAATGGTTTAAGCATATGGCCCGTTGCTGTGCTTTCAGCAATTTGAGACAAGTGCTAGAGTTTCAGTATGGGAAATGTGCCGTGCTAATATTAGATTCCCGCTGAGCGGAGCGACCTTAGATTTGCGTCCCCTTTTTACGCACGTCGTCCCACTACGAGAGAGATGGAGCGGGAAAAAAATAAGGATACTACAGGTCCTTAAGATGATTTTTGGCTGACACTTAACTGTTTCTCGTCTTTTTTCAGACCTGCACAGAGCATTGAGAAGGTAAGATGGCCTCTTTGATGCTCATGTTTGGGACTGCATGTGGATATGTATGTAACAGTAATGGGGGGGGGCCACGTTTAAAGAACAGAGGGTGAAAGTCAATGTTGTCTGTGTATGTTCATAGTGTGAGGTGTCCAAAGTGCAAAGGAACAGTGTGATCAGAGAAACACTGGGAGGAGAGCAAAACCTGAACACGCAAGTGCTTTCATGCAGCTCAGGTGAGTTTGTTTCTCCAATGGCAGACCAGATCACATAAAATAGACCATGAACTACAGGGGAGGGGGGCATCATCTTGGACTTGATGCTTTATCAATTTAACATGTTTAAAATAATAAGGAATTTTCCTAACATCTGAGCAATTACCATAATTTGATGTAATTCTGTGGAAAAACAGAATATTCAGCATGAATAATGCAGGACAGAACTTTTACATATCAGGATTTGATTGGATGAAAACATGTTAAACTGTGATATTATTGATAAATATTGTTTTTCTCGTTGGTTACGTCAGCACAAAGTTGTTTCAGAGGTGGGGAAAGTTATAGTATTTTAATAAATGTTTATGAAAATGAATCTGCACTGAATTGTGGCAAATAAATACAAATTAGGAAAGTAAAGAGGGAAATAGGGTAAATAAAATTGATAAAATAAACATTTTAGTTATTTAATTTATTAATTTAATTAATTTCATATTTTAATATTAGTGGTTAACACATAGTCTACCATACGTTTAGTAGATTAGACCTTACAGATTCCTTTCAAGAAACAAATAGATTTTAATTTCAATTAAATAAAAATGTAATTAATTAAATAAAACAAATAATTAGTTTCAGAGGTGGAGTAAGTTGTAATATTTAAATGAATGTTTATGAAAATAAATTTTCACTGAATTGGGGCAAATAAAACAACTTAATATTTATTAAGAAAGTTAACAGGGTAATTACATTAAATTAATTAAATAATTTGTTTTATTTAATTAATTTCATATTTTAACATTAGTAGTTAACACTCAGTCGACCATATGTTTAGTATATTAGACTTTACAGATTTCTTTCAAGAAACAAATTAATTTTAATTTAAATAAAATAAAAATTAAATTGATTTAAATGCAATTAAACAACCTTATTTTACACCTAGTTAACACTTTACATTTAAACCTTACCAATTCCTTTCAAGAAACATTCTTTCATCATCTATGGTTGGGACAAACCTCATGTCCCTTCTTCTAGTACACACACACAGAGTTAAAGTCCCTCCTGTCCCTCCAGATCATGCCTTATTGATGAGACCTCTCTTTCTCACTGGCTCTCGCAGCTGATGTGGTGCTGGGCTATGTTACCTGAACACTGTGTTACTCGCATTGAGTTCCATGACCCGGTTTCACTTTTACACGCCAGGCATGGCAGCACCACACACACATTTCCTCTGCCCGGCCACCTGTTCTGGGGTCTGTTGAGCATTCTTTCTGCTTGGCCGGGACTCTAGCAGCAGGTGCATCTCACTCTGCGACTTTATCCTCTGAGACACATGAGTTAGAGATTGATTGCGTTCCCTCTGCCTGCTCATTCATGCAGAATTCTGGTCCAAAACTTCATCCTAATATCATGGCCCCTGTTGTTAGACATCACTGTGCATGTGAGATTGGCTTGAACTGTGGTTTCTGATTGTCTGATGTGCTTCAATTCATCGGCAGACCTTTCAAAGAAAAAATAAACTTTTTGAAAATGTGGCTTTGGTAGGGATGCACAGACAAAACAATTTTGGCCAATTCAGATTACATATTATAATTTGGTTAATGGGATGAAAATATACATTTTAAAGATGTGATTTCCAGACTGGAAAAGTCAGAAATTAAAAAGATTTGTTTGTTTGTTTGTTATTTAAATGTAAATTTATTTAAATAAAATAAACGTATTAAAATTAATAACATAAAATAAATATTTAAGATTTTTTTTTCTTCATTTTTTCATTTTTTTTTTATTATCCTTGGTTAATTTAATGGCTAGAAAATATATGGTTTTTATTTTTTTATTTTTTTTTTATCAGGTATAGTAAAGTAAATATTCTCACCAACTTCAGGGTTCCCAATTCCAGTCCTCCCTGCTCTTCACAAATTGTATGTCTCTCTTATCTGACACACACTGATTCAGACAATCGGCTCCTTAGAAGAGAGCTCCATGAACTTAGATGCGTCCCGATTGACAGGGTCCCTACGCAGTGTTCTCTGCTCCCTACTCCCTAAAAATGGGATATCTGTTGAAGTTCACTTCACTTAAAGGGTTAGTTCACCCAAAAATGAAATTTCTGTCATTAATTACTCACCCTCATGTCGTTCCAAACCCGTAAAACCTTCGTTCATCTTCAGAACACAAATTAAGATATTTTGATAAACTCCAAGAGGGTTTTTTTTTATCTCCAATAGAAAGCAACAAAATAACCACATTCAATGTCCAGAAAAGTAGTAAAGACATTGTTAAAATAGTCAACGTGACTACAGTGGTTCAACCTTATTGTTATGAAGTGACGAGAATACTTTTAGTGCACAAAAAAAACAAAAATGACGACTTTATTCAACAAATTCATCTCTCCCCTGTCATTCTGCTACGCTATTTTCGTTGCAGCTCTTCCAGGTTCTACGTCCAAACGGTGGCTTAGTATTGGCCGACGCCTGTTCACGTGAGCAGCACAAAGCACCCATATGGTCGAATGGAACCCACTCCTCACAAGCTATAAGATAAGAGAGCAATACAAAATGTGCAGAGCGGGGAGATGCGAGGACTGGAATTGGGAACCCCTGAAGTAGTTTGAAATTGGTGACAATATTGACTTTACTATACTTCACCTACTTTAAAGGGGCTCTATGTAATAATGACACCCAGTGTTCAAAATAGGTACTGCAGTCCAAATTAAAAATATTGTTTGGCCCGCCCCCTCGTTCAAAGTCACGGGTTGCCAGCTTTTACAGCATATGGTTGCCAGCAACAATAGGGAGCGCAATTGACAATGAAAGCTGAGGAGACTTAAACACTGTAAGCGATGAGTTGATTTATCTGTTTTGATATGCTGTTGTTCATAGAGATATTTAGATGGATTCAGAGGCTTTTTAGTACAGATGCACCGATTGCAATTTTCTTGGCTGATTCCGATTTCCGATTGTTTTGTTAGTGTGATCGGCCGATACCTATTTTTTGCTGATTCCGATTTTCTTTCTAAGAACTATAAATGACAACATATACAAACAAAAATCTACTTTTCTTCAATGCAGAGTTTTATTTTCATAAAAAAACATGTAAAAGTCAGTAATAAAATATAAACAGCTCAAATAAATGCAATAGAATAAAGAGAGCTATGAAACTATGTTTTTCGGGTTAACTGGGTTTTTATTCAGGTAAGAAATACTACAGAAATGTAAGTAATCAAATGTAAAATAACACAAACACCTTAATTTCTGTAGTCTTTATTGCAAATAATTCTTACTATTAAAGTTATACAACATATTCAGTCAAGAGCAGAAAGTGATTTTCTTTGTCTTTTGTTATTTGATTAGCATGACAGACAGCAGCAGGAATATTGGACTTCTGTCCCTTTAAGAGTTTATGAACGGTGTTCAACAGACCCAATACTGTTACACACAACACTGGTTCACTTTCTTAGCTATATAACGATTCAAAACTGACTGTGTTTATCTGAATACTCGGCAAGATTGCCTGTGCCGCTGGTTTTGACATACTTTTGTATGTATTTGACAGTTTAAGCGCAGGAAGGCGCTTATTTTGGTACTAAAACTCTTTTTGATTTCTGTTTCTGTTTGAGACTGAGCGTGGCTTGTTCGCTTCACTTATATAGATCAGTGGTGTGAGCGCGAAACCTGCGGGAATTACTAAAATTATGCGCAATACAAGCACTACTTAACAGGAGCGAATGAGACGAGAGAGAGAGAGGAGGCGCCCGCGCGGGTGTGTGTCACTTCACCATGACAGAGAAGAGAGCGAGAACGCGCAGCTGACGTTATTGCCTGATTCTCTGACCCAGTTTGTTTGCTGGTTTCCATGGCTGCAATACGCGGTGTTTTCCGCCAACCGGCAACCTGTGATGTCGAAATACTATTGGATAAACTGGCAGCACATGTTTCGCGCAGACCAAAACAAAAACAGACATTCTGACACGGAACACACGTTTTCAAAGTAGAATATCCGGCTGTAGCATTGTTTTTCTGAGAAACAAGTAGGTGAACTTAGCATGTTTCTTAAATATCTGCAAACATATTGGGGTATTTTTATGCTTTATTAAAGTAAAAATCTTACATAGAGCCTCTTTAACTTTAATATAAACCTCAAACATAGCATTTGAAGGGGAAAGAGGAAAGGAAATATATCTCTAGAGTGACACTTGAGTCAAACCAGTATGGAGAGTGCAGTTTTGTGGAAAATGAGTGGTGGACTGTATCAGGCCCAGCGCTGGTTGTCATGTGTCTTTTTCTGAGCTCTGACTGCAGTGAGCTGTCATCACTTAGATCCTCTCTCTGAGCAGCACAGTGTGTTTATGACCACGGAGAGAGCAGAGAACAGTCAACAGTGGAGTCCTGCATTATTGATCGGCAGGGCTTCAGGCAATAGGGCCTTGATGCATCGATAGTGATTGATCGTCTGCCATTGATCTGTTCAGATGTACACAAGGGTCACTGATGGTCAAACAATATATTATACTATAATATTGTAATATTATATTATAAAATTACATAAAATCTTACTTAATATATAAAAACAGGACATTAAATGTACGAGGAACAATTCTTACTATTAACTAGTTGCTTATTAACTTGCATATAACTAGCATATTAGCTTTTTATTAGTACTTATTTTACATATTCTACATCCCTAAATCCTACCCAATACCTAAACTTAAATGCTACAACAACTACCTTACTGTCTATTAATAAGCTGTTTAGTTTGAAATGTTTCACATATGTTATTTTAACAAAAAGCAGGCAAAATTCAGTACATACTGTGCAGTATAGTCTGTATGCAGTATGATTTTGTTCCATTCATTTTACTCCCAAGAAAGTTTCATTGGTGTTATATGAACCACCATCTCTCTCTCCATCTAAAACAGGGAAGGTTATGGAGGATCAGAGTACATATGAGGCACAACAGGAAGTCATCCAGCTTGAAGATTGTAGCAGCACTGCCTCACAATCCCACCAGAGCGAACAGCAGCATGACCCCTCCCCCTCCTCGGACACACCCTCTTCCTTCTCCTCAGCAGTGACCGACAGCTCCTCCGCTCCAGCCTGTGAGGATGCAGGAGCAGAAGAGGAGAGCGTAAGGGTGGCAGCTTCCCACAGAGATGCAGCACCAGAGCCTGAGTCACCTATGGACGCTGTTCAAACAGGCAACGTGGAGGCCCAGCCTCCTCAGACAGAAACTATTGGCCCAGGAGTGGTGATGGAGGGAACGAGGGACACTGTAGATACGGGGCAGGATGTGGTGGAGGCCGTACCACACGCTAAGCAGGAAGATGGAGGGGAGATAGAAGAGGCTCTAAAGCTGGAGGAAGGAGGAGAAGATCATGAACCTCAGGAGCAGGAAATTCCTGAGAATACAACAGAGTTGGAGCTAGAGGAGAATGGGAATGGGGTGGAGTTGCTGGATATTATGAATGTGTCCATGCTGGATGACATGGCTAAGCGCATACAGGTGGAAGAGGTGAGATTTTTCAGTCGATTTTAGTTCAAATTCAAATGACAAAGAGGCTTATGTGTTATTTTGTGCCTGGCATGGCTTTGTTTTGAGAATTAGGATGATTTCTAATCAGATTCATTTTGAAAGTCTCTCTAATTAGTACTTTGAGCACTTTGCAAAGCTTTTATTGATTGTTAGATTGGAAATGTTTAATATTCTGCATATATTATGAATAGTATGCAAATTTGGCAGAGATTTTTAAGCATGACCATAACCAAATGCAAAAAATAACATACAAATGGCTTACTTACAGTTGTCTGCATAGTAAGTTGGGAGAAGAGAAAGTATATCAAATTTGGAAAAATTCCACACATCCCCTTTAAAGTGGTTTGTGAAACTTCATTTTCTTTAAGATTTAGTAGATGCTAGCATCACTATGATAGCATCCAGTGATGTCAGAGTGATGTCATCTTACATAGGTCACCCTCATCATCTCTATAACTGTGTTGTAGTCATTAACTTAAAGAAATATTCCAGGTTCAGTACAAGTTAAACAATACAATAATTTTGATTTCTGAGACAGATTGACTAAGACAGAAACCTTGTCTATGCAATAATATAATCCTTACTTCAATCCTGTTTATATTGATTTCCACCTATAACAGTTGTCCTAATGCTAAAAGGAGTGTTTTTGCATCCAATAATATATCAAAATAATTTCCTTTTGCACTAAAGAATTATAATGTCTCTCTCTTTTAAACTCTCAAAGTGAGGGAATCAGAATTATTATAATAATATAATAAAATATATAAAGTAATAAAATTGTATGATTTTATTCAACATAAAAATTATTTTATCATTTGCTCACTCCCATGTTGTTCCAATCCTGTATTATTATTATTTTTCTATGGAACAACATAGAAGATATTTGAAGAATGTTGTTAACCAGACCGAAAGACATTCTTTAAAATATCATCATCAGTGCTCCACAGAAGAAAGAATGGCCAGAAATGATATTTGGTTGAACTATCCCTTTAACTTGTATTCAAACCAGAGCTCATAATTAAAGGATTAACCCAAGCTTTCTCACCCTCAAGCCATCCTAGGTGTATATGACTTTCTTCTTTCTGATGAACATAATCGCAGAAATATTAATAAATATCCCCTGACGCATCCAAGCTTTATAATGGCAGTGATAGGGATCAATGAGTATGAGCTGAAGAAAGTGTCTCCATCCACATTCATCCATCATAAACTCCAGGGGCTCCAGGGGGTTAATAAAGGCCTTCTGAAGCGAAGCGATGCGTTTGTGTAAAAAAAAAAAAAATCATATTTAACAAGTTACACTATATTGCCAAAGGTATTGGGACACCCCTCCAAATCATTGATTTCAGGTGTTTCAGTCCCTTCCATGGCCACAGGTGTATAAAATCAAGCACCTCAGCATGCAGACTGCTTCTACCAACATTTGTGAAAGAAGGGGTCGCTCTCAGGAGCTCAGTGAATTCAAGCGTGGTACCGTGATAGGTTGCCACCTGTGCAATAAGTCCATTCGTGAAATTCCCTCACTACTAAATATTCCACGGTCAACTGTTAGTGGTATCATAACATAAGTGGAATAAATTGGGAACAACACCAACTCAGCCACGTGAAATCACAGAGCGGGGTCAGGGCATGCTGAGGCGCACAGTGCGCAAAAGTCGCCAACTTTTTGCAGAGTCAATAGCTATAGACCTCCAAACTTCATGTGGCCTTCAGATTAGCTCAAGAACAGTGCTTGGAGAGCTTCATGGAATGGGATTCCATGGCCGAGCAGCTGCATCCAAGCCTTACATCACCAAGTGCAATGCAAAGCGTTGGATGCAGTGGTGTAAAGCACGCTGCCACTGGACTCTAGAGCAGTGGAGACGTGTTCTCTGGAGTGACGAATCACGCTTCTCTGTCTGGCAATCCCATGGACGAGTCTAGGTTTGGCGGTTGCCAGGAGAACGGTACTTGCCTGACTGCATTGTGCCATGTGTAAAGTTTGGTGGAGGGGGGATTATGGTTGTTTTTCAGGGGTTGGGCTTGTCCCCTTAGTTCCAGTGAAAGGAACTCTTAATGCTTCAGCATTCCAAGACATTTTGGACAATTTCATGCTCCCAACTTTGTGGGAACAGTTTTGGGATGGCCCCTTCCTGTTCCAACATGACTGCGCAGCAGTGCACAAAGCAAGGTCCATAAAGACATGGATGAGCGAGTTTGATGTGGAGGAACTTGACTGGCCTGCACAGAGTCCTGACCTCAACCCGATAGAACACCTTTGAAATGAATTAGAGCGGAGACTGTGAGCCAGGCCTTCTCGCCAACATCACTGCCTGACCTCACAAATGCGCTTCTAGAAGAATGGTCAAAAATTCCCATAAACACACTCCTAAACCTTGTGGAAAGCCTTCCCAGAAGAGTTGAGGCTGTTATAGCTGCAAAGGGTGGGCCAACTCCATATTAAACCCTACGGATTAAGAATGGGATGTCATTAAAGTTCATGTGCACGTAAAGGCAGGCGTCCCAAAACTTTTAGCAATATAGTGTATGAAGTTAAATATCTAGCATTCGCATAAGCTGCCTTCCATATTCAACAAACGCAGAAAGTGTAAAACTCTTGCAGTTCACAAAGCTTACGCTACGTCCTACGCCTTCCCTATTCGATTTACGGAAAAAGTGTAACTGACGTGATGCCAGTTTACACTTTCTTCATAACTTCAATACGGAAGGCGGTCTGGCGGAAGCTACTTATTTTACTTCATAACTTGTTTAAATATGGATATTGTTTTACACAAACACATCGCTTTGCTTCAGAAGGCCTTTATTAACCCCCCGGAGCCATGTGGAGCACTTTTTTATGATGGATGGATGTGGATGGAAGCACTTTCTTCAGCTCATACTCATTGATCCCTATCACTGCTATTATAAAGCTTGGATGCGTCAGGATATTTATTAATATTTCTGCGATTATGTTCATCAGAAAAAAGAAAGTCAGATACACTTATGATGGCCTGAGGGTGAGTAAAGCTTGGGCTGATTTTCATTTCAAAGTGAACTAATCCTTTAAGGACTCGTCTATGGCAACCACATGAAGCATGACGTGTTTGTGATTATTTTAATTCCCTTGTTTCATTTTCTTGGTGTACTTTGGTTTTTTTAAGCTCAGTGTGCTTTGTGTGATCTCAGCTCCTTGGCTTGGTAATTACCTCTTTTACTTTCTTGTAAGTTACTGTGGGGAGAAGTCGTCTGATAAGAACATGCATAATAGATATCGGAATCTTAGCAGTGATTCAGAGAACTGGATGACCTGAAGGGTGACCTTTCCCCTGAATGTCAGAGCTGAATGATTGTAACAGGCAGCCATGTGTGATGTCATAATGACACTTCCTCCCTCGATGAGACAATCAACAATGGAATCTGAACCACTGATCTCTGCCAGCACAATACAGGCTTTCATGAACCTGTGTCTTAAACGCCTTTGTGCTGTGTCCCCAAACATGTCATGTGCCATTTCTTTGGGGGGCGAATCTTGATTTCAGGAAGTGTTTAGTCTGGCCTCTCAAAAATACAGTTTTCTATTTTAATATATTTTAAAATGTCATTTATTGCTGTGATTTTCAGCATCATTGCTCCAGCCTTCAGTGTCACATGATCCTTCAGAAATCATTTTAATATGCTGATTCGCTGCTCAAGAAACATTTATTATTATCAATGTTGAAAACAGTTGTGCTGATTGATATTTTGGAGTCCATCATGATGATACCATGAATTTTTGATGAATAGAAAGTTCAAAAGAACTGCATTTTTGAAATAGAAACCTTTTGTAACATTATAAATGTCTTTACTCTCACTTTTTATGAATTTAATGCATCAAATGGGTTTGGAGCCTGACTGTTTGTTTTTGAGAGCAGTTTTTGTGTGAACTATTATCTTATAGTGTATTGTCAATTTATTGGGCCAAAAAGGTTGTGTTAAAGGAATAGTTCACCCCCCAAAAAAGAAAAAATTTCTGGCATCATTTACTCTCCCTCATTTCATTCGAAATCTGTATGACTTTCTTCTGCAAAGCAAAAAAGAAGATATTTTGAAGAATATTGGGGTCCCAAAGACTTTAATTGTATGGACATTTTAGGAGACATTTTTTAAAATATCTTCTTTTGTGTTCCAAAATGTTGCATAAGAGTTGTGACTCAACAATGGCCGTGTTTATCAGCATGCGATGGATTATGACCTTCAGCCTTAACCATTTGTTTGTTGGGCTAGTTCAAATGGTTTGACTTTTGAACATATATGTCCCTTTTCTTGGAAAGGCCTAAAACTTACTGTGAAAACATGGTGTGTGCGCAAACCCAATTGTGCTCAGTAGGACCACATTTTGATGGTGTTTAACCAGACAGAGCTTACTGACCTGGAAAACAAAATGTGTTTGTATTATAACTTGCAATATTCAGATAAAACATTATTTATTGGTTCAGTTGTAGTAGACTCGATGCCCAGGACACACGCAGCACTGCCAGAATGGGATAAGCCGTCTTCTCCATAGCACAATTGGGATCTCTTAATAAATTCATGCATATTGTATTGTAGAATCATGCTCATTAGGGCCGAAACAGCTAACAGATACACATACACAATCATTCAAAAGAAGTCACTTTTGCTCACCAAAGCTGCATTTTTAATATTATTATTATAATAATTTAAATGTAATTTATTTTTGTAATGTCAAAGCTGAATTTTTTTAGCATCATTACTGCAGCCTTTAGTCACTTGATCCTGCAGCTGCAGAAAACATTCTAATATGCTGATTTGCTGCTCAAGAAACATTTCCTATCATCAATGTTGAGAACAGCTGTGCTGCTTAATATTTCTTTTTTGGAAAACGCTTTTTTTCAGGATTCTTTAATAAATGGAAAGTTTGAAAGAAGAACATTTACTTGAAATAGATTTGTTTAATGTCAATGAAAAAGTCTTTACTCTCACTTTTGATTAATTTAATGCATCCTTGGTGAATAAAAGAATTAATAAAAAGAAAAATTACATGAGTAATATAATGAAGTTTATTTATTTATATATTTTATTTAATGTGATGTAAACAAAATGGCTAAAAGTCAGCAAACTCTTTGTTTTTTTACACAATATTTCATTGAAAATGAAACCAATTTTTTGCAAAGCATGCTTATGTTCTGTACATTATCAATACATGTCAATAATGTCAAATCGCCAAATATTAGCAGATTAATCAGCCTCACTAATATCACTCTACTACTAGTTACACAGATGATTTGGGGGATCAATCTGCCGACCAAGTGAATCAGGTAGCTTTTTTTTCCCTCTTTAATTTCAAGTATATCTTTTCAGTCAATAATTACTGACACAGCATCCTGGAAGTGGATTTATTCTGAAGGTCTACTGCTTAGTCGATGTACAGAATGTCTTTCAGGTCTGGTCAGTGATGGAGTTATTATTATATGGCCTTCTGAATGACCACAAAGAGCGAGAGAGCAAACATTACCTGACTGATTTATGTCCACACTCATCAAACGTGATGTTTTTCTGTATAAGTGCAGCCAGAGTGCATCTGAGGAGTTGAAACTGATTTTTCATTTGCGATAATAAGCATGTGTTATTTTTGGGCTGTTATGTTGATCCTCGCTGTTAATGGCCCACTTTATTGGCTCACCACATTGTGGTGTGTTTTGAAGGCTAATTACTCAAGTGTTTATTTACTCAAGTGATTAATTCATCTGTTTTTTGTTTTTTTTCTGTCCTATTTGTCATGCTGCTTATGTGCTTTTGTACTTCATAAAAATAAGTTATTTTATGAAAGCTTAAAAACAAAATGGAGTTTAAAGGGTTAGTTCACCCAAAAATGAAAATAATGTCATTAATTACTCATCCTCATGTCGTTCTACACCCGTAAGACCTTCGTTCATCTTCGGAACACATATTTAGATATTTTTGATTAAATCCGATGGCTCAGCAAGGCCTTCATAGACAGCAATGGTACTTCCTCTCTCAAGATCCATAAAGCTACTAAAAACATATTTAAATCAGTTGATGTGAGTACATTGGTTCTACCTTAATATTATAAAGCGATGAGAATATTTTTGGTGTGCCAAAAAAACAAAATAACGACTTTTTAACAATATCTAGTGATGGCCGATTTCATAACACTGCTTCATGAAGCTTCTGAGCTTTGCGAATTGAATCAGTGAATCGGTGCGCCAAAGTCACGTGATTTCAGAAGTTTGGCGTTTTGATACTCGATCTGAATCACTGATTCGACTCAAAAGATTCATAACGCTCTGAGGCAGCGTTTTAATGTGATTTAAATATGTTTTTAGTAGCTTTATGGATCTTGAGAGAGGAAGTACCATTGCTGTCTATGCGGGCCTCGCTGAGCCATCGGATTTAATCAAAAATATCTAAATTTGTGTTCTGAAGATGAACGAAGCTCTTACGGGTGTAAAACGACATGAGGGTGAGTAATTAATGACAGAATTTTCATTATTGGGTGAACTAACCCTTTAATGTAGCAGTAATGCAGTAGCGAAGTGGACTGTTTTGATGTTGTTGGCTTTTAGCAACACATGGAAGCTTGTATTACTCAAATGAAATGAAGGATCAATTACCTCAGCTACTTCTACTCCATGTTATATAATCATTGTATGAAGACTTTTAATAAAACAGTTCTGTTCATACAATCTGATTAGAGATGTTGTACATAGGTGATTCGACACAACTCTTCTTCGTGTGCCTAAGGATATTTTTTACAATGTTTAATGGTACAGTGAGGTCTGTTTTTTTTTTTTTACTGCTTTTAAACTCTTTATGGAGTCATTTTATGGGTGTCTCATTTTTTATAGGTCTTGGCTTTAGTCTCAGTTGACAAATGAAATGGCTGTTATGGAGCAAAAATAGAGAACTATAATTGCAGTGCTTGAAACATTTGTTTTCACTGAGACAGATCTTGCCTAATATGGAAGCTCTCTGGGTGAAATGAGTCGACACCAAGGGTTTTTTTAGTGAAAAACAATCCTGAGTTAAGGCTTCATACCAAGAATGATAACTATAAAGATAACTATATTAGCATTCACACCAGCTGACGATATCGTTCTGTTTATGCTAAGCGCGTGCTTGTCTGTCACTTTAAATGCTTGAGCTCGTTATAGCAGGATGGATTCTGATTGGCTGTCAATGTTTTTAACGTTCATAACCTGGATAAAATCGTTCTGAAAGTGATTCCAACGATATCGTTTCACTGTGTCGTTATCATTATAGTTTTGTCTTGTGAACTCTGCTATTCTTTAATATTGAGAACGATTTTTAGAACTTTATCTTTATTGTTATCTTTATAGTTATCGTTCTTGGTGTTAACGGGCCTTTACTCTTTTTAAGTCTTAATTCAATAAGATCACAAACTAATGCCATCGGCGTAAAGTTATTCCCCTCTCAATTAAATTAACTTTAAAGTAATTTTTCTTTCCTTTATTATTTACTTTAGTGCAATAATGTTATACCTCTCTAGCTTTTATTTCTATATTTCAGTTTTAATTTTAATTGAAGTATTAGTCATTTTGTTATATGCTTTTGTCAGTTGTATTAGTTTTTTGATATTTCTGTTTACCTTTAATTTATTTTTATTTCAGTTTTAGTAATTTTAGCACTTCAACTTGCACTTATTTTATTTCAGTTACTTGCCAAGGCAACATTTATAATTCTTTATTTCATTTTTTATAAATTTTTTTAGTTTAAGTTAATAACACACTGCTATGCAGCCACACTCA
Organism: Anabarilius grahami; assembly: GCA_003731715.1. Lineage (NCBI taxonomy): Eukaryota > Metazoa > Chordata > Actinopteri > Cypriniformes > Xenocyprididae > Anabarilius > Anabarilius grahami. The sequence goes on along the minus strand of RJVU01059333.1, from coordinate 4,880,872 downwards.
TCCAATTAATATTCAAATTTATTCATGGTATTTAGTATTGATTGGCCAGATGGCAGCACTTCAGAATGTTCACTAATTCTCAATGCTCATTGGTCTTTAGTAGTTTGACCCCTACGTGACCTTTTTCCATTCCTCAGTGGCTGGTGATGTAACATAACTGACTCCTCTTTCCTGACCATGTCCAATACTTTCATTCTCATGTACATAATTTATGAGGTGGGGTAAACCCAATTCTAATTAAGTCCTGGGAAAATGGGTTTCAGCTCTTTGTTGAATATTAAAGGACATGTATTATTAAACATACTTGCATGATATAATACAGATTTATTATGAGCTATTTTGTGCATATAAACTTGTATATAGACTTAAATTATGTTTGTATGTAAAGAAGCAACAAGCTTGAAATTAAATGTTTCTAAATGCTGCCTGGGTACAGGGTGAAGAATGTTAAATGCAGCTTGTTTTAAAAAATAAATAAAATTTGCCAGATTTATTTTAAATATTTTTATTAAGGTAAATATATTTATTTTATGGTAAATCAGGCAATTTTTTGTTGTTGTTGTTGTTGTTTTTGTTTTAAAGCATGCTGCATTTAACATTCTTGTATAAATATTAATTAACATTAAAATAAAAATTAAATCCTGACTATAAAAATAAGTGTTCTAGATTTGTGTGTGTATTTAGTATTTGTTTGTTTTAGTATCTATTTAAAACTTAGGGAACAATAAATGTATTTAAAAAAAATCTAAAACATTTAACAAAGTGCTTATTTTATGTAAATCAAAAAAAAAAAAAAATCTGGTTAAATCTGACAAAATTAGGTAAATGTTATATTTTACATACTTCACCTCAAATCCAGACAGTCAACTACCAGAAACCAGCTTGTTCTTTTACATACGAAAGCAATAAATGAAAAAGTGTTAAAAAGTGTTCCATTCTTCATATTTTAAGCTGATGTATCACCCCCTCAGCTCGTAGTGACATCTAGTGGGCAAAGTATGTTAGTGCACAGCTTTCCCTTTTTGTGAGAAATTAAATTAGATCCTCGTTCCAAGCCTCTGAGCACCGTAATCTTTCTCAATAACGTGTCTTCTGTCTTTCAGATCACTCCAGCTGCTGGTCTTGTGTCTATCTTAAAGAGAAGAGTCTCTCTGGAAGGAGCCAACAGCTCTACGTCTGCTGCCCCTAAACCCGTCTCTAAAAGGAAGGTCCGTTTCCGAGAACCTGACGAAGGCCTGGACCACGGTAAGAACCAGTATTGTTTTCTAAAAACTCATTTTTGCAGTATTCACATTGATCATGTTCTGATTCTTTATTGATATTGCTCACACCCGATATGCAGATGAGGTAGGCGGGGACTCCTGGCTACTCCTCCTCCTGTTGTGCTTGGCTACCGTGGTGATCAGTGTGGGCGGGACTGCACTCTACTGCACCTTCGGAGACGCCCAATCCAGTGTGTGCACAGACTTTTCTCATAACGTGGACTTCTACATCGGACGGGTGCAGAGGGGAATGGACGAGCTCAAACACTGGCTGTCCCCAAGCTCATAGCAGGACAATGAAGTGCAGTATGAGTCATTTTCTGCCTCCGTTTCTTCTTCTCGGTAGCCTCGTGATCTTTGATGCTGAGAAATCCTCTTAAATAGGCCTTTGCTGGGTCACACTGACACGGAAGAAGCCCAAAGGAGCCCGTCTGTCAGGTCCTAAAGGGGACGCCTGGCCCCTGGAAGACAGACGAAACCACTCTGGCCAGTTTTTGACTCAAGTAGCCCACTGTTTACTGCCATCAACTGAACCTCATATGAAGAGACTTAATTTTTAAAGTCTTAAATCTCAAATCGTAATATTTAGTTGTCTTTTATTAATTATGATCATCGTGGTACTGAAGATATAGTAATGGACATATCCATCTGTAGCCTGGACGTAGCATTCTCCTGTGGTGGGCTTGGATGGTCTTGTGTTTATAGGGACAAGAAAGCAATACATGTATATTGAGGAATTATAGATATAGATACTATATAAAGATACAGTCAGCAAGGAGGCATATCCCAGTTACTATAGTTACCCATTAATTATTATAGAAATACAAAGAGAATTTTCAGGTAGATTTGGCAATATTTTGATCATTATTAACACAGCATATATATATATTTATTTAATTAAAATTGATTATTAATTAAAAATCAATAGATTTTTTAAATTCAGTCTGATATTTGAAACTAGCAGTGTCAAACACAAACCCTCAGACAGAATTTACTTTGCATATATATATTTTTAAATATTATTACTAAATTGCATGAATTCTTTCATTCAGTTACATGTCGGAGAAAAAAAATTTTTTCTTCTTTATTTGGAATACAAGAGTCCCCACATAAACTTTCTGAATTCTTTTTCTTTTTTAAAGTCTGCAAGAAACAGAAGTTGTGATAGGCAGATTGTGACGTATATGTCAAGGTTTCCAGGTTTCCATAACAAAACGAACCCAATCGCGTTCAGGTTGAGTTCCCCAGTAAAAAAAATCGCATTCTGGGGTAGTGTTGTCAAAAGTACCGACTTCGGTACCAAGTCGGTACTGAAATTTTAAAAAATCTTGCACACGGGAGCATTTGAAAGCAGGATATATTAGGGATCCGCTGATGGACGCCTGCTTTCAAACCCGTGTGTATCTGTGTAAACGCCCAGTGAAGAGCGTCAAAGATGTTTATTTACAACATGTTTTTGAAGCGTTGATCATTGTAGCCAATCACAGACATATCTGTTGAGCGCGTGAACACAATGGCCAATCAGAGGTGTTTAAGAATCCATTCAACAGCGCTCAAAATCCTAGAGTATCATCACATTTTAAAATTTCAATATCGACTTGGTACCGAAGTCGGTACTTTTGACAACACTATTCTGGGAGTGGTGAGGTGTGGTCGCTTCAACCCGCAGACTAAACAACACTGAATATATATCCAGGTGAAGCGGTTTCTAGAACAACAACAAAAATGTAGGACGCGGCTTGATTTTGTCCATTGGAAATTGATTAGATTGTTGGATCATTGTGGTTTGCTATTGGTCGATCTCATTTGAGTGACAGGTTGTCCCGCCCTCACGCCAGTAAACCTGTCATCAGAGAAGAGATCTCGCTGCAATAGAGAGAAATTATATTGATTAAAGATTTAGAGAGCACATGACTTTAAAAAAAATAATGATGTGCACAGATAAATCATTTATAAAAAAATACTGCAAAATCACATTTAAAAAACAAACAAACAAAAATTGTCATTTTGATTTCAGGGTGACTAAAAATAGCCAAATCTATTTAATATTTCATTTTCCCCATAGAAATAAATTGATAACAGGATTTGTTTTCCTCTAAACTGGGTCTCCATTATATGACTGTATTTACCAATGGAACGTTTTTAAGATGAAATTGGTACTAGAATGAGAATGTCACATGATTTTAATATCATTTGCTCAGGCATGTCTATTGTTAATAAACTTAACAGTTATTGTAATCATGGTGTTCAAATACTTAGTTTTTTGTTATTATATCATGACCTCCTGTGTTAAATAAGTCACATTTATTCTTATTTGGTTATTGTCATAAGTGCATTCTGTGTTTATTCTACCGAATATGTGTCTTGAACATTTTTATGTTTCCTTTTGAGGCGCACAGTCTTACTATGGTGATGTCAACATAAGTCTGCAGTAAATGTTAAAGAAATGTGTAGATTGAACACATAGTTATCAGTTTGCTGAGCTCTGCTCAAGTGCATAAAAGTACTTGGCGGGAACTGTAAAACTATTTTGTGTTCTGTTTTTTTTGTGTGTGTGTGTATGTTGTCTGGCTGGTTCAGATAACCATTGAATGTCTTTATTGTGTGAGTTTTCAGTATTTATTTGATGCAAAATAAAGTCTTTTAGAATCACATGTTCTGGTGCATGCACTCTCTTCTACTGTCTGTACAGAGACCATTTGAGACTTTGGATCCTATATTTGTTTTTCCTAATTTTGATTTTGTGTATATATCATGTGACGATTGCTGTATTTCCTAATCGTATGGTTCAAATCTGTTTAGTTATTGTCTCTGGAGAAAATTTTAAAGGAAAATGCAATGAGAAGTTTTTGACCAAATGTACTTGGTGAATAAATCTTATTGTTGGGACTGAAGTGTCTTTGTATTATTTGAATGAAGTGTTATGCATTAATTTTTAAAATCAAGATGAAATTAAAAGGAACATTTCTTAATACACATTCCTGGTCTTTATTGTGCACGATTAATGCACATCAAAATTTAGAAAACCTAAAATTTTAAGGCAACAAACTTCAGCAGATCTTTGAGTATTCTCAACTTGTTGTATTCAGTTTATACAACAAAAAGTCAAAAATCTCCTACAAAAACAAGTTGAGAAAACGTTTGTTGCCTTAAAACTTTTAAGTTTTCTCAACTTTAGATTTTTTTACAGTATACAAAATAAGTAAATATCTTCAGTAATTTTGTCAAAATGTATAATAACTTGCTTAATTTCTGAAACAACTTTGTTTCTCAGCTCCAACCACTTGTCTTAAAGAAACCACTTTTCAAAATTCAGTCAATTCCTGATCAATAAAATAATTTTCTTATTGAATATCCAGGCCAAATGTGTCACATTGCAGAAGAAAATGGGAATAGTGTTTTACTATGCTGGCTAAATTATCTATCTGCATGCCAAAGTCTGCATGTAATTTATGAAAAAAATAATAAAAATAGTAGATATGTTAATTTACATATATTGCTTGTGCATTAATACACGTTTAATACTAATAGATTAAACGTGTAATACACTATTAATATTAATAGAATATTCCATTCATAACTATGTAAACAAAATAAAACATTTAAAAATGCACTATGTAAAAATAATAAATCGTTGTGAACACATTTCATCACAAAACACATTATACTGTAATCCTAAGAATCCCGTTCCGCCCACAAACCGAGCAAACCAATCAAAAACGAGGAGGTGAGACGTATTGCACGTTTGTGTTCTAAAAGTGTGTATGCGTATATTCTACGCAATTTATATTTGGTCAATACAAAGTATATTTGCTTGATTATGCGTATTTTTGTGGTTACAGCAACGTCTAACATTGTTATTTAACGCAATTTTATCTGAGTATCCATTTTCCTCCCTCATTTTATCGGTTATTTCAGAGGGTGCGCATACAGAGCTTACACATTGATGATCCTCTTCAGCGAACTTCAAGTTGAACGCGTCAGCCCGCGCGCTACGGAAGTAGCTTCAGTCGCTCAACTGTCAGGTGTTCCTCGCGCTGATCGCAGTCTTGTCTCTTCATCCAGTCTCAGCAACAGCTCGGCAGCGCTATGGCGGCGTTCAGCACTTCATCCAGCAGACCCTACCACATCATCATCTTTGGCGCTTCGGGTTTCACTGGACAGTTTGTGGTGGAGGAGGTGGCCCGCACCGCATCCGAGGGTCCCAAGGGCAGTTTGAAATGGGCCGTCGCCGGCAGGAACAGAACCAGGCTGGAGAAAGTTGTAGAGCAGGCCGCTGGAACTCTCGGTTCGTGAAGCCACCTCTGTTTTTGATTGAATTTAATGAACTGATAAAACTGTTCACTCCGAAAATACCATAGTGCTTACAGTTATTGATAGCTCTGTAAAATCATAATAAATAAAGGGTCTCTTTCAAACTGTTTCAGAAACTTTGATTCCATTCATTGTTGGATGACTACTGTAGTAACTATAAAAACTTGGTATGACTATGGTATTTTAGCCAAAACTATGGTTATCATGATAATTTTGTAGATGTTGCAAGAAGATAACTGTTTGATTTATTTTAATTGAGCTGTGCATGCATTAATTTGTATTAATTTTACATTTACCCAAAAATAGTACTAATAATACTAATACTACAACTAAATAAATAAATGGCAATATTAAATAAACACTATTAGAATGACAAAAGCACCTAAAAAAATAGCTGAAAAAATATAAAAATAGAAATAATTTATTAAATAAATACTAACACTGCTCTATGACACTGGTTCATGACTAAGACCCGTAAAACATTTATATTATTAAGTCTTGTGGGTTTTTGTTTTTCACTCTTCAGAGATATTTACAGAGATACAGACATGCATCTTTTAAAAATCTACAGGATTGTTGAGCAGATTGAGTTAGTGAGAATATCTGTAACAAATTCTGCATCTAAATTCTGTTTTCCGTTTAGCAGAAGTGCAAGAGGAAACATTATAGACTATAAGAGCTGCAAACTTGGCAAAGATGTGAAAGTGTTAGAAGGGTTGAAAATGATGACCCAGCTATATTGGATTGGACTTGACTTTGACCCCATCGTGGCATTCGCCAGTAAACTGATTTTTCTAAAGGGTTAATGCTTTTCTGCTTTCACCAAATAAATGCCTCTTTGTTTAGCTTGGATAATGTACATGCATTTTTTTTTAGACAATAGGCTCTTTGGTCATGGCGGTCTTTTGGGATGGTTTCATTAATCCTGAACAGCTGATGGAAAATTATATTCCATTGACATATCCCATGCCTTTAATCATGTAGCTTTGAATGGATTGGCTCATTGGCAACAGAACATTTGCTCAGAGTTATATTTAGATTCCACTAAAAATTAATGTAGGCAGACAGGCCACTGAATAATGACACGACTATTTAGGAGTTTTATGGTCGAAGTTACTTTATCTTAGTGGACAAACTATAACTATGATACTGAATTATGGCCTAGATTATCTCGCATTTATGCAGTACGTGATATCATAAACATAAACATTTGCATTAAATATTACATATAACCCAGTACTCTTTGCATAATTACAGTGTATGAGCAATATCATATCATGTTTAAAATGTTCGTTATCAGGTATGCCGGAGTTGAAGTCTGAGGTAGATGTCCTCATCGCGGATGTCAGCGATTCGGACTCATTGGCTGCCATGTGCAAACAGGCGGTTATTGTGCTCAGCTGTGTGGGGCCTGTAAGTACGCAGACTGTAGGACACAGAATTGTTTATGTATGATTGGTCATAAAACATCAAGCTATTGATAAATTACTTTTTGAAATTTTAAGGGCCTCATGTTTACTTAGCTTGCTACATCAGATTGATAACGATATGTGACTATGCGGTTTTGCAACACTGTCCTTTAAAAAAAGATAATTACGTTTGTACATTGAACCTCAGATGATCTTGTATTTTCTTAAAATTTGTCTAAATAGTAAGGATGTCTAAAAGAGTGGATTGTTTGGTTGTTTTCTTAGATATTTTTAGACAATAGTATACACATAAATGTTCATTTACACTACCATGTGTATATGTGTGTGTGTGTGTTTGTAAAATATATATAATAATCACTGATTCATAACATTTAAAAAATATTTTTCTACAGTATAGATTTTTTGGTGAGCCTGTTGTCAAATGCTGTGTGGAGAATGGAGCACACTGCCTTGACATCTCTGGAGAACCACAGGTGCTTTTCCTGACACTTTGTTCTTATTTCATTATCTCATTTACAATAAATCCATAAACGGATGTTGAACATAACAATATTAAAGTTTTACTTCCATAATGTGTCGTATTCCACATTGAAACATGATATGCAATGAGAATAAGAGGATTTGTTGAAAAAGTAATGTTGCTTCAGAGGTGAAGCAAGTTATTTTGATGAATGATTATAATATTCTTGGTAATAACATCAATTAATTTTGATGATGAATACAATGGGTGTCGAGCAAATTGGGTCTATTTTGATTTCATGTTGGCTGGAACAGCATTTTGTGTTGAGTGCAGTCTCAAAATACAGAAATATGTTCTATTTTCTGTAGTTTTTGGAGAGTATGCAGCTAAACTACCATGACCAGGCTGCTAAAAAGGGCGTCTACATTGTGGGAAGCTGTGGTTTTGACTCCATTCCTGCAGACATGGGTGTCATTTACACCAGGGACCAGTTTAAAGGTATGTTTGTCATGTAATTATTGTATTATATTATGTTAAATGATATTATATTAAACAATAACAAATTATATCAAAATTTTATAACATTGAAATACTAATATTTTGAGTAATATTAGTATGCTGAGGATTTGATTTTTTTTTTTTTTTTCATTACCAGGGACACTAACAGCTATTGAGAGCTTTTTGACTGCAAATGCTGGGCCAGAGGTTGGTGCTCTTACATTTTAAACTTAAAACATATAAAAAAATTAAAGCTCTGAACACTTTGAATAGTCTGTTTTTAAAAGGCCTTTGTGTTTAAGTCTCAGCTGACCCACATTCTCGTGTGTGTCCGCAGGGAGGCAAGCTCCATGATGGCACCTGGCAGTCGGCCATCTACGGCTTAGCCGACAGCCAAAAGTTGCGGAGCCTCAGGAAGAAATTTGGTCACAAGCCTCTTCCTGTGGTGGGGGCAAAAATAAAAAGGAGGTGTGTACAACAGCAAGTTGCAGTATTTCTAAAAGTTCATTCATAATGTTTTGCATCAAAAATGGTTGCAATTTAGATTTTACGACCCTCTCTTTGACCTTTACAATGAAACAGCCTGTTTGTCTTTACAGGGGTGCGCTGTTTTATAGTAATGAGGTGCAGCAATATGCAATTCCCTTCATGGGTACTGACCCATCAGTGGTGAAAAGGACCCAGCGTTACTTGCATGAAGAACTCAATGAGACACCGGTAACTTACTGTTACATATAGCTTTCAATATCTGAAATAAAGCTGAATTAAATAAATATTAGATGAAAAAGTTTAAGAAACAAGATTAAAGCAGTAATTCCTAAATTCGTACATTTCTTTTTCACTAGTCTTTTCTAAGTCAGTTTAGTTCAAAATGACCTGCATTGTCATTAATATTACAGGTTTTACATATACTGACATGTCTTACAGGTTCAGTATGGGGCGTATGTTGGTGTCGGCGGTATTTCTAACATTTTCAAACTTGTCTTTGCTGGATTGATGTTCTGGTTCCTTGTCAAGTTCAGCTTTGGCAGAAATCTCCTTGTTAAGGTAAAACATCATTTTGTGAAACACATTGCATTTAATTTGATGACTACATTGTAGTTTGTGGATCTTGTGTTTTCTAATCAATTATATACTTTGTCTGCAGTTTCCAGGGTTTTTCTCATTTGGCTTCTTCTCCAAAGAGGGTCCAACTAGAGAACAGGTTTTATAACTACGTCATCATCTAGTCTGACCGCTATAATCTTTATGATCACATGTACAGCTTCATTTAAATGTGATGTCTGCAGATAGAGGGCACTTCTTTCCATTTCATCTTTTTTGGAGAGGGTTACACTGAAGATCAGGACCCCACCGAGGGCAAACCCAATGCCAAGATCCGCACTGTGGTGAAAGGACCAGGTACCGTATTAACGTCTGCTTCATATTAGTGTAGATGAAAAGCTGCATCTGTATATTTCTCATATCACTTCTTTTGTGTGGTGTTTCCCAGAGCCAGGATATATCGCCACACCAATCGCTATGGTTCAAGCGGCCATTACCATGTTGAATGAATCAGATTCTCTTCCAAAAACGTGGGTTCTGCCAACTTATCTAGTCACTGTCATATATGTTAAAAACTAAATCTAAATAAGCAGTTTGTATTATTGTCACATCCTGAATGTACGTTATTGGGTGACTCTCCACAGTGGCGGCGTGTACACTCCAGGAGCGACGTTCGCCAAGACCACCCTCATCGACCGCCTCAACAAACACGGCATTCAATTCTCCATCCTTTAAGTCCCTTCTTCTGAAACACCTATTAATTTGCTTGCTTGAGCATAGAGAAATCTTGTTGCTATTTGAAGCTTCCTCTGCTTTCTTGCAGTATTGCTGTTTTCCAGTTTTGTGTCCTGGCTTGTGCACAGTAGACTGGGATGTTTATTAGCATGCACTCTGCTCAAATGGCTGAGAAATTTGCACTACAAGTGTGGCACAAACACTCTTGAAATCCCTCCATTTGATCACATGTGTTTGTTTGAAAGTTTGGAATTTAAATTTTGAATGTTTTTATCACTAACAGAAATGCTCATTCTCACAGATGACAAACATCTCTAAAAACATATTTGAAGCACATGCAGAGTTGAAAGAAAATATACTTTGAGTTAAAGAATTTTGTAATATTGTCTTGTTATTATATTTGTGAATCCTATAACTATAGCAGGATAGTTAAACTAATACAAGAAATGAGAGAAAAAATGTTTTAGAGACCAGTGAATCTGTGAGTTGTCTGAAATATTGCAGAATGCTGTTCTGGCTTGTTCCTAACTAAATAAAAGAACATATCAAATCGTATTCTGGGATGAAAGTATTTAAGAGCTGTGTCCATGTATTTAAAAAGTAGTACACACTTACTGTATAATGTCTACTATTTTTTCATATGTGAAAACAGTATGCAGTACATCATGACTTTAAGTCATGCAATTTTGTCTGATCAAATGATTAGGGCTATGTTGACATTACTGTTTTTGCAATTTTTATTGATTTTCATCAACTTTTAGTCTATGCTGTTTTCAGTTGATGTGTGAAGAAAACTTCACTAAACATTATTTGTAGTTGTGCCTAAATTGCAATCATTTTATGAAATTCAAACATTACATACTGTCACAATACATGACGTCACATACAGCACCCATGTTTATGAAAGGGTGCCTGTAATGCACGTCATCGACTCTTTTGTGTGAAGGAGCCATGCAGGTAAGCCCTAGGCATGACAAAGACAGAGCGTCTCATTCCGCTTCTCAGAAAACGGGTTACATACGTAATCTAGACATTCCCTTCATGGTGTTGACGCTATGGGGAACCCACTACATCTTGCTGAGGGAATGCCTTCCTCACTTAGCTGTGAATATGCACAAACATAATGGGCATAGCATAAACTGACTCTACGGATTTAGCCAGAGTCCGAGCATGTCATCCCAAGGGCGCATCCAAAATGACTCGAAGGCCACATTTACACTGCAGGTCTTGATGCCCAATTCCGATTTGTTGATTATATCAGATTTTTTGGATGACCAGCTTACATCTTTTTAAAAGTGCTAATAAGAAGAGGAAGTTTGCAATGGACGCAGACAAAATTATAGTACAAACTTTTGCTTATCTTTAAAGGTCAGCAAAACATTGGTCTCTTAAGGTGAAGAAAAAAGAGAGCCTGTGTTGAGAGCCTGGGCATTGAAAAGAGCCATGTGATCTCGAGTTGACATCATTCGCCATCGTCGCTTTTTCAATGACATGTGTCTCGCATTTACGGGAACATCCGATCTGTCCACTTGCATGGCAGATGCAAATGCACATATCCAATTCATATCAGATTTATTTCACTGCAAAAAATGCTGTTCTTAATTAGAATTTTTGTCTTGTTTCTAGTCAAAATATCTTAAAGTTCTTAAATCAAGAAGCATTTTCTTGACAAGTTCAAATTATTTTCTTGTTTTCAGGAAAAATAAGTCAAAATTAAGTACGTTTTGCCTTAAAACAAGCAAAATAATCTGCCAATGGGGTAAGCAAAATAATCTTAGTCCAAACTGAAAACAAGATTTTATAGATTATTCTTGGTTTGAAATTAGATTATTTTGTTTACCCCATTGGCAGATTATTTTGCTTGTTTTAAGGAAAAACGTACTTAATTTTGACTTATTTTTCCTGAAAACAAGAAAATAATTTGTACTTGTCAAGAAAATGCTTCTTGATTTAAGAACTTTAAGATATTTTGACTAGAAACAAGACAAAAATTCTAAGTAAGAACAGCATTTTTTGCAGTGTTCCACATATGAATGAGGCTTGAAACCGACCTGAGAATATCAGAATTCATGTGCTTTTTTCCTGTTTACACGTTCATAGGGTCATATCCGATCTGTGCCACATGGAAGGAAAAAATCTGAATTGGGTCACTTGAATCATGTAATGTAAATGTGGCCATATAGACTGTACAGTGGCACCACTCCCAAAGCCAATATCTTCCAATAATTGGAGAAGATACACAAGTTTCTAAGCTCTATAGCAAGGGAAGTCCCGACCTTGCGGGACAGGCATAATAAAGGGAATAAAAAAAACGCAAGCAAATATGTCTGTAGAACTTTTTCAAACCTTTAATTAACAAGATTCAGTCTTATAAATGTACAATATCATGCGGTATGATTGAAATAATAGGTGTATCAGGACCAAATCCCAGACTTTTCTCTCTTTCGACGTACAACGGCAGCCACATCTTGTTTCAGAGTGGTTACGCACTGTTCCAACTGTTCAGAAAAGTCCTTCAGGAGATAGGTATGCTCATCCACAAACAGTCTAAAACCCAACAGGTCTGCTTCCTCCTACGGAGACACAAACGCACAAATTTGTATCGATGCTCTGAACATATACAGTCAAAGCTTGTACACCACAAAAGACTTTTGCTGGTGTCTGAATAAATTCTTTAACATTAATGATTATGTTAAACAGCTGGACTACGGAGGCTGATTGGCATGACTGATAGAATGGGACTTGCATACTTACACTGGGTTTGTGTCTGCGCAGCCGTTGAAGTTGCCCCCTAACAGAGGTCATGCTGTGGTAGAACACTTTTAAGGCTTTGGCAAATTCAGCATCACAGCTGGGCCTCAGACTGCTTCTTCGTTCCTGTCGACCACGGTTATTCTCCACGCCTTCAGCAGTAATGTGGGAGAATAACAATGTTATAAATTGAGCAGGAGATAATATAGTGGCCTACTTGTAGAAATGCTGAGCTGTTGTGTGAATACATTTGTGTTCTCGCATGTTTCATGCTTGTTATTGTAGGATTAATTGCAAGAGGTGTTGGTTCAGATCCCGGACGAGCCCCCAATGTGTGTTACACCCTGACCAAAGAGGCTACAATATCTTGACAGCATGACTTATCAAAAGTACTCACCATTTCTGGCTGAGTTGAGTTGCTCTCTCAGAGTGCTGTTTTCTTTCCTCAATGCTGCGTTAACATTTCTCAGCTGTTCCAAGTCTTGATGGAGGGCTCGGAGAGATGAGCTGAGGTCAGAGCCTCCGTTTTCTGCAGTCTTAACAAACATAAATACACGTCCATAAAATAATTCGGTTTCACAGAATCCCAGCGTAACCCTGGCCTTGCTCATGCAAAGCATTTTGGGTGTTAAACAATGCAAATTTATTTGAAACATACACATGGTTTGTTTATATACCGAGTGTTCTGATGCACTGATCTTGTCAATAATAATGCTGTCCTCTTGAGTCATCTTCAATCCATCCATACAGGAGATTAATTCAGAAGATCCTTCTACAAACACAAACATGTTTATTGGAGAAGTTCAAGAATGCCTCAAAGGCAAATTGTTTGGTTTGATTGTTCCAGTTTGACTTTATTGTCAATCTAAAAATGCAATACCGTTCAAAAGCTTGGGGTCAGTAAGATTTAGCTTTAAAAGAAATTAATACTCTTATTAAGCAATGATCCATTCAATTAATAAAAATTGTAAGTAAATACATTTATAATGTATAATAAAAGATTTATATTTCAAATAAATGCTGTTATTTTTGAAATCCATATTCATATTCATTTTTTGAATCCTGAAAAAATTTTCACTAAAATATTAAGCAGCACAAATAATTTTTTTTTTAAACAAATCAGCATATTAGAATATTTGCTGAAGGGTCATATGACACTGAAGACTGAAGTAATGATGCTGAAAATTCAGCTTTGCATCAAAGGAATAAATTATATTTTCAAAATATATTCAAATAAAAAAAGTAATTTTATAAATATTTCACAAAATTATTGTTTTATTGTATTTTTGATCAGCCTTGGTGAGAATAAGAGACTTCTTTCAAAAACATTAAATAAAACTTACCAACCCCAAACTCTTGAATGGTTGAGTGTAATATTCCTTGTAAAAATATATCAAAGACTTATACCCTGCAGACCCCATAGTTCCAACACCAGGGCATTGCTCTGCAGGTAGCTGAGCAGTTCCTGAGAGGTTTTCAAAGCAGTGAACTGGACTCTGTGGTCCAACAGCGGGTTCACGTTGTGCCACATCGCTGGAGTGTAGAGGGGCTGCGGGCAGTCAAACACCCGAAACCTGTCAAAGTTCAAATCTTTGGTTGAAGTTCTTTAGCACAAATAAAATTTCATTTCAAATCTCAATAGGAATGCAAATCATCAGACATGGCGTTATTGTTAACTAAAACTAAAATACATTTTTTAAAAGGTTGTTAAATTAAATAAAGCTGGAATAAAATCAAATGTAAATTTTAGATGGAAAAACAAAAACTAAATAAGCTTATAAATAAAATAATTTTGAAATAAGCTTAAATTACTAACTGAATTAATACTAAAGCTATTTAGAAAACGAAACAAAAAAATTGAAAATCTTGTAAATTTACTAAAATTAAAATAACTGAAAAATATAAAAATAAAGCAACATATTAATAAAAACTATAATAGTATATAAATAATATGAAAATAACACTGAGTTCAGACGTGTTATGCACTGCAGTGTGATTCGTGTATTAAGGTCCAAATTAATCTGGTGATTAATCTGGTTAAAAATCTTACATTATGAATAATGGAACTTATAGAACTTTTGATATGGATAAGTATTATTACTAATATAAAACAAAAATAAGCTTTAATAAAATCCATACAAAGTAGTCTGAAGATACTTCATGAAGAGTTCCAGCACTGATCTAAACTAACCCTATTTGCACGCCTCTGTTACGAGCCTCTTTAACCCAGCGTAGGCCACAGCACTGATCCAAAACCAGCTGAAAGTCCAGCCGCTTCCCAAGCAGCTCTGACGGGTCAATGAGGATGTCATCTTCACCCAGAGGCCTACAAATGATTAATATCATAGCACTACAAATACTTCATTCATGTAATCAACATTTTTGTTTACATGTAGAAATGTTACCCACAATCCCATGGGGCTGCAGGGCACAAGCTGTGTCTGCAGTATGGCCTCCTCTGTTCCTTCCGGACCCACCACTTCCACCTGCTCCTCCAGAGGGATGCGGAATGCCACGGACTGCAGCCACAGGTGAGCACTTCCTAGGTGCAGAGGCTCCAGAGGATCCCAGAACGGATCTCTGTCCCTGGGAAGAGGAGCTCGGTCTGCCCCCTCTCCTCCTTCCACCTGCTGCTGGTACACCTCTTCCATCAGAAACTTACGGTTGACAAATTTGGCTTTGGACCACATCCACACCTGAGAAGACAGTGATTTCCGAAGGAATTTCTTTTACCTTTATAAGGACAAGTTTTCTAACCTTTTTAAATGTATGCGTCCCTTTTCATGTAAATTCTTAAATGTATTCAATAAATGCAATTAGAATAATACAACTATAATAAGATAATAAGACTTTGCACTGCAGAAGTGGCACAGACTGTTTAATGCAGATTAGAGATACCACAGATGCATTTACACTGCAGTTATAATTGCATAAATAACGTTATGAGGTTTAATATAAATTGTACTGAATATAGAAACATGAAATGTGTAAAAAAAAAAATGAAATTATACTTTAAATATGAAACTAAAACTGCCCGTAGGTGGCAACAAGTCACATTCTTAATGAGTGAGTCACTGATTTATTCATTCAATCGACTTTAAAACGCCCAATACATTTAGGAATGAAGCAAGTGACTGTCTTTATGAATGAGCCATTGAATCATTAACACACCCGATTCATTCAAAAACGCTTAATCATTCAGGAACAAAATATCACTGTTGATCAGAGAGGCAGCAGTTCTGCTGTCGATACTGACAATATTGTGTCTAAAATGTATGTCACTTAATATTAACTTAGCCTGTTTTTAATTTATGTAGTAATTATATACCACTAGACAAAGTATAAAATAGTGATGATCTTAAAAAGAGGACAAATGAGAATCTGGCTCAAGGCTGCGCCGGCAAGCGGACATGGTATTTTTTTAAAAACGGACTGCCCGACCTAAAATCAGACAGATGGCCACCCAAAAGAACTCATGTTTTTTTTATAAAAGTCTTAAAGGCACAGCAGCAAAAATTGCCTGTTTAAATATAAGGTCAGAGAGAGGGCGAAAAATATGTAAAATTAAACTACGACTGTTTTTGGTGCAAGAAAAACAGTGACTAGTATAACAAGTGAACTTAAGGGCAATAAATAAAAGTTCAATAACAAAAGTATGGCTCCTTTAAAAGTGTTAGTGCTAAATTGATATCGGGTGAGACATGGACATTTTTTGTGCATGCTGTGAGATAATATAACATCAGTGCCCTTGTGATTCTGCTCTACATCTGATTCTGTAATTGCATTAGTCTCTTATTCAGTTACACCAGTCCATGTTTTCAAAAACATCTAATTCCATTTTGGGAAAACCACATCACCTGACATCTGTGTCAAACACTGGTTGGCAGTAAGATATCTGTACATTCCTTTTTGACTAGTTTGTTCTGTAATCTAAGAAAGAGACACTATTTCCAGCTATTTGCAGTGCACATTTGTATTTGCTACTCTTTTGGGTTGTGTATATCCAAAAATGAAAGGAGCTTTATTTGTAATTGATTCAAATTTCCACAGAATCATAATTCTCACCTGTTTGCTTTCTACAGATGTCACTCTTACCGCAATGTCCTTCTCCAGGTCATGACCCTTAGAGTCTGACATTGCCAGATTCTTGATTTCCAATTTGAACTCAACTCCCTGAAAAGATAAATGTTAAGATTTGAAGGTGCTCTGCATTATTTTTACCCTTTGCTACAATATGACAGCCTTTTACAGGCTTGTACATACACCACAAAAATGTTTTCAGTTAACTCCACCATTGTAGAAATACCCAATAGCATGTTTTTGTGCATGAATGATTACTTTACTCCACAACCAGATATGTCAAGTATCAGGAAACAGAGTGATAATGTAAGTAACATTTTTCAAAAGTACTGTTTTTCTTTTTCTTTTTTAGGGTTAAACTTCACTGTATAGTGAATCTTAAAGCTCCATTTCATACTAAGAGGAATTATTCAGCAACTGCTTGCCAAAAATCTGTCAGTCTTGGACTCTTATTTTGATATTCTGTTGTGTTTACCTTAGTTCCTGTTTCCTTGCTCTGTTTAGTTTTGGTTTCCTTGGTTTCTGATTATATCCGTTTGTTCTATGGCTAATTATTATTAGCTGTTACTTATTTAGTTCCTTGTTTTCCCCCGTATGTGTACTCCCTTTTCGGTTTAGTCCTTTGTCGGTTATTGTCAATGCATAATGTATCGTTTACCCCTGTGTTGTTCTAACAATCTCCTGCATTTATAATAAAAGTCTATGGATATACTTTATAAGATTGCAAGTTTAGTAACTGTACTCACCTTCTTTAACTCTTTACTCATTTGATTAGCTTCTGTCACCATGGGCATCAGCTTTATATAGTCATAGAACACAGCCAGTAGACTGGGGTCAGGATGGTGTGGCCCTGCAGGTGATGTTATTGTTAACTAAAAACTATTAAAATAATTTTCTTTCATGGAAATAAAGCTGAAATAAAATAAAATATAAATATTAGATGAAAACTTGTTGAAAATGTTGCCTTGGCATTTAACTGAATTAAGTTTAAAGGGTTAGTTCACCCAAAAATGAAATTTCTGTCGTCAATTACTCACCCTCATGTCGTTCCACACCAGGAAGACCTTCATTTATCTTCGGAACACAAATTAAAAGATATTTTTGATGAAATCTGAGAGGTTTTTTTTATCCCCTATAGAAAGCTAAGTAAGTACCACATTCAAGGTCCAGGAAAGTAGTAAAGACATCATTAAAATAGTCCATGTGACTACAGTGATTCAACCTTAATGTTATGAAGCAACGAAAATACTTTTTGTGCGCAAAAACAAAACAAAAATAATGACTTTATTCAACAATTTCTTCTCTATGTTGCCGTTCTGACGTAGAACCTGGAAGTGCTGCTCTATACAACGTAAACAGCATAGGAGACTGACAGGGTAGAGAAGAAATTGTTGAATAAAGTCGTTATTTTTGTTTTGTTTTTACGGACAAAAAGTATTCTTATCGCTTCATAACATTAAGTTTGAACCACTGTAGTCACATCGACTATTTTAATGATGTCATTACTTCTTTTCTGGACCTTGAATGTGCTAATTGCGTTGTTTTCTATGGATAAAAAAAACATCGGATTTCATAAAAAATATCTTAATTTGTGTTCCAAAGATAAATGAAGATCTTGTGGGTGTGGAATAACATGAGGGTAAGTAATTAATGACAGAAATGTCATTTTGGGGTGAAATAACCTTTTAAGTTCAGGTACTAAAATGACTAAAACCAAAACTGAAATAAAAATGAATTAAAGCTTAAATAAAATAAAAATACAAAAAGCACACAAAATTACTAAATCTTACATTAAAATGAAAACTGAAAATATACAAACAAAATATTCAAAATATTAATAAATACTATAATGGTATATAAATAATACAATAATACTGAATGCATCTAAATTAGACCAAACCTAAAGATATCTATGTAATAAAAAAAAGACATTTCAATTGATTTAAATCCAAACCCCACACATACGATGGCCCTGATCTTCACACAGAGACTGAATGTGGAAGCCCTCGGCCTCTGCCAGCTCAGACTGGAAGTAATCATAGTCATAGCGACTCCAGTCCTCTCCTGAGCGATCCGAAGGGAAGCCAATAAACAGGTAAGTGGTGTTCGAACCCAGGACGAGTCGGTCCTTCATCAGAACGTAACAAAGGCAGGTTAACACTAAATCAAAACTCAATTTGGTAATTCACACAGATTACCTTTCTGATTCATATTTGAAAATGCACAGCATGATGAATTTCTTTATGATTCAAGTGCATATATTAGCTGATAATACAGATACAGATAATGAAACACACCAAATGCTGCAGCTCTATCCTTTTAGATACCGACACTCCATTCACAATGACCTTTGACCCGGACACAGGAGTAATTGATACTCTCCTTTGCTGGTTTGAGAACACAGCATGTTTTTCCTGAATTCTGAAAACAGGGAAACAAAATTTCTCATTTTTTAATAAATGTTAATATACAGCATTAATGTTCATTATGGGGTGCATATCATATTGGGACACAATCTATTCATCTTTCTCATGCTTGACTTACCCTAGACCCCTAATAGAGAGTGCTCTGGGCGAGTTGTCAGCCAGACCAATATCCCATTCACCTTCTCATAGAAAGATATAAATTATATATTGCATTTAGCTAATATATGGATATGATATAACTGGTCTGATGTCTCTATTGTAAGACAAACTCACCTTCCTGAATGAAAAGCTTCACAACGCCAGACAACTGAGCATCCTCATTGATGTTCATTATGTACGGATGCATCTGCATCATCCTTCGTTCCTGAAGCGGGAAAAGATTTTTGAGAGATTGGTGGTTAAATGAGGGAAAGAAATGTTATTTTTTAACTAAAACTATTCAAAATTATTTTGGTTAACTGAAAGAAAGTTAAAATATAAATATTAGGAATTAGTTCCTAATTGATTAAGCATTTTTGAATGAATTGTGAGTCAATGATTCAATGACCCATTCAAAACGGAATCAGTTGAACGAATCAATCAATGATGCACCCATAAAGACAGTGACTTGCCGTCACCAAAGGGTGGTTTTAGTTTTATATTTAAAGTATAATTTATTTTTTTCCAATATTTCTTGTTTCTTTAGTCAGTATATTTTATATTTAAAAAATAAATCTTATAATGTTATTTATGCGATGTAAATGCATTCATGGTATCTCTGAGCTGCATTAAACAGTCTGTCCACATCCAAATGCCTCTTCAGAATAAAAGAATATAATATTAAAAAAAACTTGCCTTGGCAACTAAGTGAAATAAAATAAGTTGACTGAAGATAAAACTGAAATAAATGTAAATTAAAGCTAAATAGACATTTAAAAAATGGCAAAAGCACATAACAAAATTACTTAAGTTTAAAATTAAAACAAAACCTGAAAATATATACATAAAAGCCATTTCAAACTAGTAAGAAATTCTAAAATATAAATAATACTTTGGATAAAAGAATCTAAATGGCTCATTGTTAACTCATTCCAGCAGGCTCACTACAGTTCATCAACTGATGTACTGCATTTAAGTGATGCTTATATTGTGCCTAAGACCTTCTGGAGTGTCAAAATGAAATGCATATCTATAGGTCGTACAAACATCTCAACATTTCAATGTTGAATTGATTTAATATGGTCAGCTTTTACAGCCCCTGACAATAAATTTGTGCAAATATTTTGTTTAAACTGTGAATTCTCAGAGATCATGTACCATTACTGGTTTAGAGGCCAACTTTAGACATAAAACACCATTTATTGTGTATATTTTCTATAGAGGAAGCGATTTTGGAGAACATTCATGAATTTGGCATCTGCATTCAAAGTAAACCATGTAAAACAGCATCTTTGTTTACCTGTGTTATAGTTGCATACTGAGTCTCCCAGTCTTTCAGGGCCTCTTGCAGATGCTGTTCCCACAATGTCTGAATGGCTCGAATCTGCAGCTCATTATGAGTCAACAATCGCCGCAGCTCCTCTACAACAGACAACACTTTTAATTAGATGTAATGTTTCTTGCATTTAAAATTTCTTTGTATTTCTATCACCTTACATACTCGTCTCATCATCAGCTTTACGGCCCTCTTGGCCCAGTCGGCTTAGTCTCACAAGCAATTTTGCATTTTCTGCCTTGAGTTCCTTCACCAGTCGTTCTGTGGGACTCTCATTCACCACAGCTTTATTCTGGATCCGCTTGGCCCTGAAAAGAGGGATATTCCACAATGTGTCTGTTGGAATATATTACGTATATTAGGCTGAAGCAAAACTAAAATGAAATACAGTGGTAATTCTAGCTGGTCAATACTTCAGCAGGCCATTTATGTAAACCGGTAATGACTAAATGCAACTTTTTAAATAAGAACCCACCTCTCTGCATATCGAAGAGTAGAAAGAGACTCTTCATAGCAAATATCTGCAGGACTTAAGGTTGCAATCTGTGCATGAGGACAAGAAACACTTCAATGCAAATTCTTTAGTTCTAAAACATCACAACTACATTGTTTTAGTTTAGTTTGCCTCAACCATAGATTAAGAAATCTACAGGCAAATTTACTCACCATGACGGTTCGACTGTTACCACCAAGAGCAGACTGCAGTAATTTGGTGAGGACAGAGTCTCTATAAGGGATGTGAACTACTTTCTTCCCAAGAGCCATGTCTGCTAGAGCACTTTAAAAGCAACAAAAGAGCAACAAAAGCTGAGTACGGCCCCGAAACATATTTAGACACATGGGTCACTTAAAAGTTATAAGCAAAATTAACCCCGACGACCCCACTTATTATACGGCTAATCAATAAATAAATATGTGGGCATGACATATTGACTTAAAATGTAATTATTTTATAGTCTTACAGTATATACTTAGCTTTAGCTAAGTAAAAAATAGTTGGTAGCACTTTATTTTACAGTCCTGTACCCCATGTGCATACTATGTATTTATTACAGTAATTAAAATAACTAGGTAATAACTAGGTACTAACCCTGAACCTACACCTAAACCTAACCTTAACCCCTGTAGTTACCTTATATTACCCAGTGTTCGATATCAGAGATAGAAGAATGCACCATGTGCGTTTGTATGAAACACAGACACACTGTTTGTATATATATATATATATATATACACACACACACACACAGCTGCCACTTTATAAGGTATACCTTGCCAGTACTAGGTTGTACCCTTTTGTCTTCAGAATTGCCTTAATTCTTATTGGAATAGATTCAACTAAGTCCTGGAAACATTCCTCAGAGATTTTGGTCCATATTGACACGATAGCAACACAGTTGCTGCAGATTTGTCGGCACACATCCGAATGCGAATCTCCCTTTCCACCACATCCAAAAGATGATCTATTGGATTGAGATCTGGTGACTGTGGAGGCCAATTGAGTATAGTGAACTCATTGTCATGTTCAAGAAACCAGTTTAGATGATTTGAGCTTTGTGACATGGCGAGATATTCTGCTGGAAGTAGCCATCAGAGGATGGGTACACTGTGGTCATAAAGGGATGGACATGGTCAGCAACAATATTCAGGTAGGCTGTGGCATTTAAACGCTGCTCAATTGGTACTAAGAGGCCGAAAGTGTGCCAAGAAATTATTCCCTTACACCATTACACCACCACCAGCAGCCTGAAACATTGCTACAAGGCTGGATGGATCCATGCTTTCATGTTGTTTACACCAAATTCTGACCCTACCATCAGAATGTCACATCAGAAATCAAGACTCATCAGACCAGGCAAAATTTGTCCAATCTTGCTCAGCCTGCATGAATTGTAGCCTCGGTTTCATGTTTTTAGCTGACAAGAGTGGCACCCAGAGTGGTCATCAGCTTTAAGGCTGGACGTTCAGAGAAGCTCTTCTGCAGACCATGGCTGTAACGAGTGGTTATTTGTGTTACTGTTGCCTTTCTATCAGCTCGAACCAGTCTGGCTATTCTCTTCTGATCTCTGACATCAACAAATCATTTTCGCCCACAAAACTGCCACTCACTGGCTATTCTCCTATTTTTGGACCATTCTCTGTAAACCCTAGGGATGGTTGTGTGTGAAAGTCCCGGTAGATCAGCAGTTTTTGAAATACTCAGACCAGCCCGTCTAGCACGTCATGCCACGTTCAAAGTCACTTAAATCCCTTTTCTTCCCCATTCTGATGCTCAATTTGAACTTCAGCAGATTGCCTTGACGGTGGGTGCTTCTCAATCCTCAAGCTAATGCTTCCTAATTTTCTCGTTCCAGCTCGTGACCTGAAAACCGATCGTACTCAGCTATCTTGAAGGACATCTCAATTCTCTAATTGCGCCACGAGGAGGTGAGGAATGAACAGTGAGGAAGCTTCCTGGGCATGAGTCATGAGCAAGGACATACAGGTGTACCCTTTACTTGCATCCTAGAGGGGCAGAGCTAAGATGTGAGGAAAGGAAACGAGGATGCACAAATAAGAAATGAGAACCACCCCATGACTACATGCCAAATTGCATCGAGTTGCTGTCATGTGATTGGCTGCTTAGATATTTGCGTTAACAAGCAGTTGAACAGGTGTACCTAATAAAGTGGCCGGTGTGTGTATACACACTATAGGTTCTATAGTATGTATCTGCTGACCTGATGACATTTCCAAGTGTTGTTAAACTGAGATTGATGGCAGTGCCCTCTTTAAGCCTGTCGGCCTCTGACCCTGATGACCTTTGTCTCTCACTACCAGCCAAGTCCACAAGGAAAATGTTGGACTGTTTGGTGATGCACTCCTTTGAGAAGATCTACAAGCACAGTAAACATACAAGTAAAGAATCTGTGAGAAAAACACTGCAGATCATCTAGAATATGAGGCCTTGTTTACCCTTGTCATTAAAATGCAGCCTTAGTTAATTGCGGTTATATTTTCACGTAATCATGAAACTATGCATTTGAAATATTGCACGGGGAAAACAGATCCAATCTGTTTATGGATACAGACTTATATATTTTAACGTGGACAAATGCAAACAAGCTGTTCTGATTGGGTGAATGCATGTTAATGGCAAGTTTAAACAATGCTAGTCACTTCAGTTGTGCGTTCTGCTTGACAGAATGGAAACCTGTTTGAGCTGGACAATGATGAGCATGTGCGAGCGACTGCTGTTGGCATTCATGTGCGTGGCTGCAGTGGTACGCGTGCGTGTTCCCTGCTCCATTAGCTGCTCCACCTGTACTGCACTGTCACAGGGCACCCGCCTTAGCCCCTCAACATAGAATCCCCTCTGCTGGTCCTCTCGCACCCGCAGACCACCCGCAGATCGGTTGGACTTCGATAGCAGGTCTACAACCTGAGCACAGTTTGAAGTGCCACTCAAGTCATGTAAAACGAAATGTTTTACATGACTTGAGCGGCATACTATAAAACACTTTAAACATCAGCAAGTCTTCATTTAGCAGATGGTTTCATCCAAAATACACTTTACTACAAATAATTAGGGGACTGGACTGTGAGAACAGTTACAGTAGAACTGTTAAACGTGAATTCATTTGCTTCAGATAAGGAGGAATTCTTACCTGTTCATTGTAGATTTCCAACATGCTGAAAAATACCTGTAGTTGGTTGGGAAAAAAGTATTTTTAAGTGAAAGTGAAAGTGAAGTGACATGTGGCCAAGTATGGTGACCCATACTCGGAATTTGTGCTCTGCATTTAACCCATCCAAGTGCACACACACAGTGAACACACACCCGGAGCAGTGGGCAGCCATTGCTGCGGCGCCCGGGGAGCAGTTGGGGGTACGGAGCCTTGCTCAAGGGTCTCACCTCAGTCGTGGTTTTGAGGGTGGGGAGAGCGCTGGACATTCACTCCCCTCACCGACAATCCCTGCCGGACCTGAGACTCGAACCCATGACCTTTGGGTTACAAGTCCGACTCTCTATCCATTAGGCCACGACTTCCCCCAAAAAGGTGAAAGATAATGGTATTTTTGTATGTTTATTTTTTTTAATCACGGAATGTAATCGTTAGTGTTATTCTTCTGCGCAGCATTTCCCAAAAGCATCGTAAGCCTAAGTTGGTCGTAGCTCCATTGGTGGCAATGATTCTACGATCTACTTAGGCTTACGATGCTTTTGGGAAATGCAGCCCTGGGGTGCTTTCCCGAAAGCATCGTTAGCCAACTATGGTCGTAAGTCCCATTGAACTCTATTGGTAACAACGGAACTTGCGACCATAGTTTGCTTTGAGAAACGCACCCCTGGTCGTGTCTGTGGCAGCTCATAGAACTGTATGGTAAAAAGAAATCTGGCACACAGAGGACAGTCTGAACATTAACCACAGCAATTTTGGAATCTCTAACTCAATCCCTCCAGCACCACCAACTGTCCAAAGCTGCACTCACATTTATGCCCTATGATGTCACCCCTATGGTGTAATTTTCCGTCAACTTTTCGCCATTTTGAATTTTCTGGAAAAAAAAACTACTTTTTCACGAAAATCAAACCAGACCATCTTCAGACCATGCCGACAAAAAACATGGAATTCATGGTGATTAGTCAAACTGTTCTCAAATAACTTGCAAATTAATTTTAGAGCACACCAAAGTGAACGTGAGGCTATATCTTGGAAATGCTTTACCATATTCAGACCAAACTTGCCCTGCATCTCAATGTGCATACTATCCACCCTATCCGCCCTAAATAGTATTGAATATTACTAGCGTCACATACTATTTAGGATGGATAGTATGCACATTGAGACGCAGGCTCTGTTTGTGTTCTGGCAACCATGACCTGAGAGTACCTGCTCAGTTTTGGTACAGTGCCACCTAGTTGTCAGGAAATATGAAAAATGGCTATTTTTGCTTCTGAACAGTTTGTCCAAGTTTCAGTGTGGCATACCGTTGAACAATATCCAATTTTCCCACGTCAGCCATTTTAGATGTCAGCCATTTTGAATTTTGTCATAAAAAGCTATATTTTACAGACGCATTGGTATATTGTTACGAAACTTGGTATGTGTCTTCGACACAATGCCCTGAAGGAACTCAAAAGGTTTCAGGGCAGCACCACCTTGTGGTCAAAAACTATAATGAAATTTCAAAAAATGCTAATTGCTTTTAGTTTAGCCTACTATCATTAGTCTTGTTAGATCCCTTGGATCATGTTGAGAACATAGATACCAATTATGCCATAACTGGCCAAACTTCCTGTGCACCCTTTTTTTTTTTTTNTATTTATTATTTTTTTTTTTTTTTTTTTTTTTTTTTTTTTTTTTTTTTGAAAACCTACTTTTTCAAACTCCTAGACCACTGTCCAATTTTCATCAAATTTGACTTGGATCATCTTCAGACTATGCTAACAAAAAGTTATGGATTTGATGTCGATAAACTGTTTTCGTTCCTGCATCAACCAATTTGTTGGCATGATGTCAAACTGCATTTGAGGCTGTATCTCTGCAAGGCTTTGGCATATCAACAGCAAACTTGGTGTGTGTCATTGCTATCCAACACTGACCACCTACTTGTCAAAAGTAATAAGCAATTATGTCACATTGAAAGTGATTGTATTTATCGGTTTTTCAACCATTTTGCTCAAAATCATCTCCAAGTGCCTTTTACTCATTTTTGCAGTTGGTCTGACTGCAGTTGCAATGCCATGCTTGCTCATCATTTTGCCTCTGTAGTGCTTGGCCTATTTTGTATTGTGGTCATTTGTGAATGTAAAACCTACAGTATTTGTCAAAATTACATTAAGGTGCAATTTATCCTTCAAGTTACATTTGTCTTTAGCATGTTTATTCTTAATTCTAAATCGCATCAAACCTAATAGAAACTGAGACCAGAATTTTACAATGCATTGCATTATTTAGCATGAATCAAAATGAATCACCTTGAAGAATATGACTGACATACCTGACACTGCCTGCTGTCTTGCATGCTCCGGATAGACTGAAATAGTCTCTCACAAAGGGTGGGTATGAGGCCTTTGTTAGGACCATAACCGACCATAGAGTAACTCTTCCCAGAGCCAGTCTGCCCATACGCCAGTAATGTGGCATTGTAGCCCTGCAGTGCGTTATCCAGAATGCCTTGCCCCAAATCCAGAAACACACTTGTCTGTAAATGACCACAGGGTACAGAGAGATTGAACCAAATAGAAACTTTGTTAGTACAGTGGTTACCAGGTTAAGCACACATTTCTGTTACAATCATCTTTGTAAACATGCACAAAGATGCATTGCGTCTTTTGCAAGGTGAGGTAATATCTATATAACCTGATTTGTTACCTGGTCTGCATAGCGCCCACCTGCCTCCTCAGGTACAAACAGTCCATCTTTGTTTCTACTGAAGCCGCTATGAGACCAGTAGGTGCAGTTAAAAGTGAAGGTGCGGCTGTTCTGCGGGTTACGAGGGTCCTGAATACTGATGTTGTTTGAGGTCATTGAGATCACACAGCGACTGCCTGCATCCCGCTCCCTCTGTATAACCAAGAAAAAGCTTCAATTTTGAAAGGCTTTTAAGTCTTGAAGCCATTCTTCCATCTCAAATAGTCCACAAAGTGGACAACCAAATAAAATCCTACCAAATAAACCTTAAAATGCATTCATGCACATCTTTTTTGAGATGATCTGGCTGTACTAACCTTATTGAAAGGCCTGACTCTGACTGCCACTTTCACACAGTCCTTGCTAGCCATTTCGATTCCCCTTACCCTCATGCCCACATGGATACTTCAGACACAGAAAACACAGAATGAGCGGCAGAGCAACAGGATGAAACCTGAGCACTTAGTTACGCTCACTTTCTACCAGGGACCAGCAAGATGAATAATACAGTACCCTTAGTTTCTGTAAAGATCACTTCCACACAGTCTCCATGCTCTAAAAATGGAAGTAAACATTAGGATGAAGGGCTCTTTAGCCTTTTCTCATCTAGGACACTGTAGCTGCTTCTTAGATGAACAGTTCCTTGTCCTAGTGTTCAACAATTGATGGTTATTAGTGGGGATTTCTAGCCATTTCTTGTATTGCTTATACTTAGGGTTGACTTGGGCCATGAAAGAGCAACCGAGAACACAAACGACTTGGATAACCTTAGCAGCTTCATTGCAATGCCCTGTCAACATCCTAGTAGTAGTATTATAAAACCACTATACATACAGAATATTACATCTTGGTTACAACAGTCATTTTAATGTCTCTTACTTCTTGCAGGAAAACACTTGTGGTAAAAATGGTTGAATCAGTACATCTGAAGAACTACAAAACATCAAGACTGTAAATTCTTGTTCTGTATTTGAAAGCAAACCGGCATTACAAATAATTTCACAATGCTGTTCAAAATAAAATGGATGCATTTGAAGGAAAATAAATGTACATTATTATCTGCAATGAACAAATAACTCTGTGTTCACCAGCTTAAGACCTCAAGATAGAGGAGACCATGTGCCAAGCATCAAAGCAAGAAATCCACCTATGTAATATGGATG
Organism: Anabarilius grahami; assembly: GCA_003731715.1. Lineage (NCBI taxonomy): Eukaryota > Metazoa > Chordata > Actinopteri > Cypriniformes > Xenocyprididae > Anabarilius > Anabarilius grahami. Next base: position 4,852,837 of record RJVU01059333.1, on the reverse strand, counting down.
ATTGTATTACACTTTTTCAATCAATGTAAATTATTCATCTTTATGAATTATCACCCAAGTGGTACAACCATAAATCTTATAATTGTTTGCTTTGACTTTACATGTTGCACAATCTTTCCTGTAAACAAAACAAGTAACAAAATTCACAAGTATCAAATTTTATTTATAACATACCTAAAAGGCTATTTACATTTGCATCAATTAGTAGAAACACATTTAAAAACTAAACCATCTCTTTTTTGGTGCTCAAGTCCCTCAGTGCTCCTTACTGTAAACAGCATAATTTATAATACAAAATGATTTATCCCAAATTAGATTATTTATTCCAAACATTATCCATTGATTATCTTATTTAGAAAACAGCAGGTTGCAGAGCTCTTAGGAGACAGGGAGAGCAGAAAACAAAAATGCACATTAAGTGCATTGGGAAATGAGTCCAGTCAAAGAGTTGACAATCAAAGCTTCCTCCTCGTTACAGGTTTAGGGAAAATGGCATCCATCATGCGTTTGCGGCGTAGGTTCATCCTTAGCGAAGGGGTTTCCTTTTCTTCGGTTCTAGCTAACGGTTCGACTGGACTAGCGAGGGGAGAAAGAAAATCGATCTCAACAGGGGGTGGAGGTTCTGGGGCAGCTTTTGTTCTGTTAAAAGAAAAAAGAAATAGGGTATGATAATCAAACTAAGGCCAGTAAGAACATTCACACGCACTTTCAGATTAAAGCAATAATTTGCCTTTTTAAAAGGTAACGTAAACACTTTATTCAGACTTAAATTGCACTAGTTGGACTAACAGATCTAGATAATGCAATTGTAGCTACAATTGTGCAACAAAACACAAGCAAGGTAGTCTGTATCAATTGTTCAACTGCACATCTTGTAGTTGTACTCATTTATACTCAGGCAGATTAAGATAGTAGCTTGACTATGCAAAAACCATGATGTAAACATCCTTTTTATATTACAATATCAATAGGACTGCATGCAACATTGACAATTCACCTGGTTGTCCTCTTCTTTCTGGGCTTGACAACCTCAGTTTCAACAGCAACATAATCTACAGGGCCATTGTCCTACAACAAAAGACATTATGAAACTTAAATTGTAATCCAGCACAAATTAAACAATTGCTTTGGTACTCAATTTTTATAAGACACGGCTTGCCTCTTTGGACTGAGAATCAGTTTCATCTCCTGAGGCTTTTGTTTGAGGTACAGGAGACAAACTTTCTGGAACTTCATTTCGTAGAGAAGTTCCTTTTCTCCTTCCTATAAAGAAAGGATTGCAGATAAATTGAATTGAAAGCACATTGAAGTGTTGAAAACTACTGCAAAAAGAGGCATTACAATATTGACTACCTCTTGTTCTTTTCAGGTCAACTATGGGAGTAACTGAATCCTCAACAGCTGGGTTTTGTTCAGATGCCTTTCTCGCTCGTGTACGTCTAGCACTTGCAAGTGACTTGCTTGCATGTTCCTGAACTTCATCGGACACCACTAATTTCGATTCTTCAATGTCTGCATTTTGGGTTTCATTCAGTGATGGAGGTGCTGCAGATCTAGTGGTTTTTCTCTTTGCACGTATAATTTCAGTTACAACAGGAACACTCTCGTCGCTGGCTTCCTTGTTATTGAGTCGCTCTACAAGGGCATCAGCCTGAAGAGTTTCAGTCTCCACTTCCAAGGGAATCAAATCTGGCCTTTCTTTGCCAAGATCCTCAGCTTGATTCCAGTGCCGGCTTCTCGTAAGGCGCCTTGAAACACTCTGAAGTTGTGCATCATCAACAACAAAGGTTGCATTGTTTGCTTTTTCTGCAGTGCTGGCCACGGTCTTCCTCCTGCTTCTTGGAGGAGTTCTAAGAGGTTGATTTAGAGTTGTGGCATCTTCTGCAGGATCCTGTTGGAAACATTCTATCGCTAGACCTCGGGTAGACTTGCGAGTAACCCTACTAGGACTACTTTGTGCTTTGGCAGGCTTCTCCTCTGGGACTTCTTGATGAGTTTCTGGAACATCAACGATTGGTGCTTGGACTTTTCTGGTACTCTGTCTGGCTTGTGTTTCGGAGTCATCACTGGGAACAGGGACAGAGGACAAGGCCTCATCATCAACCACTGAGCTCCTGGTTCTTCGGGATCCTTTCCTAGGCGTAGCTTTCTGTGGGGTCTTTCGTGCTGGACTTGCAAGCTTTGATATTTTCTCAGAAGGCATGTCTTGGTCATTCTCATTAGAGAGTTGCTCTGCATCTGCTTTTCTTGCACTTCTTCTGGGTGTAACAGGAACTTGATAGTCTTGCAGCTGCTTGCCACTCCTTGTAACACGTCTTGGTGTAGAAGGTACTTGAGAATCCATTTGTTCCTCTTCAGTAAGATCTTTCTCCACATCAAGGTTGGGTACAGGGAATGTTACAGTTTTCCTTGACCTCCGTGATGGGCTGTGCAGCACCTCCTTAATGTTCTCCAAAATTTCCTCTGTATCTTTTCCAGATCTTTCGACTTTTGTTCTTGCAGGTGACTTGGGCCTTCCTGGTGACTTTGGCCTTCCTGGTGATTTTGGCCTTCCTGGTGACTTCGGCCTTGCCAATTGTTTTGTTGTGGAAAGTTCCTCAACTTCTTCAGCCAATAAGGGTGTAGTGTCTATTTGGATAGATTCAGTTATATTGTCCTTTGCAATGGTTGACACCTCTGTGTCCAATGCAGAAACTTCATTGACCTTAACTAAAAGCTCTTCTGAAGGCAAAACATTCTCTGGTGCAGAAGACTCCAATACTTCCCCACGAGGAAGGATATGTGATTCTTCCTGCACCTCAGGAGGATCAAATTCTGGCCTTTCACCATTGAAAAGACCTTTTGTTTCTTGAGAAGAAGGTTCTGCTTGTGGTGTGATCATTTGTTCCACTATCTGGAGAACCTCACCTGGTTGCTCTTCGATTTTAGTGACATCAGTGACAACAGGTTCAGTGTCTAATACCAAGTCTTGTACTTCTTCCAATTTGTTGTCTGGAACTTGAACAGTATGATCCAAGACGACAACCTCAGAGTTAGCTGTAAGCTGATTATCCACATCCTGGGGCTCTTCTGGCTCATGTAGAGGTAGCAATACTGCATTGTGGTCCAACTCTGAAGTGTCAGGCAGTTCCTCCACATCTGGATCAAGCATTAGCGTAAAGCCGTCCGAGTCTTCTGGCTGTGTTCGATCTGGTGCACTGCTGAGGGTCTCTAAAGTGCCTCCATCCATATGATGCGTTTGCTGCTCATCAGCCAGCTCTACAGGCACCAGGAGAGTGGTGGATGTCTTAAGCTCTGTATAACACATAGCATCTTCCTCATCTAGATCTGCAGTGCCAAGGCCAACCATTACCACTTCACCTTCATCCTCTGGCATGACAGTGTCTAGAACCTGCAGACCAAAAATCCAGAATGGGAGAATGAATCCATGTACAAAACACATTCCTAGAACAAACACTATCAAATACGTCCTAACTAGATACAACATCTTCAGCGTTAATCTGAGTTTCTCTACAAACATGACAAGACATTCTGTAATTGTTCATCTGTAATCATTACGAGCACAAGTTATAATTGCTGCTTATAATTACTCGCTTGTTGTGTCTACTTAACTTAATACATGATGTTAACTAACCAAATAACATGCATTATATTATAGATGTATATTACTGCCATATGGACATTACTTTAGTGGACACCAATCTCTAGCTGATAACTGAATATTTCCTAATTGAAACAAGCATTTTCTGTAAAGCTGCTTTGAAGCAGTATGTATTGTGAAGTTTCCATTTATCAGGTCATTTTGGTCCTATGTGCGGTTTAATATACAGCTGTGCTTTTAGAAATTGGCAGCACTATTCTGGCTGCATTCAGGTCATAATGCTAAATTTGCTAAATGTTGGAAACTTGTCGCATTTCACCTGGTTAGGACAGTTTAAGACAATGCAGTTTAAATGACTACATGAGATTTATTTTAACATCAAATAAGACTTCAATTGTACACTCACTTTCAGCTGTACCTCAGGTGTGACCAGTGACAACACTGCATTGGCTTGATCCTGGAGGTACTGCTCATTTGATGAAAGTTCCTCCATGTAAAGGGCAGAAGGCTGGTGGTTACTTCTGCCATTACCCTTTACTTCTTCTATAATCTCAACCTCACTTCCTGAGTCCTCCACCTTCTCATCTTCAGAGTCCTCTTCATCCTCTGAAGATTCGGCACTGGTAAGCTCATCTGTGTCATTTAAGCTAACTACAGCTATAGGAAGAATTTTGAGATTAGATTTGGATTATTACCATGTTGTTTAAAGACATTTGCTGACTAAAATGCTGAACTTGACATGTACTTACATCTAGACTCTGAGGTAGCAGAATCTGACGTCTGCGTTTTCAAATCTGCTGCATTCTCTTCAGTGGGCTGAACTTCCTTATTGTCACAAACTGGTTCACTATAGGGTGTACATAGCCCAAACAAAAGTCATAAAAGGCAAAATGGCAAGACATGTGAAACATATGCAAAGCAGCACACCAGAAACATGATAGACAAGTCATTGACAAGTACCATTTGAGAGTGGCCTCTGAGACTTCCCTAATACTGGACCGTGTCAAAGATGGAGAAAGATCTGGGCCAAATAAATGCTGTTCCACAAAGGCATCCAAATCTACAAAATAAATCTGTTTTAGACATTTATTTCCTACAAGTTATTGTTATCTTATATAATAAAAAACAGGAAAGTTACAGTACCATTTCAAAAGTTTGGGGTTGGTATATATTTTTAAATGTTTTTGAAAAAAAGTCTTGTATGCTCACCAATGCAGCATTTATATGTTTAAAAATACAGTAAAAGCAGCAATATTGTGAAATATTACAATTTAAAATGTTTTTTAAAATATCTTAAAATATAAAACGGCTAATTTATTCATGTGATGGCAAAGCTGAATTTTCAGCAGCCCAAGAAATATCTCTTGAGAAAATCAATGTTGAAATTAACTTTTTTTTTGGTGTGGAAACTAATTTTTTTTTTAGGATTCTTTGATGAAAAGAAAGTTTAAAAGAACAGCATATTTGAAATAGAAAAATGTTGAAACCTTATAAATGTCTTTGTCACTTTTGATAAAATGTAATAAAAACGTACTGACCCCAAGCTTTTGAACAGTATTGTATGTCAAGGAATAATAAATAATAATAATAAATAAATTAAAAAAAACACCTGAGGTTTCCATAGATTCCCCTTCACATTCTTCATTGATCTCAGGTTCACTAGTCATTTGTTCATGGTTCACCAACTCAACCACTGGAATCTTAGACTCAGAGGCCTCACAGACCAGTTCTTCTGGTACTGCCTCTGATACCTTGGTGACAGCGGATTCACCAATAGTGTCATAAGCAGTATTTTCTTCCATGGATTTGTTTACAGGCTCTAAAGTAGGAAGAACACCGAGAGCTTCAACAAAAAATGAGGATGTGTTCAATGATTCTTCAGCTTCTGTTGGTTCCTGGATCTCTGGATGCTCTAAAATGTCAGTCAAAGGTTCTAAGCTTGGTTCCTGAACTGAAAGAACAAGCTCTGGTTCCATAACCATATCCAGCTTGAGAACCTGAGCTCCTGAAGTTTCCTTAAGCTGCTCCTCAGTTACTTCCCTCACAAGATCATTCTCAATATTAACATGCACCTCAATCTCCTCACTCTCATTATGGGCTTCCTGTGTGTCTGAAGGTCTTCCTCCATTGGACAAGTCTTCCTCTGCATCATTTTCCTGAGCTATATTTAGCTCTTTCTCAGGCAGCGCAACAGAGGGTAATTCTGAAGTTGTTCTCTCTTCTACAGGAGGCATATGTTCCTCTGAAGTGTTTGGAAGTCTTACAGTCTCCTCCCGATCCATGTTGTTGTTAGCTTGATGTTCTTTCAGTGTTGCCATAAGATCCTCAGGAGCAGGGGCATCATGAAACTCAAGAGTGGTATCAGACTGTTCGGATACGAGACTTGCTTCTTGCCCCAGACTAGGCCGTCGCACAAGAGTGGGAAGCAGTTGTGCGGACTCTGTCAAAGAGATCCCTGCAGCAGAGTTGCCACTCTCAGATTCTACATCAGGATTCTCTTTCTCTTCAGGAGAAGGCATATACGTATTCTTTACATCTGCTTCTTCCTCTTCAGCATCTGAATGTTCACTCCAGGCCTCAATAATTGCTTTCGGAGGAGGGGAAGGTCTCTTAGGAGTATTGAGCTTCCTGTTAATCGTAATCTGTAAAGAACCACAATATTACTACAGCAAAAATCTAAGATTCTGTCTTTCTCATGTGACAGCTCATCTTAACATTTGATTTTAGATGTAGAAAAGGCATTACCCCATTGTTCCAGTGGACAGAGCCCTTGGGAACTTCCGGAGAATCAGCCTCTTCTATAAAAGTAATACGGCTTTCTTTGGGGCGGAGAGGAGGAGTGATTGATCTGCCTGGGGAGGCAGAAGGGGTGGCCACAGGAGTGGGACGCAAACTGCTCCTCAGAATAGACTGTGGAGTGAAGGCTGAGAAAACCGGGCCTGACGCCAAGGCTCGAGCTCTCTAAAATCAAAGAGTTTATAATGAGGTGGGCAATTTCTTAAAACATGTGAAGTACATATGGCACTTTTAATCTGAAGCCACAAAGGTTTTGTGCAAAGTTTTAAAACCATAGGGTCTCACCTTCACCACTTGTGGAGTTTGAAGTAAACTGAGCTCAGGAGCCTTGCTGGCACTCTTTGGGCCAGCCCACGAGGTAATGGACCTTGTAGGAGTGCCAGGCAAATTTGAGCTCTCTGGAGAATTCTGGGAAGATGGCTGCACAACCAAATCCAGAAGCCTGGTGACAAAGCAAATGTTACCATCCACCTTATTTTGTGCGAGACTTCCAATTCATTAGCCACTATAGGTAAATAACTAGAAGAACAACAAAGTACAATTAACGGCAAAATTATTTGCACTACAAACTAGTGTGTTGATGATGATAATGAAGATGAATTACAATTAACTGGAAGCAAATGGAACTGGAAGCCTTTGAACATTCAAGTTACAAACGGCCTTGTCCGCTCCTACGTTAAAAATAAGTTGGATAGTGTCTTTTGAGTTGTAAATTTATCAAAAGCAACTTACAACACACTAAAAACCAGTCTTTGACTGTTTTACCTTGACATTCTCTTGTTTAGCATGTTGATGGGAGTTCCTACAAAAGCCTCAGGTAGATTTGGAGAGGAAGGGTGTAGGCTAGGCACTTGCTTCTCTGACTCTTTGGGGCTGAACAGGAAATCCAACAAAATATTCATTGCAAAATAGGGTTTAAAGAGAAAACATTGCATAGCTTATAAACAGAAAATGAAGGCTGTGAAGAACTATTTAGTAAGATACCTTTTGAAAGGAGATGACTCGGGAGTGGTGTTCTTGCCAACCCACACTTCCTCGATCTTTGAGAGGACATTATTGATAAAGGCTGCTCTGGTCATCACATTTTCAGTGGCTGAACGTTTAGCAACAGTTGACAGAGGCTGTGGTCTTTTAACTAGGGGTGAGAGAGGAGAAGAGCAGATTTAAGGTCAACTGCTAATAACTTCTGTCAAGTTCTAACACTTGTGTCCCAGTGAGTATGTCTATCATCGATACCTTCTCTGTGAATAGTAGCAGGGTGTTGGTATGGTTTTGCTCGCTCAATGGCTAATTTCCGTTGAACCCGAGGAAGAACCTTCCCATACTGATTGAGAATGGAATTCCTTGTGTTTGACCTTTCCTTCATTTTAGGATCCCTATCAGCCTGAATTAAAAAAATAAAAATAAAATAGCATGAATTTCTTAATATAATAAAAAAAAAAAAAAATATATATATATAACTGATGAAAATTAAAACAGATGTAGACTGTAATATGAAATTGAACATACTGCTAGGTTCACTTTGAGGGTCTGGTTGAGTTGAAGGGCAGGCACATAATTTGCCTGCTGGAGGTAGTGGACCATGAGCAGCTCCCTATTCTGGAAACCTCCGGTGGTTTGAAGGAACCGCTCCAAACACTCCTGCACATTTGAATAAAAGTTTAAACAAGAAGAAGAGAAGTCTCATGCTCTTTATGCATCAAATACAGTAAAAACAATAATACTGTGAAATATTAGTACAATTTAAAATAACTTTACAACACGCAGCACACTGTCATATGGAAGTAAACAGAGGACATTAAAGTAAGCGGTTGCACATTTATTTATAGTATGTCACAGAAGCTAGCCAATTTATGTGCAGGCAATATAAAAAACAGAGGAGGATGAGGGGGTTGGGGAAGCAGTTTAATTTTTAAACATTTATGATTACAAGCCTACATGTTTTGCTTGTATATTTGTCACTGTAATACCCAAATCGGAATTGAAAAGATCAGATTCCATGTGTTTTTTTCTGTTCACACTCATGACAAAAATAAGATCAGTCACAGAAAAGTCTTTACTGTCATTTTTGATCAAGTTTGTGTCCCTGCTGAATAAAAGTATTTATTTTGCATTTTAACAGCCAATAAATATGTGTTGTGAAGATTTATACACACCTGTTCTCCAAGTCCAAGGGGCAGCTTAAGCAGCTCTTTCATCAGTCCAAGCTCCTGACAGGTCTCAAAGAGAAACCGCATCATCTCCTCCATGTTCAATTTATTACAGTGCTGCCTTAGCAAAGCCCAGGCCTCTACAATACACCTGGCCAGCCCAAAACAAACCAAAAGTAAGAGTCATGTAACTACAAATAAACTCACCATAAGCTGACATATTAATTACATGGTACACTACATACATACCTGTTATGAAGCAGGACAGAGAGGCACAGCTTGGCTTGGCTGGTAGTGCACATGGGAGGCTTCATCACATGCAGGTAGCGCAGGGCGATGCTGTGTTTCTGCTGGCACATCAAAGCCTGCAGGACACGCTCATGCTGCCAGCTCCACAGAGAGTGACTTGTGGCTGGGTGCAACAGCAGCTCCAGAGAACTCTGGGGGAGATGAAAACCATTCAATACAAATTATTTATGAAGTATCATGTTGTACCTCTGGCATTCACACAAAATACACTAGGAGTAGTGTTTAAACTAGCTCCCATATCTGGAAGTAGACAACTTTTAAACACCATAACCATTCACAAAGTTCACACCATTTATAAATCAAGCAACAAATCAAAGTTTATTTTAAAAATAACTAGTAAAAGAGCATAAATGACAAAGAAGCTTAACATTAATTTTTATACCTCATGATCATGATGATCTAGCAACCACAGGCCTTGTACCAGTTTCACTAACCCAATGGGAATGGCGAACGCTGTGGGAAAAGACTCCACTGATGCCCCACTTTTATTGGGAAATGAGTACATCACATCCAGTAGCAAGTAAATAACCTAAGAGTCTGTGTCAAGGAATAATCTTTACTCTCCAGCAGCAAAAAGCACAATATTTATGGCAAGCCTAGATGTACTGAAGAAACCCCAAAAGGATACAATAGCATGTTTGGCGGATTCTTCAATGTTTTCCAGGAGGTAAATATCCAGCAAGGCCTATACCAAGGACAAAGCAAAAAAAAAACAGAAAAAAAAAAATTAAGCACAGCTGAGCATAATGTTGCATAAACATTTATTAAGTTTTAACTTACATGAAGTGATGGGGGAGGATACTGTCCTGTTCCACCCTCATCCCTTTTCCAAAGTTCAGTAAGGCGTTCCCCACACTGACTCACCAGCCCATCAATCAAGAGGCAGTCTGCACACCACTTGTCCCTATTGGAAGAACTTTTTTTTTTTAATGCCTTATTACACAGATAAAATGTGACTTAATGAGTAAGGATGATTACATTATATTATAATTATCATAATAAATAGACAAATAAAAAGCAAAATAAATAAAAGCCCAATGGTGCTTTGGAAATTCAGCAACTTACTTGGCCAGTCTCCGCAGCTCCTCCCTCTGGCCAGTGTAGTAATTCTTTATAATAGAATGACTGTAAAAGGGCCTTGATATCTGCAGCACATCTTCATCATCTGTTGACAGAAGAACACGGAGTTCAGCATATGCAATGCACAGATTTGTTTAAAATCACAGAGTGTCTAAGTAAAGCTAAGTAAAACACAGTCATACCAAAGCCCTCTGGAAGGAGACCAGTCCGGCAGAACCACAAAACCACTTGAGCATACTGGGAGATCAAGCTAGACACCATGCATTTGTTCATGAGTCCAATCAACCCTGCAGGTAACCAAAAATAGTCAGTCATTCTAGTGATTTTCAACTTCACATATACAAGTGTGATTCTGAATATACTCAGACACCTTTCTGTGTGAGCTCCTGGGCCTCATTTAGCAAACAGTGGAAAATGGTGCTGAGGTTTGCCAGCAAGCGCTGACTGTGCTGTAGCAGCTGCAGTGTCTGGGGATCTGTGAAGTTTGCTGAGCTGTCAAAGAGCGGAGCACCTGGATGCATAGAAAGCACATGATCAGAACACTGTTAAATTTGCAATACAACCATATTGAGAGAAATGTGTAGGAAACTCACATATTTCATCCAGTTCTTCTTTTGTGTGCACAACCTTATTCCAGGCCCACTCCAGTATATAGCGCAGATTGACTGCTGATCCTGGTTGCTCTAAAAGAAGTTCAACAAGGATGCATTATAATGATCAAAAATGATGTTTTATAACAAAAAGATTTCTATTTCAAATAAATGCTGTTAAAAATTCTCTATTCAAAGAATCACAAAAATATTACACAGCACAACAATTTAACCTCAATAATATTAAGAAATGTTTGAGCACCAAACCAGCATATTAGAATTATTTCTGAAGGATCATGTAACACTTAAGACTGGAGTGATGATGCTGAAAATTCAGCTTTGCCATCACAAAAATTTAATATTTAAATAAATTAAAGTAGCTTTTAATCATAATAATATTTCAAATAAATAAATGCAACCTTTGTGAGCATATTCAACTTTTCAAAAACACCTTACTGACATCAAACTTTTAAACTGCAGTGTAATTTTTAGTGATGAAACAAGGTTTTATAAATTACGAAAGCATTACTTCTCCCATGCTCACCTTCAGTGGTCCACTGTTTAATACAGCCAGTGATGAGTCCCAATGAGCTTGTTTCCACAGCAGTGCACAAGATGGCATCAAGCTGCTCTTCCTGAAATCAAATCACATGGTATTCAATGAAAAACATGCATCACAGCTATAGATAAACATTTGGATACCAATAGTTCTACATCCAGATAGCAAAATTCAGTTTTTACTGTTATTTCTATTCCTTATGTTCTATTTTTATTCTTCTTCTTTATGTAAAGCACTTTGAATTACCATTGTGTATGAAATGTGCTATACAAATAATATTGCCTTGCCTTACATGTGTGTGAAATCTATTTAGCTAATAAGCAAACAAATTAGACTAGTGTGTAGTTATTCCTGAAATATGTTAAATAAAGGTTGCGTTACCTGTGAGAGGCTGGAGGGCTGGACATCAGCCAGACGAGAAGAGAGGAGGCCAGACATGAGACAGCGTGAGTATCCATTAGAGATGCTGTCACCCAAACTTGGTGCCACCTTCTTCAAGTAGCTAAGGGTCTGAGAGTAAACAGTAACAGTTTAATGGACCAGATTAATAAAGACACAGCATAGCATAGTAGACAGGGGGTCAAAATCGAACCTCTTTCTGATAGCCAGAGCAAGTAAAGTGCACAATTCCAGCATTAAGCAAACAACTTCCATCTGGATAGAACAGAAAAAAAAAACAGGTTAATAAATATTTAATGAAGCCCAAAACACAGCCATTATACATGCAATAAATGTAGATAAAATAAACATGTCTTGCCAAAGTTGTAGGTGGTAGGATTGAAGAACTGTTCCGGTGGAGGGCAGGTGTAGGGCAGACCCCTGCTTAGACTGCGCTCATGAATCAGGACGTCCAACAGAGTACAGGGAGCTGTCGTCTCGATCACAGAGTCAAGAGACCACACTGCCAGATATGGACAGTTCCGTAAAGATTCTCCCACTCTGGACAGGTAAAGAGAAAAGGACATTAATGCAAGCTGCCTTTATTTACATGCGCCAATTTGGAAGGACTTAAGTTGCAACATATCTGACTCCATTTATACTTAACTTTTACTCTAAGCATACTCACCTCAATGAATCTGGCATCTGAGCATGATACCATCTGTTAATGTCAAAAACACCAATGAAGGTCGATGGCTGGCCTTGTCCATATGATTTAACTTGCCAGCTGAAAACTGAGACACTTGTGTCAGGAGATGCCACTAAAGACAGAGAAAAACAAACGTTATAGAAAGTATGTCAATCAATCACTCTGCAAAGTATTTGGCTTTGGTCATGCAAAAATACCTTCATTCATGCTGTCGTCCCGATCAGGGTGGTGGCGAAACTTTTCTATGGTCTGACAGCTGATCAAACGGGTATTGGTGGCCTGAGCTCTCATGGGAAACGCTGTACCATTCAAGTCCTGACTGTAACGCTCCTCACAATACTCCAGACCCTGAGTGTCAAACATCACACACAGAATGAATCATTTTTTGCAACAACATTGTATATTGATGTAAAGACTGTGCAACATTCCAATAAATCTATGAGAATGTAGAACCCTGCACAGCTCTGTACCTCATAAATAATTTTCCCTGAAGCCAAGCACTTTCTCTCTCCAAAGGCCAGTTGTAACAAATGGAGGCTGACCACATCCCCCTCCCTGCAAAGACAAAATAAACCAAAATAAAATCAGTACAAAAGCAGATAAAGTCAAAACATTCAGATGATTATGTTGATATGAGCACATGAAACAGAAAACTTACTGATCCTGTGCAGACTGCACTGCCCACAAATAGCAGCAGTTCCGAGGGTCATTTTCTGGCTCCTGGAAGGTAAATGCATAGACAGGAACTCTGCCACCCTCTAGCTGGGAGTGATATCTGGAGAGCAAGAGGACATGTTCAGAAACAAATTCACTGGTGCAGTAATACATTAAAGTTGGGATAAAACAAATAGTGGCAGAACTTTTCCTTCCCTCTCATGAAGAACATTCAAGTGAAATGGATTATTGAAAACAAATTTCATGTAGTGGTTGACTGACATTGATTTTTTTGATGGCCGATGCCAATTTAGTTGAGAGCAGGGTGGCCTATGGCCGATATAAATCTGATACATATCATTGATATTTATTTTCCATATTTAATAAATTAGAAATAGATCATTTAAAAATGAATTAAACAAAGCCGTAAAATAAGCAGACTTACAGTGGGTACGGAAAGTATTCAGACCCCCTTAAATTTTTCACTCTTTGTTATATTGCAGCCATTTGCTAAAAATATTTAAATTAATTTTTTTTTCCTCAATGTACACACAGCACCCCATATTGACAGAAAAACACAGAATTGTTGACATTTTTGCAGATTTATTAAAAAAGAAAAACTGAAATATCACATGGTCCTAAGTATAGAGGGTATGCAACGACGTCACTTTCCCGCCGAAAACGTGCTCCCTCAGCTGGACTGAGTAGCAAAAGAACCTGCTGCGTGACTGGATTTAATAGGGGAAACTGAGAAAACACGAGTAAAACTAACGAATTACTATAAAGGTTGGAATTGAATGTGTTCCTTACAACTTGTCAAATAAACCTAATCCATGGATATTGACATGCAGCCAGGTGTCGTGTTTCCTGACATTTATATGTCCCTGATTTCGATGGCGGGGAAATACATAAAGCAAATCTGCCTGTGAATATTTTATATAGTATTTTATGGTAGGTTTAAATCCGAGTGATCACTTATACCAATGTTATATCGTCATATTGTCCAGCCCTAAAACATATATAGTTTTATAGTAGGCTATAGTTTTTGTCAGTGTTTATTTAAAAATACCAAATTATGCAGAATATAAGATAATAAATATTTAATTGATGAGTTGTCAACACAATATATAACAATACAATATATACGGTATGTTTTTACCTCAAAATCCAACAATTTGACAAAACGATAACTGAAAATCCATGTTTTTCTGCTGGAGTCCAGCTGTTTCTGTGAATTGCAGTAATCCATGCGGTTCCTTTTTCTGTAGCTTTCGGCAGCCTTTAAATATATACCTCGATATTTTTTGTGTGTTTCTCGCGGCATTCACGCTGAAAACCAATGCAGCCGCTCAGTCTTTGTGCCACTCAGTGGACGTGACCGCAGTCGTAACGGTCGACGATGACGTCACATGCATACCCTCTATTCAGACCCTTTGCTGTGACACTCATATATTTAACTCAGGTGCTGTCCATTTCTTCTGATCATCCTTGAGATGGTTCTACACCTTCATTTGAGTCCAGCTGTGTTTGATTATACTGATTGGACTTGATTAGGAAAGCCACACACCTGTCTATATAAGACCTTACAGCTCACAGTGCATGTCAGAGCAAATGAGAATCATGAGGTCAAAGGAACTGCCTGAAGAGCTCAGAGACAGAATTGTGGCAAGGCACAGATCTGGCCAAGGTTACAAAAAAATTTCTGCTGCACTTAAGGTTCCTAAGAGCACAGTGGCCTCCATAATCCTTAAATGGAAGACGTTTGGGACGACCAGAACCCTTCCTAGAGCTGGCCGTCCGGCCAAACTGAGCTATCGGGGGAGAAGAGCCTTGGTGAGAGAGGTAAAGAAGAACCCAAAGATCACTGTGGCTGAGCTCCAGAGATGCAGTCGGGAGATGGGAGAAAGTTGTAGAAAGTCAACCATCACTGCAGCCCTCCACCAGTCGGGGCTTTATGGCAGAGTGGCCCGACGGAAGCCTCTCCTCAGTGCAAGACACATGAAAGCCCGCATGGAGTTTGCTAAAAAACACCTGAAGGACTCCAAGATGGTGAGAAATAAGATTCTCTGGTCTGATGAGACCAAGATAGAACTTTTTGGCCTTAATTCTAAGCGGTATGTGTGGAGAAAACCAGGCACTGCTCATCACCTGTCCAATACAGTCCCAACAGTGAAGCATGGTGGTGGCAGCATCATGCTGTGGGGGTGTTTTTCAGCTGCAGGGACAGGACGACTGGTTGCAATCGAGGGAAAGATGAATGCGGCCAAGTACAGGGATATCCTGGACGAAAACCTTCTCCAGAGTGCTCAGGACCTCAGACTGGGCCGAAGGTTTACCTTCCAACAAGACAATGACCCTAAGCACACAGCTAAAATAACGAAGGAGTGGCTTCACAACAACTCCGTGACTGTTCTTGAATGGCCCAGCCAGAGCCCTGACTTAAACCCAATTGAGCATCTCTGGAGAGACCTAAAAATGGCTGTCCACCAACGTTTACCATCCAACCTGACAGAACTGGAGAGGATCTGCAAGGAGGAATGGCAGAGGATCCCCAAATCCAGGTGTGAAAAACTTGTTGCATCTTTCCCAAAAAGACTCATGGCTGTATTAAATCAAAAGGGTGCTTCTACTAAATACTGAGCAAAGGGTCTGAATACTTATGACCATGTGATATTTCAGTTTTTCTTTTTTAATAAATCTGCAAAAATGTTAACAATTCTGTGTTTTTCTGTCAATATGGGGTGCTGTGTGTACATTAATGAGGAAAAAAAATGAACAAATGATTTTAAGCAAATGGCTGCAATATTACTAAGAGTGAAAAATTTAAGGGGGTCTGAATACTTTCCGTACCCACTGTATACTTGGCAACTTGATTCTGTAATCCTATTACAGTATTTTTCACAACAATAACAAAAGAATAATAAAAAGGAAACACTAACAAACATGTCAGTCAGTAATCTGTAAAATTGTGCAATGGGAATAATTTTTTTTTCCAAATAAAGACAAGGTAACACTAATTTTACAAACAGCACACAATGGAAATTACATAAATATGACATGGGGGACAACTGGATATAGCACAGCATAGTTTGAAATCAAGGACTTGAAGTTTGTCAACCGTGTGTCTCCAGTGAAGCTGAACTCTCCTGTCCGCATTCAGTTTGCACAGATGACTGTTACGCACAGAGCACACCTGTTGTATGCAGTCTGCAAATGCATACTTCAGAAGATCTCACAGCTGGATTCGACTAAGTCTGCAAGGTTTGTGAAATTAAATGTTTATTTGATATTTGAAGATTTGTTTAAATGATATAAATGTGTTTTTGCTCAATGTTTGCCTATCTATTACTTAAAAAAAGCAAAGCAATAATACTTTGTGTAACATTTACTTTCTTTGTTTAATACTTCTATCTAATAACATATTAGACATAACTGTTAAACAGGGACCATAAACAAATGAAGTACAGTGCTTCCCACAGGTTTGAATTATACTTGCGGTGGTAGCCAGGTCACACTGAACGAGCAGGTACGAAACGCGTAGAGTGAGGGGAGACTTTCCAATACCTAGTTAGGGGCCGTTCACATGTCGCGTCTTTTGCGCGCTCAAGTTCGTTATTTTAAATGTAGACGTGGGACGAACGCGCTCAAATAGAGATCGAAAGCTCTGCCAAGATGGACTAACAGCTGATCATACCTGTACAGGGCGGGTTTTTTATTTCTCATCTCCATAAGTAGTATTATAATCTAGTATTAGAGCTAATGCAAGGTCTGGAAATACATTTATCATTTGCTGAAACGTATTCGTCTTCACGGAGAACGCGGCTCATGGTTGCTTAGTAACGAGCGCTTTTGAAAAGCGGAGAAAGTGCCATTACTGGCGTTTTCCATGCGTTTTAGACGTGACGTGAACGGCCTCTAAATCGAATGCAGATGGTTTCATTATCTTGGGCAGATAAAAAAGTAAAAGTGGATAAAAACAAAAGCAAAAATGTATCACCAAATATACTTGGGCGGCTGTCAATATACCCGCCTTTACCTGGCCCGCCCAGGTGAAGTCTATGTGTGGGAAGCACTGAAGTAGGAGAATGGGAGCACTGTGTGCTCAGGAGCTGGCGTTCTCAGCGCCATCAAAATGTAATTCCCACTTCCGACACATTGGCCAAACAGAAAACCTTATCAATTGCTGCCGATGTTTCAGCCTTTGCGATATATTGGTCGACCACTAATTTCATACCTACTTTAAAGTAACAAAACGGGCAAAAACAAAGGTCAAGTCAAGCTTGTTTTCAGTTTTTCACTCACTCTTTTTTGAGGGTCTTCAAGTTCCAGAGTTGCAGGCTGCCATCGGAGAAGCCGACAGCAAGCTGGTTGGTGCGTTGGATGTACTGCATGGCTGTTGCTCCAGTACCTGTGGGGCTGCTGAGCTGCAGACACAGGTGTCTACCCTGCTGCGTCACACCCTCCCGTAACCGAGGGATCTCAGATGGAGACTTATTGACCACCTCCAGATCTATAGCCAAGAAAAGGGTTTGAGATTCATCCTCAGTCTTACTACTACTATACAAAAAAATCACTGATAGTTTTTGACTGTTCATATGAAAGCACAATGATAAAAAAAAAATCCCACCTGAAGCCTCCAGTTCACTCTGACTACAGGACAGGTCATCCAGACAGAGATCAACCAGCAGAACATGACCGATGTCCGTTACCACTGCAGCCACACCGAAGAACCAGCGCAGACTCTGATGTAGATGCTGTGTGCTAGCACTGGCCCCTCCGTAGCTAACCAGGGGCTCAATGGCTGTGATCTGTGGAAGAAGCAGATGTTCTTTTTTTAAATCACATGATCCTTCAGAGTAGTGAAAAAAAAAAATTAAAAAAAAAAAAAAAAAAAATAATAAATTTTT
>RJVU01059333.1:4787094-4835010 GCA_003731715.1 Anabarilius grahami | reverse complement strand
TTTTTGTTCAACATTTCTGCCACTGTCGCCAAAGCAACATTTTCGTTTAGTTTAACTTGATGTGCTAAAACAACTAAAACTGAAGTAAAAGTAAAAACTATTTAGAAATATATTTTTAAAAAATAAAGGAGGACAAAAACACAAAATGTTACTATAACTAGAAAAACATAAAGAGTTACTATAAAAAAAATAAATAAAAAAGTAAATATAAAAATACTAATATAGATACTCATATAACACTGCACTCACTCTGCCTGGGATGACCACAGCCTTGACAACACGGGAGATACCAAGATCATACAGACACAACATACTGCCCTCTGCTTCCTCCAAACCAATGAGCAACCCTGTTCGCTTCAGCCAACAGAAGTCCCGCACAGACAACACTGTGGGTTGGTGCTCGGACACCCCGCTGAAGCGGTAAGCAGAGAAACGCTCCCCAGAAATGGCATGGACGACCTCCAATTGAGGCCCGCAGGCAAGCCAGGCCAGTCCACTCTTCCCTGCACACAAGAAATAAGAGACGTCAGTGAAAGTTAAAAGGAAAATTTAAAACATCTAATATAAAATTAATATTACTTAATTTAATTATACTTTAGGATAATGTAATTAATAACTCCATTATTAGTTAAATCATCCCAAACATGGAATGGATTCATACTTGTGATCATCAAGACATATCAGTGTAAAAACAACTCTCACCAACAGTAAATCTCCCATACAGCACAGAGTCAAGTGTAACTTCATCCTCCCCCAATGCGTCTATCGTTACATCTGGAAAGTGCAGCAAGCTGCTGGTGACTTGGGCTGCCAGGTCACGCATGCTTACTGAAGAAAGAACACATGCTAAAAATCAGTCTGTCTGCCCTGAAACATCAGGCATCCAATATCATTCAATAGATCCCCACACACAACAGCAGTTGTCAGCTCTATTGGGACCTCCAATGGAGCAGTTGCCACATGTGTCGTGACACTTATGTTTCCTCCAAACATACAATAAAATCATCAACTGGTGGGTCTGTACAGATGAGCTCATGGTCAGTGACCCAGAGGGAGAAAAACACACGTCTAATAGTCGACTAAAATGTTAGTCTTTAACATTAGTACTACTAAATATTAGTATTTGTTAACATTAGTTAATGCACTGTGAACATGAACAAACAATGAATAACTGTATTTTTATTAAATAACTAACAAAAATGTATAAATACTGAAACAAATGCATTGCTCACTGTTTGCTCATTTCAACAAATGAGACCTTATTGTAAAGTGTTACCAAAGAGCCTTAGTCAACCAAAAATGTATTAGTAGTCAGTCATTTCTTTCTTTTGCTGAATACAAAGGAAGATATTTTAAAGAATTTCAGTAAGCAAACAGTTGATGGGCCCCATTGACTTCCATAGAATTTTCTTCCACATTCTTCAAAATATCTTGTGTGTTCAACAGAAGAAAGAAATTCATACAGGTTTGGAATAACTTGAGGACGAGTAAATTATGACAGAATTTTCATTTTAGGGTGAACTATACCTTTAATAACTAATACTAGTATATACACACAATACTAAAATAGCACTGTCTGGAAGAAATTAACCAACATGGAAAGGACTTCATTCTCAAATCCACAAACAAAACTATAAATCAAGATAAAAGAACAAATACTCTACATTAATAATTACAGGTCCGGCTCTTAAGGATAAACATGGTTTGTATCAACCAAAATGAATTCCGTGCAGTGAATTTTTCACGATACGTTTGGACAATAAAGAGTAAATCCTTTTAAAGTGTATATTAATAATACTCATACATTTTAATGTTTGGATTTAAAGACTTATTTTGAAATAAACAATGTGTTTATATTGCATAGCTCATGTTTTACACAGTTAAAAAATAAAATTGCTAGATGATATTCTAATTAAACTGCTATTAATTGCAATACAATTCTGAAAACCACAAAAATAAATTAATAATAATAATAAAAAAAAACATGTAATTATTAGGACAGGTGCTTGATCATCCAACACATGTAGACCACCAGGATGATTACATAACCTTTATGTTTACCAGCTTTAAGATATGTGGTACAGCCATGAGAACACTATCTCGAAAACACACACATAATATGACTAATAAGCTTAGCTGAAAGTCTGAATTACATGACTGTGTCTACTAGATTCTAGGAAAAGATTTTCCACAAGGACAGCTATTTTACTGTAGTGAAATAGCTTAGGGATCTATGGAGATTATCCTTAACATTTCAAAACATTTAACAGAACATGATGGTGATCTGACTGAAGATGATTATATATATATATATATAAAAAATGAAATAACGTTTGTAATTGGAGTATTAACAAGTTCTGCTGGAGTACATGGGTTGGCTTACAGTCTGGGTCTGTAAAAGTTAAAAATCCTTGGCTCGTGCGCCCCCTGGAAAAGGATGGTCATCTTATGAAAACAGACGCAGCCTATAGGACTCATCCATGTGCCCGCGCAGGCTACATGTCCCACCCATGCGTGAGATTCACATGGCGAAACCGCAACCTGAAATCCAGTTTTGTTTATTACTTATTCAGAATAAAAGTCAAAACTAGGCCAAGTACACTAAAACAGGTGTCGGCGGCAATTTGTTTCTTTATATTATGAAAAACCTGCCGTTATGCTTTGTCATTACGTGGACTGTCACTTTAAAATCTTAGCAGACAACTCATCAAAGTGCATTCAAATACATTCAAATTATAGCTGACAAATACTGCTGTCTTCTCCAGGCAAAATAAAAGCGTCCATTCAGTACTGTCCCTTGTATAGTTTACATAAAACATTCATTTTGTATGGTCTATAACATAGCTTTGCTGGAAAGTTTCTGTTCTGTCAACCAAAGCACATCAGTAGCACCGCTAGCAACGAAACGGTTCTGTTAATAGCAACACATAATACATATAAAAACAAACAAGAGACTAAATTACAAGGACGACAGGACATTAACTGATTTAAAAAGCTTAATGCAATGTGTAATGAAACATACGTCTCGTACATAGCCGTGTTGTTGCGTGAGTTAAGCCCACGCAGGCTGTTACCATGAGCCCTTCAGATTAGCCGCAAAGGCTAACGGTAGCTAACGGTCACAACACGAGACTAACTCGGAACCGCTTTTAACACTAAAGAAACCACTTAAATGAGGGTTAAATCGCCTTGAGCCGCAGAAACACGTACAATGCTACAGAATATCCTAATATGACACAGACAGCTGAAAATGATCACAGACAACAGCGTTGTACCTGCGTGCTGATGACGGCCCTCAAGAAAACTGCATATACTTCAAACACGACTTTCGTGGCAACTCTTTTCCGGTCATAATCCGGACTCAGTTCGTACGGATAAAATCTCGTAGTCTAGTTGTGTTAAACTTTAAAGCAGTAGCAAAGAGAAAACTTAAATTCCAGTGACTTCAGTGTAAAACGTTATAACTGCCGACTACTGCTGCTTGAACGCAGGCGCCATTTCCATAGAGCTGCAGAACGACTACTGCGCATTCATCTGCTTCAGCCAAATCCCGCGCCATAAATAGTATCGCGAGATTTTAAGGAGCTGCCCTTGACCAGGGAAAATACAGGGGCTTTCATATTCTGTCCTTGACTGCACGTTTGTTATTGAAGTCACTTTTTAAAAGACGTGAGTGCATCTTTCATAATAGCTGTACAAATAATAACATTTTCGATGTGACTTTGTTTTGTTTTGTTTTGTTTTGTTTTTCCTAATATTAAATCCATTGCTTCCACTCATAAATTCAATAATTTGTTGAGTAAATATCTTTATACAAATAAATACTAACACTTCTAATAATAACAATAATAATAATAATAATAATACAAATCCATGTAGGCTACCTCAAAATGACATAAAAAAGTACATCAAATAGTTTTATATCATATAATCTTTACTTGGTGATTTCAATGATAAGTTTTTCTCAATTAGCCCTTCTCAGTTTTTGTGAAAATATTCATATCTGCTTGTAATGGTACCATTAATTGAGATGTTAGAAGTTGCCTGTATAACTATTACGTCCCTTTGAACACTAGATGTCAGTCACTAACACTCATGTGCAAACATCATGATAAGGTTGGAACTTGTGTTTCTTTACATTGAAATAGCATTTTAAAAAAATAGCTTAAAAAGAGTAAATTAGATTTTAAATCTCAAATCTGGACCCCACTGTATACCATATATGGTATTCTTAAAATTATTTTGGAGTATGTACAGTAAATACTATGGCATAATATAATATGGTATGCATTCAGTAATAGTACAATACAAAGTACATATTATATCTGATAATGTGGTATGCCACACACAAACAATATATATATATATATATGTATATATAAAGCAATACAATTTTATACCCAAACATGCTATGTTTTAAATAATGCATTTTTTAACCCTTTGTGTGATGTAAATTGTTGGTGAATTGCTTATGCATTGCTTATGCAAATTTTAAGTTCATTGAAATTAAAAATTTGAGTTAATACAATAAAGGCGATTGATTTAATCAACAGAAACTCAAAATATTATGTTATCTAATTATCTATAATTATCTAAGTTGATTTGACAAAAGAAAAAATGTTGTGATAAATCATGAAAATATTTTTTTACAGTGTGGAAACATTATTCTCATAATGAATTAATATATTTTTCTGCTCTTTAATGTGTTTTATCTGTCTGTTCTGTATTTATTTACCTTTCTAATAATCCTTGGTGGGAGGAGCTGGATAGACTGTACATTATTGTCCCAGTCATCCCTATTTCACACCTCTGATTGTAGCCTACTTTAATTTTTGCACCTTTCACTGCAAGGATAAAGGGCAAATGGAGACTCTCTCTTTCTCTCTCATACTCTCTCTCCTGCTTTTCTTTATTTCTTTTCTCCTCTGTGTTCTCTCCTTTTCATTTTCTTATAGCCACTTCATGCTAAAATGGAGCTCCAAGGTTATGCAATTCCCGTTTCCCTTCCCCCACACATCCTCGCCATCCCCATCACTGGTTTGCCAGAGTGAATGAATACGAATCCCTGGAAGGATGCATTAATATTTCTATAAGCACAGTGTTAATGGTAAAAGCGATATTTGCAAGTATTTGTGTATTTAAATGATTATTCAAATGATATATGATGTACAAATGCATTCAGACTATTACAAAAACCCAGTGAGTCAGAGCTGGAGAGCCTTTGGAGTTGCTGTCAGCATTTGTTAATGAGCTGGCAAAAGGACGCTGGAGACGGTATATGTGTATAGAAGCGTGAACAGGGGATGCGAAATGTAAAGGGGGCGATGAGGAGGTGGGCTGGGAGAGACTGCACTTTGAGCTGAAGAACAGGCCAGCGGAGGGCTGTGACTCAGAAGAGAGGGTGGTGAGAGTGGGTGTCAATCGTTGAATAATGATCCTGTTCAATCAGCACCTGCACGCTGAAGAGCAAATTATGTATCAAAGAATTGTCACATCCCATCTGCCTCTCACACCAAATAAGGTTACCGATCACAGGTGACATTTCAGCCTGAGAGAGCACGAGCATTAAAATAGAAATCTCTGGCAGAAATGATTTTAAGAATTTTTAAGGCTTTTAGTCCTTTTGTGTGTAATCTTTGAGGGTGCCTATATGCATTCAGACTTCTAAAAGTTGACCAGATATACACATTTAAAAATGATAGACAAAATATTTATTAATCTTGCACTCATATATTTACTTAAAAAAAATACGCATTTTGAACTTGTTTTCCTGAAAAAAATATGTAAAAATCAGCAAAATGAATGAATATATACTAAATTACAATATATAAATATTAAAATTATTTGAATTAAAAGTTGTTGTAATTCATTTTCATTCATCGATTGTATCTTGAATATAAGCACATTTTATTCTCAAAACAAGTGAAAGCAATCTGACACAACACACTTAAGATTCAAGGAAAATGGAAGACATATTCAATAAGAATGAGATGTTTTTGCAGAGTGGCTGTGACGTAAATTAAACTTTTTGGCTAGTTAAAGAAATAACCATTTTCAATAGGAACAACACAGGAACAGAAGCTGCTTGTCAAGGGATTTCACAGACCCTTTTTATTATGTCCAATCAGTCTCCAGAAATGAAAACTGAACCACCTGATTAATCTACTTGCATGAATTAATTTTGCAGTCTGATGTCAGCATCCTCTAGAGATCATTTGAAGACTTCAGATGCAAAAGTGCCATCTGAAATTTTCTTCTAAATGATCATTTTTATCAAGCTTGTATGTATATTTTCAGTTATTTCACTTTAATGGCAATGAAAAGGACCTATTAATTGCCATTAAAGTGAAATTACTGAACCTAAACGTACAAGCTTGATAAAAATTCTCTTTTTAGAAGAAATGTTTTGATGCCACTTAGAGGCTTTTGCATCTTTGCAAGTCTTCATTTTCTAACTTAGTAGTGTAAAATACTGTATCAGTGTACATCTAGAAGTCATTGATGCATATCTGCCAAATGCATTTCCACAAATGTGGTTTGGCAGAAGAAAATCATCAAGAGAATGTAAAGCAGTAGAGAAGCACGGCTCTGATAAGAGCAGAAAGATATTGCGGTCTTGGCTGACAGTGCTTTCATGTGTATTTTGCTTTTCAGGTTGTGCGATAAGTGCGCCATATGAAAGTCAGGCTACGGTTGAGAACATCCCTTTCAGCTTGGACAGCAGAGGATATTATCTCCATCTGATGATAACAGCCTTGTGTTTCCTTCTCCACAACAAAGAGAAAGACAAAAAAACAGGAATTATATTGCTGCATAACTGGTCACCAGCAAAAGATTATGTTCTAGATGATGTTGTACTGCTCAGCCAGGTTGTTTAAAGGTTCAGGCGATTTTTGAAAAACACTGTTGAAAGTGGATCAGACTGAGCTCCACAACAAACTTGTAGCCAATCAGCAGTAGAAGGGTGTAAGAGAGAGAGTGAGAAAAGATGAAAAGATCAGAGGAATATCACTGAAAAAAGAAAGGTTATGATCAGGCAAGAGCTTTAGGACCTGCGTTTATATTAGAAAAGCTTTAGAGACCTAAGCGGGAAGGCCTGAAAATGGACATGCAAACAGTTGCATTGTTTCTGCTCCACTGAGTAACTTTGGTTTTGAGTGTGTGCTGTTGGCGACTAACAATGAACTCTTGCGTATATACTCATGTACTATATGTTTTTTTTTTTTTTTTTGTTCTTCCTTGTCGTTGAGAATTTGCATAGGATGTCAAGGTAATTTTTTTTTTAAATTGTAAGAATCTCATACCAGATTATATAAATGTGATCAAACACGATGAAATAATGTTTTAGAGTGAGACAAACCAACAACCGGTAATTGTCACATTTTAGTTGCAACAAAGGAAAAATAAGGATATTTTTGCAGCAGTATAGTATCTAACAGCAATGAAAACACAAGGAACACTAGGGAGCAAAACAACCAGTATACATGAATGGACAGATGAACAAGGGAAACTCAGGATATAAATACAAAGAGGTAAATGAGGAAACACAATGATCAACAGGTGAACTTAATTAGGCAAGCACTTTGGCTGCCTTCAGACTGACAGTCCAAATGTCCGATTGAAATCCGATCAGATTTAGCAAGTATGAATGGCAAAAAGTCACACGAAATGTGATTTTTACAAATCTTTTTCGAGCTACATTCATATGTGGTTTGAAATCGTATTCAAATCATGGAAATCTGTTTCAGTCTGACTGCTCTGATCGGATTTCGCGTGGTTTATGTGACTTTCTCACACCACGTAAAATGTAAATGTCAGACGTTGTTATATGAAACATCCTAAAAGTCACTGCAGAATCAAGATTGTCTTGTTGCAAAGTGCCCTGCCATAGAAACTTAAACCTGGCTCAAATGGCACCCTAAAACCTTGCTTGACTGTCGGGAATAAGTCTGCTGTGGAGCTCGCTTCAGTGCGGGCTCGGCAAAAGTGCGCATCGAGTGCGCATATCGCCCTAAAAAGGGGGAGCTCAAGAGCACCTAAAATCACAAATGGGACACCCTACGGTCTCATTGACTTAAAGGGTTAGTTCACCCAAAAATGAAATTTCTGTCATTATTTACTCACCCTCATGTCGTTCCACACCCGTAAGACCTTCGTACGTCTTCGGAACACAAATTAAGATATTTTTGATGAAAGTCAAGAGGTATTTGACTCGTCCATAGACAGCAATTTAACCACCACTTTCAAGGTCCAGAAAGCTACTAAAGACGTTGTTAAAACAGTCGACGTGACTGCAGTGGTTCAACCTTAATTTTATGAAGCAACGAGAATACTGAAGAGAATATGAATATGAATGAGTCATATACCTCTCGGATTTTATTAAAAATATCTTAATTTGTGTTCCGAAGATGAACGAAGGTCTTACGGGTGTGGAACGACATGAGGGTGAGTACTTAATGACAGAATTTTCATTTTTGCGTAAACTAACCCTTTAATGTAGTGTTTCCCAACCCTGTTCCTGGAGGCACACAAACACTACACATTTTCAAACTTTTCCTAATCAATTGCACCTGATTCAACTCATCAGCTCGATATTAGAGACTCCAAAACCAGAAATAAGTCAGATAAGGGAGACATCCAAAGACATGCAGTGTGTGTGTTGCTTCCAGGAACAGGGTTGGGAAACACTGACTTAATGGCACTGAATTAAACTGCCAGTTTTTCATTTTAGAAATTAGTGTTCCACACAAACAACATCTGTTCAAATCAAAGGAGTGCGATAATTTAAAACTCACCCCATGTGCACATAAAAATGAATATAATTTTAATTATTATTAATTTATTTAATTGTTATAAAATATAAATATAAATAATTTCTGTTTTTTAAATTATGAGTTTAATATTTTATCAAAGATATTAAACTATATATATATATATAAATATATTATTTACTCCATAATGATTATGTATATGATCTGTTCATTATAGTGGGTAATCTTCTCAAATAATTTTCATTTTTCCAGCCTTTAATAATGTTGCTGTACAGTACATTACTGGCAGCTGACTTCAATAATCACGATTGAACAGCAGTCCCTTAACACCTAGTTTACACATGTTTGTCTTTATCCATGCTGTGTGTGTTGAACCAGTGTGTGTGTACTTGTGTATTTCATCATTTGGATGTACTTAGTGACGTTGCCAAGCATAATCCATGTAAAGCCTCTGGTTCAAAGAGGATCTCGGTTAGTACAGCGTACAGACACTCTAACACTCTTGTATCCAAACGCTTGCTATTGTCTCTGCTCCACTTGTGTTAGGAAGATATTAAATCAGAACCAGCAGACAATAGGTTCAGGTTTGTTTAGTTTTTATTTGCATTTCTTATACTTATTTTACAACAACTGACACATTTTTGCAGATGCACAGAAATAAAAAGTGTGGCACTATCGTGATGTTGCAGAACTGTGGTACTTCAAACCGAATGCATGTACTGACCATGCCCATGCTGTACAGTAATGTCTACACATCGGGAATGACTTGGGTAATAATAATAAAGTGACACGCTGAATACATATATGACCACTTCAGGTGGAATAATCATTACTGGACACTGTCTAAAGGCGATTACAAAATAGCAGGCTAAGACAAGCAATCAGTCATGTGATCTCCTGCACCTCACAGTCTAATTCGTCTCCTGTCTCGCTACATGTGAATATGAAGCATGGCTTATATCGAATAAAACACAGAGCATGGACACACAGATGACTGAAATCCTTTAAGAAATTTTATCCAAAAAATGTGTGTATATATATTTAATAAATAAACACTTTAAAAAAAAAACAAAGAAACCAACAAAAGAAGAAAAAGAAGAAGAAGAAACTTCACATGTGAGCTCTAGCCATCAAATATGCACTATGTACATTTAACCTTTGGAGAGAAAGATACAGAGTAAATGTGACCATTTACTAGACTATCAGTTAAGACAGACACACGACGACACTTTCTAGATAGAGCGTTGAGGGGGTGATGAGTGCATATGTGCAAACCGGTCGGGTGAGTACCATGGTAAAAGCACATGTGCACTGTTGCAGGTACAGCAGGGAGGGGAAAAGGGAGACAAAGCACTTCTTGTACGGATTTAGCCACTTCCCAACATCTTTGTGGCGCGCTGGTTGGCTTCGTCAATCCTGGTTTTGTTGGAATCAGCCTGGAAGTCAAAGATAATAGAGACAGTTAGTATTTCCTCTAGTATTATGACACAGCTGCTGACCACTTGTGATTGGATGACTGAAAACGCATCTTAAAGGGATAGTTGACCCAAAAATGACAATTCTGTCGTCATTTACTCACCCTCAGGTTGTTACAAACCTGTATGAATTTATTACATCTGTAATAAATTAGATGTAATAAGATGTAACTTGTATCTAGATGTAATAAGATACAAAAGAAGATATTTTGAAGAATATGGGTAACCAAACAGTTGATGGCCCCCACTGACATATGGAAAAAAAATACTATGGAAGTCAATGCGGCTCATCAAGTGTCTTGTTACCGACATTCTTCAAAATATCTTCTGTGTTCAGCAGAAGAAAAAAATTCATACAGGTTTTAGTGTTGTCAAAAGTGCTGACTGTGATACCAAATTTGTACTGAAATTTAAAAAATGTGATGCTTTGAGCGCTGTTGCAACTTGAGCGGATTCATAAACACCTCTGATTGGCCATTGTGGTCACGCACTCATCAGATGTCTGTGATTGGCTACAATGATCAACGCACGGGAGCGTTTGAATTTGAAAGCGGGAGCAGGAGCGTTTGAAAGCTGCTTTCAAAAGCTCCCATGTGTATCTGTGTAAGCGCTTGGTGAAGAGTGTCACTGATGTCTATTTACAACATGTTTTTGAAGCATTGATCATTGTAGCCAATCACAGACATATCTGATGAGCACGTGAACACAATGGCCAATCAGAGGTGTTTACGAATCCACTCCACATAGCTCAAAGTGTCACATTTTTTAAATTTCAGTACCGACATGGTATCGCGCTCAGTACTTTTGACAACACTAACAGGTTTAGAACAACTTGAAGGTGAGGGATTTTTGGGTGAACTATCCCTTTAATACCAAGTGGAAACGGCATCTTTTGCTTGCTCGATTCTCGGGATATTGCATATAATTTCAATATGCGGGAGACTCACTGAACTTATACACTTATAAAATACATTTAT
Organism: Anabarilius grahami; assembly: GCA_003731715.1. Taxonomy (NCBI): domain Eukaryota; kingdom Metazoa; phylum Chordata; class Actinopteri; order Cypriniformes; family Xenocyprididae; genus Anabarilius; species Anabarilius grahami. The sequence goes on along the minus strand of RJVU01059333.1, from coordinate 4,823,787 downwards.
GATCCAGACTCTGAGCAAACATTCATCTCAAAAGTTATTTTTACAGTGGGATGTGACTTTACAAGCACCAACAAGCATCTTTTGTTATTATTAGAAAGTCTTATCTCATGAGAGAGTTTGCTTTCAGTATTGAGGCTCTTGTGTTAAGTAATAATTTCTCCAATATTGCAATATCTTGATCTTACCATGTCCATGATCCTGTCGATTTGACGGTTCTGGGTGTCGATCTCGTTGCCCATGTCGAGAGCCATGTGGCGTAGGTTACCGATGATACCTCCCACTTGTTCCAAATTCTCATCCATTTCGTTCTCTCGTGCATCATTTGTTACCCTTAAGATACACAAAAATCAATGGGTTTATTGAGAGCGCTGACTGAGATGGGCACAATATCCTCAGGATGATTTCTACATTAAAGTCAATACATTCGCAACCCATTTTATGTCCATAATGTGGCATATTTAGACTGGAAAACATTTAGTTATTATATTCTGATTTCAAAGAAAAACCTTTTTCCCTGTGAAATAACAGGAAACAACTAAACAACTAATGATATTATATAAGTAAATATTGTCAATTTTGATATTTTGTCCGATGGGTTGTACAGTACAGAAAAAGGACAATAAACACAATGATACAGTGGGCGATTCTGTTTACTCACATTATCTCTCCTGTGGGTTCTGTACACACTGACTAGAACAACTGTCTAAAACCATTAAGTTGTATAAGGATTCTAGCTGAACATCCCATTTTGTTTGCGGACTGACATGGGATATTTTGAGACAGCGGACCAACAACAGCTCAGTGGTTTCATGACCATCCCTGATGTGCCTGAAGCTACAGTCTGGCACAAAGCGGACATCCGTCTTCAACAGACAATTATAGAGATCCTTGTGACTCGCTGACAACTGAAGTGTACTGCACTTACTGCTGATACACTAGATAGATGAAAACAACAACAGTACAATTAGGCGATGCTCAAACAGTCAGCTTTTGGGACTGACAGCTGTATTTACTAACATGTCTCTCAAATGGTCCTATCCACACAGCAGCGGACAAGAGCTAAAGATCAAATATTGTCTGAAAGAACAGGTAACTGTCTAAGTCAGTCCCCTTCTCTAATTGGCGAGTAAATACCATAACGTTGTGTCCCAATTCGCATACAATCCTTCCTAAATAGTACATAAAATTAGAATGAATGTGTCCCAAATCGTAGTATGTTGACATTAGTATTCCAAAGATACCCAGCTGGTCTACTATTTCCGGTTAGAATCGGAAGTGCAGATCTATGCACACTCTAAATGGCTAATATTGCCCTCAGCCTATTGTGTGTTGGACGAGGATTCGATTACAACTACAAACACAGTGGCAAACATGGTGGATTTGTGATGGTTAAGTAAAGAGGTTTAGATAAAGAGGTTTGAGTGATTATTAATAATCAATATCTAACCTGGCAAAAAATATTTATTCATTGTTATCCATATTATATTTCATCTGCAACAGCATTGTGAGCTTTTATAAAGAATATATAGAATAAGGATATTCTGGATATATTTGCAGTCATTTTCATAGCAGTAACTGACCTGCGAATGAATCCTCCACTAATAGCCATCTGCTCACGTTCATCAACCACACGGGCCGGCTGGCTGGACACCACCCCATCCTGGTTATTACCCCAGGACTGGCCACCACCTTTCAGCCTGAACAACCACAGGAAGTGAGAGAGAGAGTGTGAGAAGCAGAATGATGTTAAGTGACTACTAGACATGCACTGACAGGAACTACATGCAGATATATAAGACTTAAAACAGGAAATGGTGGTCAGGATTATCTGCATGTCATGAAATTACATGCACTAAAGGTGTTCATGAATAAACGAACGACACATAGCGTATCGCTTTCCTGGAGCTAATGTACACACGTCACGTACAGTGGGGCATGACAGACAATTACACAGACACTGATGGAGATGTGACAAGTTAATTGGAGGGGGTTCACAAAAATTATCAAGGTGAAGAGACAAAGAGAAGCATTCAGAAGTAACATGTTCTCAGTGAGGGTACAGAATAGGCCTATTCCCCACGTATAATGTGCATTCATTAAACATTTAGATAGAGTTTGTTAGATCTAAAATGAAATCAATAGACCAATAAAAAGCTTTTATAATAACAAGTAACATGCATTGCGTTCAGGCAGGGAGGGGGAATTAGGCTGTGTTTAGTAACAGTATGCATACAGTAGGCTTTGTTCACACTGCACCCAATTTTCAAATACGATCTTTAGCAAGTGATAAAATCGGATCTGTTTGTACAGACAGTCAATATCACTTAAAGGGAAAGTTCAACCAAATATGAAAATTGTCACCATTTACTCATCCCCATGTCATTATACCTGTGTGACTTTAGAGACTTAATTTCTTCTGTGAAACACACAAGAAAATACTTTGAAATAAGCCTCAGTGTTTTTTGTCCATATAAGGTAATACTAAAATTACTAAAACTAGAAATAAAAATAGAATAAATCTAAATAGAAATATTAAAAAACAAAAACACATAAAAATGACAAAAACACAACAAAATTACTGAAACGTAAAATAAAATTAAACTGAAAATGTAAAAATAAAATCAAAATATTAATAAATGCTATAGTAGGCTTTGTAAAAATAACATTTCCACTGATTTATTAGTATGGACAAAACAGTTTAAGCATGCTTCAAAATATCTTCTTTTGTGTTCCATAGATGAAAAAGTCATACAGGTTTAGAACAACATAATGATGCCAGAATATTCATGTTGCCGTGAACTTTCCCTTTAAGTTTCACATGATCCCAAGAAAATTTCTTCCACAACTACTGAGAGATGTTGCTAAAATTCACAAGGGCAAAAATATATATTTTTTATATTGATGGATCCACCCTCCCTCAGGCTCTTTGAGTAGCCAAATAAGGGAAAAAAACAGATTTAACTTTTTTCAAAATTCTGACTTAAATTGGATTTCAAACAAAATATCAGTGTGATTTGAGTCAAGTTTGTAGAAACTGGATTTCATCTGCTATACAGGTTTAAGTTTTTTTCTGTCTGTCTGAACAAAGCTTAAGTTCACAGCAACTCTCTAAGCAATGCAGGTGATTTGCTATAAGCTATTACCTTTTATTTCAACCTTTTATGTAAGATAGGGCTGTTTTGTGGAGGTTTTATGGTATACATTGCCTTATGCCACTGCCATTGTGATTATAGGAGCTGACATGAAATGCTCAGAGGCAGAGGCAGTTAGACTCAACCCTGACCTTAATCCTTACTGACACAGACACAGGTGCTTGTCTTAAAAAAGAAACATGAATAAAAGTTCTGAGGTAAGCCAAAATCTTCTTTACATTAATCTGCCCATACTTTAAAGTCAACATGAAATCAAAATGAACCATGTTTACTTTCTTAATACATGTTCTGGTCTGTGCATGATCCATTATTTCGATTATTTCTTTATCTTTCATCAAAATGTAATAACTTGCATCACCCTTGAAACGACTTTTCTTTTTGGTTGACAAGTCCTCCAATCAAACTACCTGTCATATAAAGACCATATAAAGACCACATCAAGCACCAACCCAACATATTTTTCCCCATTGGATATTCATTATACAAACTTTGAATCACAGAAGTAGAAATGTGAATTCCCCTGCATGTTGACTTTAAAAGTAAAAAATAAACTACATGTAATGTTGTTCTGTTACACTTTGATTATTTCAACCCCAAATACATAAAAGGAATAACAAACTACCCAACAGTTAAAATTCATAAATACTTCATCAAACAACTGGCGTTTGGCGATGGCCTGCATTACTACTGATGATCGTTCTACATTTTTTAGCCAGTGACAGTTGCTCACATGAGTATTTATGCAGTGCCTGCATCATTATGCAAGAGTTGGTAACACAGAATATCATTAACATCATATTTGCAACTCATGAAACACAGAATAATGAGAACCAACGTCTGTGTCCACTTGGATATTACTGAAAAAGTGACTGAATGTGCTGTGCGTTCACATGGTTTAAAGGTGCACTAAGTCATTTTTTCCACCCAACTTCAATTAAAAAAAATTCCCAGTAAAGAATTAAACTACCCACACAGCCCTCAAGCAATATCCATCAATCAGAATATCTGTAATAAGCAAAAGAAAAACTGTTACAGCATTATGAATAACCTAACTGATTCAACTGATTTCCTATACAATGCATATAACAGTGTAAATATTTAATAATTTGTTTAATTAAACTTTGCATATATGGCTTTTTATAAAATATGAGTAGGTACTACATTTGAATTTATTTCATGACCATTGAAAAAGTATGTTCTATATAGTACGAATGCGTGTAGTATGAATTAAATCTGGACATACTACATCCGCCATGTTGCTACTGTCACATGACCTACCAGCAACAGCTACGTCCCTTCAACTCCATTCACAAATCCGCTCCAGTGGCCTGATGGGATAGTAAAGTATCCATCGTATGCGCACTTCAGAATCTCACCGGAAGTAATAAGTCATCCGAGTCCTTTTCAACTACTGTTTTTCAAATGAATGAATTCAGACTCTGTTCGCATACTGTTTTATCGCGTACTATTTCACAAGTTCACATGTACATATAATTAAATAGGGTAAAAATTAACATCACCTAGTAGAGAAGTATTCAATTTCGAACACAGCGATGGTGTTTCTACTCTAATTTCTGATTGGATAAGCCAATGTTGTAAAATAGCACAGTGTTGTTTCCAATATTAGCAATGACTCTCTGATAATTTCAGTGACTTGTTTCTTTTCTGAATTAATCAGTGTTTTTAAATGGATCAGTTTAAAGCTACAATATGTAGTTTTTTCGTCACTGGAGGTCGCCTATTCAAAACAAAGATGTAGCTTGATGACGGCGAGTTTGAGCGCGGAATCTTGGAAAATGTCATCTTCACCTCACAGCCAGTGGAAAAGAATCGGGACGGGACTCGAGCAGAAATCATGGATGAGATTATTAACGATGTTGGAACTGAACGAGGCCACTGGAGTGATTACTAATGAGAGACAAACACGACACACACCTCGCAAGCAGCGGAACTTTTATTATGCCACAGTCGCCAGCTGTGGCAACATTTGAGTGTGTTGAAAATGATGTTATAATGTCACTCTGTGCGTTCACTCGGCGGCTAGATCGATTTTAGAATATCATAATAATAAATGCTGGGTGGCTTGTGTTGATAAATGGCATGCAATTCATTTTAAAACATATTGTATGATGGAGAAAATGCTGTATTAGCTACTTGACAAAATAGTGTTTTTCTCTGAGGCATGGTAAAAGCATGGTACTCTTGGAAAATCAGATTTAAACAATAAGACTAAACGTGTTGAGCTATGTAACAATAATTCGTTTTCTGTCTATAAATGTAACCAAACAGTTGTTCCCTTGTCTACTAAAGCGTCTTTGGTGTTTCCATGGTTTCTACAAAATAAAACCGGAAATCGAGTGTTACGCGGATATGACGCTATTGACAGGCGACTCCTCACACGTCCCGTATCCTTAGTTAAAATCGTGATTTTCTCACGATTTACAAATAGTTGGAAACATTTGGAATATTGTAAGTACTCAACTGAACAAAATATATAACACTGGCCTAGTGGTTTTTGGATATTTTACTGCAAAATTTTTACATATTGTGCCTTTAAAAAACGATTTAATGGCTTTCTCATAAAGACAGTCACTTGTTTAGTTCCTGGATGAATCACTGTTTTTATACAAATCAGTTGAAAAAATGATTCATGACTCACTTAAAGAGTCAATTGTTTTGTTACTGAATGCATCAGTGTTGAACGAATCGGTTGAGAAAATGATTCAACGACTCATAGTTAGTCACTTGTTTTGTTCCTGAGCAAATCAGTGTTTTTGAACATTCTGTGAATAAATGAAGGCAGTCACTTGTCTTGGAAACCTGCAGAAGGAATAACTAAAAAATCCGGACCGACATTAATGATAAAAACAATGAAAAGTCCGTTGGACTGTATATGAGCACTTTTAGAATGCCTTTCAACCAATCAGATTTGAGGACCAGAACCAACTTTTTTAAATAAAAGAAAAAATGACTTAAAGTGCACCTTCAATAAGAACCGAATAGCACATAATTAGAAATCAGCTGTACTATAATCAATTACATTGGCCATTTATATTGCTAAGATAACATTTTTCACCATTTTACCCACATCCAGTGACATACTTTGCCTTTTAGGGAACCCCTATAAGAAGCTCTGCCAGCCTTGAGTAAATAAAGCGTGAATTTCTAATCTGCACAAAGTTCATTCAAGGAGTGTGTAATGCTTGCATTTCGAAAAGTAGCACATGCATATTAAGCAGGCACTTAACATTTAAGTACAACAGTCCTTGACCAACGGATCAGTGAAGCATAGAGCCCAGCATATTTGCGCATTCAGCCGGCAGAGAGCAGAGCCTACAGCTACAACTATGGGTTAACCAGTGGTGCCGCAGATGGACTTAGCTCTACCACCATCCCCATGCACAGAGAAGTAGTCCAGGCAGAGCGCAGTGGGGGGAAGTCGCAGCTACAGAGCGAGCAAGAGCGAGCGTGCAAGCTGGCCACGTGCTTTTATTTCCTATTTGTCGGGTTCAGGCAGGCAAGCAGGCAGGCAGGCGACAGGCATCACCTACTTGTTACATGGACACGGACATAGACCACAGAGATTTCCTAGATCCGTCAAATTCTTTTCTGCTTCTTTCATGTCCTTATTGATCTGATCCATTCCCTCTTCGATGCGCTCCAGTTGTTCTGATTTATACATTAGTCAATTATGCCCCCAAAAGAAATTAAAGAGTGCGGAAAAGGAACAAGGAGAGAAAGAGAAAGGAAAGGCAAGGAGGAAAAGAGGGACAAAAAGAAAGAGAGAGGCTTAAACTTTCACAGTGACAAGAGACAGTCAGACAGCAGCAGACAGGTGAAAGCCTTGGACGCTTCACCAGTACCTACTTGTCGCAGGGACATACAAGTCCACAGCATTTGCCTACATCTTTTAAACTTTTCTCAGCTTCCATCATGTCTTTGTTGATATGGTTCATGCCATCTTCAACACGCTCGAGTTGTTCTGGTCAGGACAAAGGGGTGACAGCAATGAAATGAGACTTTGCATCCTGGCAGACAAACGATGATGACAAATGACATCTAAGTTGTCCAGAAACACATCTACTCAAAACGTGTGAGACATTTGAATGATGGCGGTGGGTGGTTAGGTTAAGTCGTGCAGAGAAGATGGTCTATGAGGCGTAGAGCACATATGCAAATAACAAGTGTCTTTTCAACCCAAATGCATTTACCTGTTTAATTCATGCTCAACTTGACAATTTGCCTCAATTAAATTACAGCAGTAATTAAAGAAATAGTTCATCCCAAAATGAAAGTTATTTTATTATTTATTCACCCTCGTGTTTTTCCAAACCCATATGACATATTTTCCTCCATAGAACACAAAAAGATGATTTTAAAATATCGCTTTTTTCCACATAATGAAAGCAAAAGGGGAATGACTTGGGCTGTCAAGCTCCAAAATCATAAAAAAAAGCACTGTAAAAGTATTATCATATTCCATGGAAGAAAAACAGACATACAGATTCAAAACAAAATTTTTGGGTGAACTATTTGTTTTTAAAAAGCAATATGTTTATGGCTTTAGGGAATCCAGTGGTTGTTGGCATACAGGCTTGGCATGACCAGGCAGTAATTGCAGGAGTGTGAAGTGATGAATTACAAATACGCATGTTACAGTAGGCTAATTAAGTAGTTTTTATCAAAAAATTTACATTTTTAAGTAGTATAAATCTTGTCTACTTTTACTTTTACTTGAGTACATTTTAAGTGATGTAACTGTACATTTACATGTACAAATGTATTTCATGTTTGTATAATTTTAAATAAGCTACTCTTACTGAAGTAGTTTTTTTTTTAGGACAATTTACTTTTTTTTGGTCTATTTTTTGAAAAGTAATTGTAATTTTAGTTGAGTATATTTTACTGAGTATATCTTTCCACCCCTGAGTAATTGAGCCACCCTGTCTGAGCTAAACTGGAGAAAACAAAACAAAAAGAAAAACAGTAAGGATGTTTATGAACATGGCATCATGAGCAAATGCTGAGAAAGAGAGAAGATGATCAGAAACAGAACCGGAATAAAGAGCAAAAGAGAATGAAATATGAAGCATAAGTATTAGTTATTGTGTGGTAAGGGAAAGTAGTCTGAAGAATGTAATGGTTGATCATTCATGAACTGAAATGAACAACTGACTGAAGGGATAAACATTCCTTTAGGGCTTTAGAAAACTGTAAAATCCCTGGGGGAGCAAAACAGATGTTGCAATTTTATGAAAATGAATAACAATTATATGATTCACTTTTAAATGTCTGTTCATCTGCCCTTAATTGTATTCCTCTTAGCTAGTTTAAATACAACTGACATGGTCTAGTGTGAGGTTACTACCTTATTGCAACAAAAAGAAAAATGGCTAATTGGGCTTTGCTGCTAATCCCATGAGCAGCAGCGTGACTGAAGAAAGAGGGGGAAGGGGATGAGAAAGAGACTGTGAGGAACTGGTCTCTTCATTGGCTGACAGTGATGTATTCATTTTTTGCATGTAAGTGGAAGAACACCATAGCCAATGTGATGGCACACAGATTGTGGCGCATCCACCTAGCTGGTGCCTTTCAAAACAGCTGAAAAATTAACTAGGATGGCCGAGTGGTTAAGGCGTTGGACTTAAGATCTAATAAACTGATGTATTTGTGGGTTCAATTGCCATCCCTGGTAAAAGAATTATAATTTTTGTTTAATAATGTCAGAAAATGGTACTGATAAAATTAACAGTACCCTTTTAAATGGATGAGAATAGGCTGGCAAATGTGGCTGCCATGACAAGGACAATTAATTGAAACATATTATCTTACAATACAATAAGCCTTAAGCTCCAATAGACAAATGTCCTCATGGGTTCAAACCCTACTCCTAGTAACAAACATCTATTCTAGCATGAATTAGTTCTGGAATTCTGCTTTGCATTATAAAGACGAGAGAAAACAGAATTTTGTATGAATATCAAAGGAGCAATTTCGACACCTACAACCTATCTAAAGCGACCAGGATGGCCGAGTGATTAAGGCGTTGGACTTAAGATCCAATGGACAAAAGTCCTTGTGGATTCAAACCCCACGCCTGGTAACAAACATCTGTTCTAGCATGAATTAGTTCAGGAATTTTGCTTTGCATTATAAAGAAAACAGAATTTTGAATGTATATCAAAGGAGCAATTTTGACACCTACAATCTATCTAAAGAGACCAGGATGGCCGAGTGGTTAAGGCTTTGTCCTTAAGCTCCAATGGATATATGTCCTCGTGGATTCAAACCCCACTCCTGGTAACAAATGTCTATTCTAATGTTAATTAGTTCAGGAATTCTGGTTTGCATTATAAACAGAATTTTGAATGTATATCAAAGGAGCAATTTCAAAATCTATAACTGATCTAAAGCGACCAGGATGGCTGAGTGGTTAAGGCATTGGACTTAAGATCCAATGGACAAATGTCCTCGTGGGTTCAAACCCCACTCCTGGTAACAAATGTCTATTCTAGCATGAATTAGTTCAGGAATTCTGTTTTCTTTTATTATAAAGAAAACAGAATTTTGTATGTATATCAAAGGAGCAATATCGACACCTACAACTGACCTAAAGTGACCAGGATGGCCGAGTGGTTAAGGCGTTGGACTTAAGATCCAATGGATATATGTCCTCGTGGGTTCAAACCCCACTCCTGGTAACAAATGTCTATTCTAGCATGATTTAGTTCAGGAATTCTGATTTTTATTATAAAGAAAACAGAACTTTGAATGTATATCAAAGGAGCAATTTCGACACCTACAACTGATCTAAAGCGACCAGGATGGCCGAGTGGTTAAGGCGTTGGACTTAAGATCCAATGGACAAAAGTCCTCTTGGGTTCAAACCCCACTCCTGGTAACAAATGTCTATTCTAGCATGATTTAGTTCAGAAATTCTGCTTTGTATTGTAAAGAAATAGAATTTTGAATGTATATCAAAGGAGCAATTTCAACACCTACAACTGATCTAAAGTGACCAGGATGGCCGAGTGGTTGAGGCGTTGGACTTAAGATCCAATGGACAAATGTCCTCATGGATTCAAACCCCACTCCTGGTAACAAATATCTATTCTAATATTAATTAGTTCAGGAATTCTGCTTTGAATTATAAAGACGAGAGAAAACAGAATTTTGAATGTATATCAAAGGAGTAATTTCGACATCTACGATCTATCTAGAGCAACCAGGATGGCCGAGTGGTTAAGGCGTTGGACTTAAGATCCAATGGATATATGTCCTCGTGGGTTCAAACCCCACTCCTGGTAACAAAGCATATTTCATTATGACAAAGAAATTTAACTCTGCTTAGTTATACAAGTCTTGTTTGTTAAATGCAAGGATTCTTCAAACAACAGTGAAAATCTCCACATGTTCTACCTGTAAATAAAACAGATGGAATAGTGTTCCTTTGGGATGGTTAACAACGCAGGCTGGTACCCAGAGGTTGTAGGCTGAAAATGTGATTAATGAGCCACTACCACTGTGCCCTTGAGTTAGACTGACTTCAGGTTGTTACAGCAGAAATGGGCATTTAGTTTTTTGTTGTTGTTGTTGTTGTTATTTTTTAAAGACAGTTTTGATTGCTCCCTTTATATATCTAGTGAACTACTAACTGAAAGCCTCCTGAGCTCTAGGAGACTATTGCATGCAGCAATCAGAGCACAGCTTTACGTATGGGACGTGCTGTTGTTCTGCTCTAAAACTGGAGGCTGAAAGGTGGTGGGATCATTTAAGGTAGGAAATGGATTGTCCTGAGGCAGTCTGAGGAACACAACATTTATAATTTAACACAATAAGAGAAAGGGCTGTATGTTGTTTTGACAGACTAATTAAAATTTCCCTTCCATGTGGAAAGGAGCTATACACTTCTTATTATCCACATAAAACTGAATAAAGCCTCAAGCATTTTAAGGGCTTAATTTATCATAGAAACGTGACTGCTTCTATTAAAGAGTCACACAATTGATAAATCAATTATTGTTTTTTTTTTCATTAAAATGCCTATGCTGTTTGTGGAATTGAGTATGTTTGCATAATTATCCTAAAATAGCAATGAGTGTTAACTGGAAAGTCTTTCACCCCAGGGATTGTACACAGATATATTTCATCTGGTGAAGAGGAGAGCTGTTTGTCATTACCAGCAACATCGATCGTTCAGTTTACCTCTTACATGACTCTCAAAGCTTCACTTTTGACAAGACGGCCTGATGTTTATGATCATAAATTATGTTTAAATGGTCCTTATGCATAATTTCTTTAATCTGCAAAATAGATAATCTGGAAAAGCATTATGCATAACCTTTAAGTTAAAATAAGCAAATAAAAATGACTTACTGCACAACCTTATTAAATGATTCCACAGTTTGTTTTTCACCGTAACTTACCTCCCTGTTCATCCAGCATAACCAAAGTTCTGATACCAGCATCTTTACTCTAATCCATCAAGAATGGCAAAGCAAGAAAAAAGAGGAAATAACAAACAAATGAGAGAAGCTTACAGGTGAAGATGACATTCACACATATTCAGGTCACATATAAGAAGAGAAACAGCAGGGAATAAAAGAGTATCTCGGTAGAGGACAGACTGTAGCACGCAGTATTATCACAACTATTTGAATCTTCATAAGCTTTTTTTTTTCTTTTCTCATTTGGCAGGTAATTAAAAGAAAGCTACGAGGTGGCAGACAGTATGGAGCTAAAATTAGTTCAGGATTGTAAACAGAGCATTGGATTGAACTCTGAAGGTACTAGAGGATGTGTGTGCAATATGGCGAGCTGTTCTCTGAGGCACATGCAGGTTCTATTGACCTAAATAAAACAGCTGATTATCTTACTCTGAATCCCACAACACCTCATTATTTTAACTAGACGATCAAGCGCTGCTGTGGTATGTTATCATAGCACCAAGTACGTATAGGAATCTCCTTTTATGAAATGAAACAAAAATTGACTAAATATAGTCAAACATCCCCAATTATCAGGTGTATCAACTCATTTTATACTAATAATAACAGGTATATGCATTTATTCAGCATTTAAATTGACATGTGGCATAATGGAAACTGGAAGCGCCTTATATGAAATCAGATGCAAGTACCAGATGGAAACATTATATTTGTTCAGCACTGCTGAACTTTGAAGTTCATTAGCAACCCAAGTGTGCAATTTTCTGCCAACAACGGCTAAAATGAAGCGGGGGAATGATTTGTTCGCAAATTTGAATAACCAATTTCAAGATGTAATTTACTACATCTGGTACTGTTATCAGTAACCATCACCAGATATACAGTCAGTAATTTGTTTTGTTTGTTTAAAAGAAATTAATACTTTTTTTCAGCAAGAATGCATTAAATTGATCGAAAAATACAATACAGTTTTAGTAAACACATTGTTGCAAAAAATTCTATTTCAAATAATATTTGTTATTTCTATTCAACAAAAAAACGGAAAAAAATATTAAGCAGCAAAACTGTTTTCAACATTGATAATACTAATAAATGTTTCTTTCACCAAATCATCATATTAGAATGATTTCTGAAGGATCACGTGACACTGAAGACTGGAGTAATGATGCTGAAAATTCAGCTTTGCCATCATAGGAATAATTTATTTTTTAAAAATATATTAAAATACAGAACAGTTATTTTAAATACATTTTAATGTTTAAAGTATTTTTAAAGTTATTATAATAATATTTCACAATATTACTATTTTTACTGTATTTCTGATCAAATAAATGCAGCCTTGGAAGAAGAGACTTCTTTCAAAATCATTACAAAATCTTATTGATTTTGAACATAAGTTACATCAGTTGAACAAATATTATCAGAATATATTCTTATATACAGGTGCTGGTCATATAATTAAAATATCATCAAAAAGTTGATTTATTTCACTTATTCCATTCAAAAAGTGAAACTTGTATATTATATTCATTCATTACACACAGACTGATATATTTCAAATCTTCTTTTAATTTTGATAATTATAACTGACAACTAAGGAAAATCCCAAATTCAGTATCGCAGAAAATTAGAATATTGTGAAAAGGTTCAATATTGAAGACACTTGGTGCCACACTCTAATCAGCTAATTAACTCAAAACAACTGCAAAGGCCTTTAAATGGTCTCTCAGTCTATTTCTGTAGGCTACACAATCATGGGGAAGACTGCTGACTTGACAGTTGTCCAAAAGACGACCATTGACACCTTGCACAAGGAGGGCAAGACACAAAAGGTCATTGCAAAAGAGGCTGGCTGTTCACAGAGCTCTGTGTCCAAGCACATTAATAGAGAGGCGAAGGGAAGGAAACGATGTGGTAGAAAAAAGTGTACAAGCAATAGGGATAACCGCACCCTGGAGAGGATTGTGAAACAAAACCCATTCAAAAATGTGGGGGAGATTCACAAAGAGTGGACTGCAGCTGGAGTCAGTGCTTCAAGAACCACTACGACATGGGTTTTAGCTGTCCAATTCCTTGTGTCAAGCCACTCTTGAACAACAGACAGCGTCAGAAGCGTCTCGCCTGGGCTAAAGACAAAAAGGACTGGACTGCTGCTGAGTGGTCTAAAGTTATGTTCTCTGATTAAAGTAAATTTTGCATTTCCTTTGGAAATCAGGGTCCCAGAGTCTGGAGGAAGAGAGGAGAGGCACACAATCCACGTTGCTTGAGGTCCAGTGTAAAGTTTCCACAGTCAGTGATGGTTTGGGGCGTCATGTCATCTGCTGGTGTTGGCCCACTGTGTTTTCTGAGGTCCAAGGTCAACGCAGCCATATACCAGGAAGTTTTAGAGCACTTCATGCTTCCTGCTGCTGACCAACTTTATGGAGATGCAGATTTCATTTTCCAACAGGACTTGGCACCTGCACACAGTGCCAAAGCTACCAGTACCTGGTTTAATTGGCCAGCAAACTCGCCTGACCTTAACCCCATAGAAAATCTATGGGGTATTGTGAAGAGGAAGATGCGATATGCCAGACCCAACAATGCAGAAGAGCTGAAGGCCACTATCAGAGCAACCTGGGCTCTCATAATACCTGAGCAGTGCCACAGACTGATCGACTCCATGCCAGGCCGCATTGCTCCAGTAATTCAGGCAAAAGGAGCCCCAACTAAGTATTGAGTGCTGTACATGCTCATACTTTTCATGTTCATACTTTTCAGTTGGCCAAGATTTCTAAAAATCCTTTCTTTGTATTGGTCTTAAGTATTATTCTAATTTTCTGAGATATTGAATTTGGGATTTTCCTTAGTTGTCAGTTATAATCATCAAAATTAAAAGAAATAAACATTTGAAATATATCAGTCTGTGTGTAATGTGTGAATATAATATACAAGTTTCACTTTTTGAATGGAATTAGTGAAATAAATCAACTTTTTGATGATATTCTAATTACATGACCAGCACCTGTAATTTGACATTATGAAATCACCAGAAAACCTTGAAAAATAGCTGAAAAGCCGTATAACCTCCACACCAAATACTTAAAAAGTTAGCAGATAAAAATTACTTAGATGCATAAGCTCAAAAAGCAGCTTACACCATAGTAGATTTCTTACAAAAATACTTTATTCAGAGTCCAAATGCAACTTGTATAAATGCAAAAAAAAAGCAATCTTTGTATAATTTCTGCATAATTTTTGTACATCGTTTTATAATTGTTTGTAAATGTTTTTTTTTTTTTGCACAGTCTGGTATACTTATGAATGTTAGTGTATACACATAGTTTTTAGCTATTGAGGTATATATATTTCAAATCAAATGACTGTACTGTATCTCTTAAATGTCCTTCTAGTTTGAACTTGCCGCTTGCTAGCAACTGCTCTCTCCGTGGAAGCTTTGCGTTTAAAGAGCTAATAAAATCAATATTTCGTGTCTAATTATTTATTTATGTGGCAAGTAGCCAAGTAATAAGTGGGATAATGTACATCTAGCTGGTTGTTATCTCAGAATAAACCTCATCAGGCTGATGCAAGACCCCTCCGCTTTGTCCTGAACATCCTGTCGAGGTTTATTCTGCGATAACAACCGGCTGGATGTACATTATCCCTTACTTACAACACTGATGACGATGTGAATCGAAAACATTTTGTCTTTGCATTTGGCCTCTAAATAAAGTATCTTTTACTATTATGTGTGCAAGCTCCTCTTCTTGTTGAACTTAAAAAAAAAGAAAAAGAAACCATATAATTTAAATATTTTCTATCACACTGAAACTGAAATTTCAGGTCTAGGTCAGTTTTCTGGTCTTTATAATGCCAAACCAACCACAATCTTTTCTGAACAGTATCTCCACATGTGGGGTCAGGAGTTTTTGATCCCTATTAGACACTAGAAAGACTCGTTTTCTCTCCTGCGTCTCACCACTGCCCTATCAGTAACACATAGATGGAGTTTCTCTGAAATCATTATTGATTTTTATCACAGAGCGGAAATTTGGTGCTATTTCACTGTCTCAATTTCTGACCTTCAGAGGCCATGAAAACAAGCAGTGAAACAACCTCTTTGTAAAAACGGCCTTCACATACACCTTTCATATACAGCCAAACTGAGTTTGAATATGTCCTAGTGTCACTGTGTATCATTTCCAGTTTTCCACTATTACTCAGTTAAGTTAATATCTTACCTCTTCAACCAGCTGCAGCATGCGGCGAGTACTCTCCAAAGACTGTAGAGAGAAAAATATACTTATTATTACTCACAATAACCACAACAGCTAATGTGATCCTGCTTGTTTTTCATATTGTTATTTCAATGCTATGTGTTCAGCACTACAGTTGGTACAAGGCCATAATGTTCATAATATCAGTTTTGACAGCATGTTACTAATGGCTGCCAATTTCAGACTGAGCTGAGAGTACAGCCATTTCTTTTTCCCCTCCCTTCCTTCCTGTTCCTTCAAAGAATGCTCAAGATAGTATTATCCACTCATGAATATTTAAAGCTCTCCCATTCCAGTCTAGTGTATATATCTGAGCTGAAGAAATATGACTGTGCAGCGCCACAGGACGCTCAATAGCAGGCTGGGATTAAAGATCATTATTGTGATCTTGATTTTCTTTTTAGAGAGCTATCATCAAACGCCATACCATATATCATATGGAACCATACACCACCTAGTCATTGTGAGGCCTTGAAGGTGAAGTGTGTAATTTTTTCAATGTTAATATTGTTTCCTATGCTATTTTTACAACTAGAAGTCATTCTAACTCATCATCAGGTCCTCCAGAAAAATAGTCGAATATCAAGTAATGACTCGTCACATGCATATCTCCTTAACTGTGGGAGGGTAGGGGGGTCTGTCTTACATTTTGGCTTCAAATTAACCCAGTCCCAGACCATTTTAAAACTCATGCTTATTGTTTATGCAAAATCACATTCACATAATTTCAAATGTATTAGCTGAGTGTTTTGGACACATGTCTGGAAACAATTATATTTTGTAATTCGTTTTAGTGCCTCTAGTGGTGCATACATTACATACTTCACCTTCAAGCAGCAGTTGGAGAAGCTATTCTGAAACTGTAGTACGACAAGCTACAAGCTACTCATAAGTCAAAGTAGTCAAGATACAGTCAAGCTACCCTTCTACGAAAAAGTAGTTAGCTACACTACAAGATTCAAGATTGTATATTACAAATAACTGAATAATTGTTAATGAAGAATGTTTTAAGTTAAAGATTTGGGGTTTAAAACAATGTAATGCAATACAATTGTGATTTCAAAGAGTAGACTGTATTGTTTTATCTTGTAAACTATCCAAAGAGATACACAATATTCAAATATATATCTTAAACTGACTGTCAAAGTCAAAGAGCAAAATTGCAACAAATGTAACATCATTGCAAGAACAAAATGCATGCAACGTAAACAGAGCTGCTCTGAGACGCACAACATACTAAGCTATATACCTATTTAGATAAATAATAGCCTTTGTCGTGTGATAAATGCACACTAAGCCATATCACGAATTCGTTTTTTGTTCTATTGACAGATGCTTTGCCAAAGCAATGCATGGCGCAAAACACAACGTAAGTGATCTTTTAGGTTCATTACAAAATTGTGGAGGGACAGTTTAGTCTATGTAATTAATGGGAAATACTGATTCATCAATGTAATTAAAACAGAAATACACATTGGATATAGAGTGCAATAAAGCACGATAATTATTCTATTACTCACCTGCTTGTGTGTTCTAAAATTAGTGCTTGAAGCCTTCGATGCAGATAGTGTTTTATCTTTGGTTTGCATAGATTACATACAAAAGTGTAACCTTTACCAGTCAATTCAGGTGAAATATCAACCCACCTGTCCTTTACGTAATCATCAGACGATTTCTTCTCAGTGAACCGTAAAGCCGTGTAAGAATTGAAAATATCTAAAGATNTGTTCTAAAATTAGTGCTTGAAGCCTTCGATGCAGATAGTGTTTTATCTTTGGTTTGCATAGATTACATACAAAAGTGTAACCTTTACCAGTCAATTCAGGTGAAATATCAACCCACCTGTCCTTTACGTAATCATCAGACGATTTCTTCTCAGTGAACCGTAAAGCCGCAAGAGGCATGATATAACAATATATTAGCTACTGGAAAAGCTTCACTTTTTTTAAAAGCAACTGAGCTACTGTCAAGCTACTGAAAAATGTAGTTAAGTTAGTAGTGTCGCTACTTGTAGTTAGCAACTTCTTAAGTCACCGTGATTTTGCCAAGTAAGACATGTTCCTGAATAAATATATTTTGTTGATCCTGGAACAACATTCCTGTCCGAATATTTAGTCCTAACCCTTAAACCTAACCCTAATATAATCAGAGGGAAATGATAGGTGAATAAGAATGGTGCAGAACCCCTTAACCCTTGTTGTAAGCCTAAACTTAACATAAACTGTAAACTAAAATCTGATTGGTTGATTGGAATGTTGTTCCAGGATCAATAAAGATGTTGATCCAAGAACATGATGGACTTGGTGAAATCACGCTCACCCTACTCCTCAACACTGTCAAGCAGTAGTAAAACCGATTGAGATAAAAAAAAAGTGCTTTTCTTATAAGGATAGTTCACCCAAAAATGAATTCATTCACTCTCAAGTTTGTTCCAAACCCATATCACTTTATTTCTTCTGTGAACACAGAAAAAGATATTTTGAAGAAAAAAGTTCATACAATGAAAGTTAATGGGGTCCAGTGTTGTTTTGTGCTTTATTTACTTTCATTTTATGGACAATATATTCTTGAAAATATCTTCATTTGTTGCATGCAGGTTTGGAATGACATGAGGGTGCGAGTTTTATTTCTGGATAAACTCTAAAGTCTTTTTGTGTCAATATAACAGTAAAATAACCAAGGACCTATGTACATTGGCCATGTTAATAATAATCCCATGTGCACTAAAATTTTGATGACATGGTCAATCTCCTGTGTTAACCCTCCCACATGGAGTTGTGTGTCAAAGTTCTGATTGTTCAGCAGGGGACCAGTGTGATTACAGGTCTATCAAAGCTAGTGCAGAACCCCCACTGGGCAGGTGCTGTGAGGGAGGCCGTTTCTGTCTGAAACGAGTGCGTGTGGAGAACCTCTCACTGATCACCACTGCTTCTGCCTGGTAACCAAGCAGCCTCCCCTGCACCATGACAAATGAATGAGCAGTCTTAATATAGAGCTGCTTCTTTTTGCACAAAACGGATTTATTAATTCAGAGATGCTCTTTAGAGTGGTTTTGTCTTCTACTGCACGTCTGGAAGTCACGGTGTGTTCATTCTCCTTCATGCTGGGACGGGTCTATTTATATACAGATGCTGTCGTATTTAGGTTTTATTTTTAGACTTGTGCCGCCCATGGAGGTTGAAGGTGTACTTACCTCATCGCCCAGCTGATCAGCTTTGGCCTGCATGTCCGACAGCTCATTGCGCATGTCCGAATCATCTGCCATGGCTGTTGGAGGGATGAGGTACTCGCCTCTAAACGAGAAGTGTAGCTCTTACTTGAAGGCTGGAACAGAGATGAAAAATGCTTTGTGTTAGGCTATGTCAACAAAGACACACCAAAACAAGTACTCCAGAGAGATCTGGTACAGCAGTGCGCAAAAAAGTTCAATAACCTATTGTTGAATGAACAATCAGAATTTATAAGTGACTCACAAAGAGCTGTGCATCACATGAATGTGCATCACATTTTATTCCATTTCTCTCTGAAGGCAATGATCGGGCAAGTATTGCGTGGCAGTCAATATATTCAGACTCATTCTCAGAAATTGACTCATCAATTCAAGGATCTTTATTTGAAAGAAAAAAAGATGCCTATGAAACAACTTTCTCTTTGGCTGATGTCAAATTATGATGGATAAAATTAAGCACCCTATAGTCAAAAATACATCTGACAACAGATAAAACAGATAAAATGGGTCATTAGTACCTTTTAATGTTGACTTGAAAGACGAATGCTCTATCTTGAATGACCACAGGGTCATTTTAAAGAGTGTTCACTGAAATTATACATATGTCACAACCGTCTGTGTTAATGGTCTTGAATGCTTTCATAAATGCCACAGTGTGTCTCATGTAACTTGAGATAATTTATTCTTTTCACTGAAACTCATGCACAAATATATAATATGCTTTTATAATCTAGTTTAAATGTAGAAAAGAATTGGATACAAGTGTGTAATGTTGGCTACAGCATCATCTTGGCATCCTGGTACTGGCATGTTTCCCTTATATTCCTCATCTCCTGGCACAGAAGATGCTTGATCTGCCTACTGTTGATTATAATAGGGACCAATCAAAGATTTTGTCAAGATCTACCACTCAAGTAATATACAATGTGTCTCTTTAAAGTCAACATGAAATCAAAATGGACAATTCTTATGTTTTTATGGAATATTGCAGTATTATAAACGATTTCTCCTTGCACATCATTATTTTTTAAAATGTGCTCTCGTAATATTTAATCAAAATAACTTCCCCTCCCTCTTGCAGCGACATTCGTTTCTCAGATGATGTGTTCAGTGGCGTGAGGGCGGGGCAACCTGTCACTCACATGAGACTGACCAATAGCAAACCACAACTATCCAACTATCCAATCAATTCACAATGAACAAAATCAAGTCCCACCCTATATGTTCTTTCTTGTTCGAGAAGCCGTTTCACTCAGATATTCATCCCAGTAAGGAAGAAAAGACTATCGCAACTTTGGTTTCATGCCGACTTTAAACAGCCAATAGATTACATTTTATTTATGCATTCTACTACAAACATATCTATCCAAAACCACTTACAATGCTTTAAAATTAGTCATTTCATGACCTCTGCATTGTTAGCATCATGCCAGTTGAGCTACGATAACAACAGTCAACACTTTTTTTGTCTGCTTGGTTGGTGCCAAGAATTCATGACCACCAGTCCATGCAATGTTACTTTAATCAAGTGTAAGTTGGCATCAAGTCATGTAAATATACCACCAGAAATCTGCTGGAACTGCTGCCGGTGCTCTCTGTCATTAGGCATTCGTCCTGTGCCAACTGGAAAAGGCAGCAGACCTCTGGTACTCCATCTTCTCCCTGGCTGCTCTATATATTTCTCTCTCCGCTCCAGTGGTGAGAGGTCCAGAGAAAACATGAGTATTTAACTTACTCTCTTCTGTATTATAAGACAATTAGATTAACTAAAGAATCACATTTATACAGAGTGTCAAGCCGAAAGCCTGCTGATCTGTAGCATTAGGCTGGTGCTTGTGGCTTCTTGTTTTTTATTATTCTGTTCTAATGTCCCTCTTTTGTTTTACAAATGAACTAGCTGAACTATTAACAGCCTTGTAAACCCTCAGTAGAATATTAGTTGAGTATTAGTAGACTGTTGGGGACAGGGTTAGGGTTAGTAGAATAAGGGGTTAAGGTTAGTAGAATAACGTGACATATATTTGGAAAGTAAGGGCATTTTCACACCTATGGATCATTTGTTTTGTTCCGAAACAGGGACTAAATATGTTACAATGTTGCATTTTTTTCTTGGTTCGGTTGGCTTTCACAAGGCAACATTTTAAATGTACCGAAATGTGTTTATGCAAGTCACAGGCGAGTACAATTGTCCTCTTATTAGTCAGAGTTTTCTCTGCGTCATCCATCAAAATGACTGACAAGTTAGCTCCATGAGCTTATTGTGGCTTTATTTGTAACTATTGCCACACACAAACACTATATGACTGTAGCTGTCATTCCCGCTGTTAAATTATATACTACATAACACATAACACTGCAGCAAATTCAAACGTGCTCTCTCTGGATCTCCCAGCGTTGTCTAGTAGGCTAACTGTGTTAATATGAATGTTATAATGCAGATAGAGCGGGAATCAAGGCTTCGTTGGGACAGCATTCTTGCACGGAGAAGCGCAATTACGCAACATTTAAATTTTTATATAACACATTTCCCATTATGAATTATGATATTGTTTGGTTTTGTTGGTCCATTGGGCCGGATTGCTTTCAATTTCATCTCAACCGAACCGCTCCAGAGTTCGTTTGAAAACGTACCGAGACCACCTCTTCAAGGAGGTCTCGGTACGCTTGTTCAGTCCACTTTTGGTGTGCACTCGAGTGCGATTGCTGCATTCACACCTGCCCAAACGAACCGCACCAAGGGGGACAATGAACTCTTGTGCGATTCAACCAAACTAAATGAGGCAGGTGTGAAAGCACCCTTATAGTCAGTAGAATCTCTGTTGGGAACTATCAAAATAAAGTGTTAGCAGATGTTAAGCAGACAGTCTACTAATACTCTAATGAGAGTTAGTTGACATGTAGTTGCAAAGTTACTAATAGTCAACAGAATGTCTAAAGTGGACCATCAAAATAAAGTGTTACCCTGTTCAATTCCAGACTTTCTGGAACCGATTCCAATTCTGATTCGGAATTGATGGATGTGATTACAGTCGATAACAGGCTAATTTTCTTGATGAGAGAAATAAGGGCTTTTAAGTGTTCTATAAAGAACAGTGTTCTATAAAGTATAATTTATACTATTATGATTGTTATTATCAAGGGAATTTTTGGGCAGGCTGAAAATGATTGCAGCAGGTTTCATATTAGTAAATGTTATGATAATTATTCTCCCATAAACTGATTATATCCCCATGACATTTTAAAATAGTCTTGATAATAAATACTGCATTATAATCTGTCAAAAAAATATTGCAGAGTCATATACAGTCTATGATCTGTATAAAAACATTTATATATAAATGAATGGAGAGCCCCATTGCATCCAACATCTACTCACATAAGCATAGTAGAGGAACTTCATTAGGGCAGATTTATATTTATTAATTTGTATTTCATCAATATCTTGACTAAATTTCAAAATTTCTCTTCACCCGTTGTCTTAACTGAACATACAGGAGTTTAATGACACACTAACGTGATACTGAAAGCTGATTGGCTTGAATGGTAACCTCTGACAATGACTGATAATGCAAATTTAGTTTGATTCATTTGAATATCTGCTCTGATTGGTCAGTTAATCATATATGCAGTTTTTAAGCTGTCAACCTTTAGCTTTCTAACATTCATGCAACGATTAAAACCAAAGTCTCTGTAAGGCAAGTTATTTCATTCTGCAGCCATCTTTAAAATGCCTCTCAGGCAGCTATTTCAGACATGCAAGTACAGCTCTTATCTCTTTGAATGGGGAAACATCAAATTCTCCAAAGCTGTTCATCAAGCATATGATTCAATTTCTTATTTGAAATCACCAATGAAATCTTACAACAACTGTCTCATAACCTTTGTTTCTAAATGCTCAAATCATGACAAAAAAAAAGAAAAAAAAAAAAGTATTTTTCAGGCTGGACCAGCCAGTGCGCATGTCCAGTCATAAGCACATCTCAGAACACTGACTGTTTCTTTATCAACCGGAGCTTCTGTAGTGACGCGGTGACTTTACCAATTGGCGATTGACTCTTTTCTCAGCTGTTTCCTCTGACGGAGCACTAGTGGAATTGAATAAACTTTTCATTAAGCTGCTGTCCTTTTAAAATGCATATTTTATATTAGTGCTGCTATGCGATTTCCCTTGTGAACGACTTGATGTTATTGAGCGAATCTGTAGAGTGACTCATTCATAACACTCAGACGCTCACTTGTCGCCACCTTATGTTGGAATGATCACAGAATTAATCAGCAAACAAATCTGAATGAATGTTTTTGATGAACAGAATCAACTATTGAAAGTTACTATACAAAGTTATCTATAGGGAATAGATCATTTTTAATAGATCAGAGTATATATTTATCTTTCTTGAGTCTGGATGAACTCAAAAGCATGTTAATATTTGCATATATGCTGCATGGCAGGAAAACATACAAATCTATTAAAGTGGAAATAGGTCAGTCTATATGAAGCACATATGGTATTAAGATTCCCACTCCCTGTGCCATCCTCAATAACTCTTTTTCATTCCAGTTCTTTCTATAGAAGCTGTTATAAAAGAATCATTTGTGAGGAAACCTCAAACTGCCATGTCTCACACTTTCACTATCACACTGGAAATGTAACGCCTCAAAAGTAATCATCAAGACTCCTCAAGTGCCAATTGCGTTCAGAAAGAGCCTCATCTTAAGGGGGGGGAAAGAAATTTCTAAGCAAATCTTAACTTAAAAAGAGATGTACTGACAGACATTCATGATGAAATTTATGGCTCAGAAATTAATCTAAAAGCACCCTAGAAGCCTACAGCAAAGTTTGTCATTGTGATTTCATAATGTGTGAGGATGCTAAGGTCAAGCCCATGCTGTGCTATGCAGACTGATTTCTATGTGGCAGAGGCTGAAATCTACCATCGGGTACGAGCAGTGGGATCAGAACTATTTTTGCTTCATGACTTGCCAGATATTTAATGTTTCATGGCCATAAAACAGCATAGAGTGCAGCGCATGAAAAATGAATTATGCTTTCATTTTGTTCTTTTGTGAGTGTAGTAAATGGTGTCTGAAAATAATTGCTGGGGTGTAGTTTATGGATCCATCACCATCTAACACAAAATAATGAAATATTTTTCAGAAGTTGGGGCAAAAATAATTACATAATCCCTAGAGAGTGTGCCATGGTGTGTGCTGTTCTTTCTGTCGAACGCCTCAGCTTTGTAAAACCAAATTTTTAAAAAGTTGATGAACCAATGAAATTTATAGTCATCTGTGACCTATATCAGATGATTTGTTGTCCATCCCTGTACTCCCTGGAGAGAACAGCAGTACTTACTGGTTATTTAAAGCTCTCGATTTGACATTTACGACTAGTAACGGTTCAATTTGAAGGTCACAGATGACCTTGTCCAAACACATCATTGACACGGGCTGTGTACAGAATCTCTTACTGTTTCTGGATTATACTGCACACAATATAATACCTGGATCACATAATACATCTCTTTCTTGACTTATAATGCACACAGAAATATGACTGTACTGACAAAACTGGGTGAATAAAGCAACGTGACCATTTTTATTTGACGTCACTTTATGAATTAACCCTGTGATGCGTACGATCACACTGGTGTGTTCAGTCTGGGCTGGTCAATAGAGCGTACAATCATGATTAAAACATCAGTGCATCACGTGATCGACTGCTAAATTCAAATGTGCTTTTCTCACTGTGGCTGTCGCTGAGCCAGAGCTTTTCATATATCACAAATATGCAGTGTTTTCAACCACATAATGTTTATTTTGGGTTTCAGACATTTAAATACACATAAGTACTAACAAAACAATACATTTAGAGTTTGCAAACTACACTCTGATGTCTATGGAAGCGGCAATAACAGTCCTTTTCATAATAATTAGATGACACGTTTTAAGTATCTTTAAAGTTTGATCAATTCTTTGCTCTATTCTATTCTACAGATCCGATTCTCTGAACTGCTGGGCAAACTAACATGGCGGCGCCCATCGCGCATATAGCTCAACTAACGCGATCATTATAAAGGTGTTTAAACAACAAAACACATCTACTTCCACATATCTGACAATCAGAATATTGTATATTTCATGCTATAGTTAACAAATTTGTGAATATTTTGAATAAAAAAGGAAAAATTAAAGCAGATCATCAGTCATACAGCACTATTGTGGCTGCGGCATGTCACATGACAAGCAATGACGCCTCACCATGGAAACAATAAAGTGATATGTTCTAAATAACTGTCGCCTTGAAAAACTCTCGCTGGGGGGTCAGTCAGAATATTTTGAATTTACGTGTGAAAGGATTAATCCAGCAAAACATGCTGCTGCTGTACAATATAGCATACAAGAATTACCCGTAGCAGATCTATACAGGTGGAACTGGGGAAGGTGGAGGGTTTCTGAAAGTGCGCTGCAACTGCTACAGCAAATGCTGACCAAGTATTTGAATGTTGAGCATACAAGCTCATTGGCTTATGACACAGCAGGAACCAATCAGCTGTGCCCTATAGAGAATAATGTGATTGCAAGCAGGTGACTTAAGGACCTATCAGCCTGTGCCATCTAGAGGTTCATGACAGAATTTGTATATCTTTTTGAAAATTCTATTCATTGAAGAATTCGGAAAAATTGTATCATGGTTTCCACAAAAATATTAAGCAGCACAGCTGTTTTCAACAGATAATAATAAGAAATGTTTCTTAAGGGGGGGGGGTGTATAATCGTATTTCATGCATTCTGACTTATTTACACTGTTAAAGAGTTGGATTCTCATGCTTAACATGGCCAAAGTTTCAAAACACGAGTTGGACGTCTGACGGAGTATTTCTGTTCCAAAAATATTCTTCCAAATCCTCACAAACTTTGGGGTCTTGTTTTCGAGTATGGGCCTGTGTGACATAAACGGGGGCGGAATTCCTCGTTCTCCCGGAAGAGAGCGCGCACACATCGACCAGAGCGAGAGAGCAAGGGCACGCCCATCAACGCGCGTTCGGCTTTACGGAAGTTGTCGGCAGCGCTGCACAGGTCACAGGACTTCACAAAATCAACAATGTCACCAAAGAAGTGTGTTTTTGGTTGTGAGGGAAAGATAACCTTGCTTCCCAAAGAACCCAGCGTTAAGTGGAGCTGAGAGTTTTGTGCTCACGCATTACATTGATGCGCTCTCGATATTTGTTATTAAAATAACCATAGAAACTGATAGTTGCAATCACTTTTTTATTGGTTAAAATGAATGGAGAATATCTTGTTTTTCCATGGCTGCTCGAGCCCTCAGGATCGGCGCCTATGCTTTCATAAACAAGGCCCAGTTCTACACTGGATTTACAGATCATTTGAAACTGAAAGATGGAGCGGTCACAGCGGTAATGATCCTGGTCATGAGTCGGAACCGCAGGTGGTGAGTAAAACTGCATCAAATGTCTGTTTTGTTGGCAATAGGCACCTAAGTGCATATAATGTAAACAATACGAACGTAGTGAATTCATAAATTCATTATTCATCATTCACTATATGCTATATTCATTATAGTGATTTAAAAGTTATCCATGGATAATGCGATGGTGTATTGTGTGTGTTTAAATACATTTGTTTAGCTGACCATTGATAGCTTGCAGCCGATCTCTACGCAAAAGCTGCGCATGCTCGTCACTCTTTAGCTCCTCTCACAGGACACGCCTCCAGGCTCTCGGCTGTTTTCGGAAAAACTCTGTACAGCGTATGTATCTTTTATAAATATGATAAAACTAAAGACTTTTCGGCGATATGAAGGATGCCATACTACTCTATAGGTACTTAAGATTAACATGAGATTGGTAGAAACTGTGTGTGATACCCCCCCCCCCCCTTTAAGCACCAAAATCAGCAAATTAGAATGATTTCTGAGGGAAGCTTTGTCATCGCAGAAATAAATTATCTTTTAAAGATATCTTTTCGGGCCCGATACCAAGCTCATGTACTTGTTCTCATACTCGTAAAAATACCCCTGATACCAAAGACCGATACCTCACGTGACGTATCTGACAGAATTTTTCATACACAGAGACGTATGCGGCAGCAGCAGAAACAATGTCAGCCTCAGGGGTGTGGAAATACTTCAAAATTAATGATGACAACCCACACATTGCGAACTGCATGCAAATCACGCTGAATGACACAGACCAGAAGAGCTCTCTCTCGCACGCACTCTCTCTCTCATTCTTGCGCGCGATCCCAGTTCTCTCGGACAGCGAGCGATTAGTTCTCCTTGCGCCTGAATGGTCAAATGCACAAATAGTTGTCAAAATGTCCATTGTGTGGAGTATCTCACGTAAAAACAGTCGTTTGGCTTTAGTGGACATAAACAGGTGGGTGAAAAAAGAATATGCGTCAGTATATTACATTCATGGATTAGGTCTTAAAATTACAGTAGCCTAATTAAATATTTGTCATTACTGTTCATAAAACAACTAAAGATGTTAAATAAATGTATTTATATATATATACAGACGTGGACAAAATTGTTGGTACCCTTGGTAAATATGAACAAAAAAGCCTGTGAAAATAAATGTGCATCGTTAATCCTTTAGATCTTTTATTTCAAAAATTCACAAAAATCTAACCTTTAATTGAAGTATAAGAATTTAAAATGGGGGGAAAATCACATTATGAAATAAATGTTTTTCTCTAAAACACGCTGGGCACAATTATTGGCACCCTTTTATTCAATACTTTTTGCAACCTCCTTTTGCCAAGATAACAGCTCTGAGTCTTCACCTATAATGCCTGATGAGTTTGGAGAACACCTGACAAGAGATCAGAGACCGTTCCTTCATGCAGAATCTCTCCAGACCCTTCAGATTTCCAGCTCCATGTTGATGATGCTTCTCTTCAGTTCACTCCACTCATTTTCTTTAGGGTTCAGGTCAGGGGACTGAGACGGTCATGGCAGAAGCTTCATTTTGTGCTCAGAGACACATTTTTGTGTTGGTTTTGATGTTTGTTTTGAATCATTGTCACGATGGTAGATCCAACCACGGCCCATTATAAGATTTTTAGCAGAAGCGGTCAGGTTTTGATTTTTTATCTGTTAGTATTTGATAGAATCCATGATTCCATGTATCTGAACAAGATGATCAGGACCTCCAGCAGAAAAATAGGCCCACAACATTAAAGATCCAGCGGTATATTTAACCATGGGCATGGGGTACTTTTTATCCATGTGTGCGCCAAACCCATCTGGTGGGTTTGCTGCCAAAAAGCTTCATCTGACCATATATGCTGGAGTTTGTTTCTGGATGAGAGCAGAGGATTTTTCTTGAAACCCTCCCGAACAACTTGTGGGGATTTAGGTGCTGTTTGATCATTTTTTTAGCCATTCTGAGACTCAAGACTCAAATAATCTCTGAAATTCTCTAGCTGTGATCCTTGGAGAGTCTTTGGCCACTCAAACTTTCCTCCTCACCGGTCATTATAATGATTTAGACACATGTCCTCTTCCAGGCAGATTTGTAACATCTTTAGTTGATTTGAACTTCTTATTTATTGCCCTGATGGTGGAAATGGGGATTTTCAATGCTTTAGCTATTTTCTTACAGCCACTTTCTATTTTGTGAAGCTCAACAATCTTTTGCTGCACATCAGAACTATATTCTTTGGTTTGTCTAATTATGATGAATGATTAAGGGAATTTGGCCTTTGTGTTTCCTCATGTTTATACTCCTGTGGAACAGGAAGTCATGGCTGGACAATTTCATGTTCATGATCACCCTGGTGTGCTAAAAAATGTAAATATGAATGGGAATATACTTCAGAGATAACTTACTCAAGAATTTCTAAGGGTACCTTTAATTGTGTCCATGTATTAGAGAAAAACATTTATTTCATAATGAAATTTACCCCCCATTTTAAATTCTTATACTTCAATGAAAATGTTAGATTTTTGTGAATTTTTGAAATAAAAGATCTAAAGGATTAACAATGCAGATTTATTTTCACAGGCTTTTTTGTTCATATTTACCAAGGGTACCAACAATTTTGTCCACATCTGTATATATATATATATATATATCTCGTAAAATAAAGATTTTCATATCATGGTCATATTGCCCATTCGTCCTGTATTCCACAATGAGAAATCTGGTCACCCTAGGTTGTGTTTACAGTGTTATGTTATAAACATTTGTTCTGTAATATTTGTTTAGCACTTTTTGAAAGGCAGGTTAAAAAAGACTTGATGTTTGTTTTTGTTTTTTATTATGACTTTGGTAATAATGCCCTTTGAAGGTTATTGGACACTGTGAAATTTGTGCTTTAAGTTTGTGACAAGCACATAAAAATAATTACTTTTTTCATTTGAGTAATAATAAAGAAGCTGTCCTACATTAATTAGTATATACTGTATATATATGTATGTACTGTATATAAATTAATAAATGTATAGGCATCGGTATCGGCGAGTACCAGAAAAAAAATATCGGTACTCGTACTCGGTCTTTAAAAAATGGTATTGGTGCATCCCTAGTTTTTACTGTATTTTTGAGTAAATAAATAAAGCCTTGATGAGAGTAAAAGAGCGTACCGACCCCAAACTTTTGTGTATCTCTTGTAATTATTGCATTTGATTTATTTTATTTGGATTCATATTGCTTTAAATCTTTACAAGGATCACAAAAGACATATTCCTTTAAATACACAACTTACAGTTATGCAAAAACAAGGATGAAAGTGCAAATATAAGCATACGTGCACTTAAAATATTAATTCTTAAAGCAACATCCAACAGAAGTGAGCTTGTATGGTCTTTGAGTAGGACACCGATGTGATTTTTCTCAAAGGGTGCAGTGGAAACTGCATCTTCTCCAAACAAGAAATTAGAGGTCCAGTTACACTGTATACAATGTCAGTCGC
Source organism: Anabarilius grahami (assembly GCA_003731715.1). NCBI lineage: Eukaryota > Metazoa > Chordata > Actinopteri > Cypriniformes > Xenocyprididae > Anabarilius > Anabarilius grahami. The sequence goes on along the minus strand of RJVU01059333.1, from coordinate 4,793,762 downwards.
ATCGATGTGCTTCCTCTCCATCTCTCACTCCATTACTATCTCTCCTGAGCCATCCTAATTCAGTATTCCATTAATAATGGATGATGTGTCTGATAGCGAACAAGAGCAATGGCTTTCTCATTGGCGAGCATTTTCTTCCAGCCTTGTCTCTACAATGCCATGGATGCACAGGCCATCTTGTAAATCATTGTTCTTCAAGGACGTGGCTTATCCAAACCAGCTAATCCACACCCCGAGAGAAAAACTTCATCGCCACCCAAACATGGCAACTGCGTACTTTGCTTTACCTGTAATCCAGACAGGAAAACAGACGTGGACTGTTGTTTTAGAATCAATTTTGGCCAATTTTTACTAAACTACAGTGCATTTTATAGCAGTTAAAATGTTAAACATAGAGATACTTTCCCATTTAAGACTCTGCAAACCTTCATGGGCATAAATCTTAATCTTTTTCAATTTCTGAGTGAAAACCATGCGATCTACAAGAATGAAGGTTTAATGAAAACATTTATATTAACCAAACCACACAAATATACCAATTTAAGGGCCTGCACATTGCATTTCTCTCTTCAGCATGCAAAAGGTCACTTCATTTAGCCCTTTGGCAAGTGTTGTGTTGTGCAAACCACCTCTGACGTGAAGGGCAAGTACAAGGTTGATATATATACTGCAACCTTGACACTGAGAAATAGGTTTGTTGAACTTTGGCCACATAGAAATCAGCAACACCGCTCTATTATATACCATGTGTCTTATTATTATTATTTTGGAGGAAATTGCCTTTTCATTAATGAAAGCATACCATTATGTTGCACAAATGACAAAAACTATACATCCATTTAATTGAGAGAAAAGAAAAACCTTTAGAGTCTCTGCATATGGCTGTTGTCATGCTGTTGTCTCCAAACAACATTTGCCATCTCCATTTGTATTTAATGTGATGGTGATGAATCTTGATGGTTATTATAAATAAAGACCTGAACTAGCACTGAACAAAAAACATGGTTCAAAAGGCTTGGTTTTGAAATATATTGATGCAGGCGTCAAATCCATCTCGACTGAAAAGGACACATAATTTCATTTCTGCATCAAATAACCCTCAGTTCAACGTTTTAGCAGATTTTTCACAGACACCTTTGATAAGAGCTGATGCAAAAACGACCCTCGAAATGTGATGCTTAATGTTAACAGCAGACCAAAACCACATTAATGACTCAGCTGCTATTATGAATATAAAATAAGTAGAATAATTAACACTGAGTACTCAGAGTGATCTGACATTTTCACAGAACATTTACAACATGTGATAAACAGCATCCAACTGAGTCTGACTTTGAGATATTAATGCAACTATATAATAGAAAAAAAATCATACCCAAAAATAAAGCAACAAAATCTGACATACTGTATATATATATATATACATACATATATACTGTATATATATAGAGAGAGAGTACAGTGTATAAGTATTGAGAATACTAATGAAATTAATGTAAGATTCATGTATTTTTTGGAGCTCATTGTGTTGACAGATTAACCTCCAATGAGCACATTTTAAGTAAATATTCATGTTGCAAGCAATATAAGGTAAGTGCTGACAAAGAAAAGACCAGGTGCTTCTTTTTAACACATCCCAGTACAAATCCCAAAGGCACATTGCTCGGCAAGATGTGTCACCCTTCACAGTTAAGAATAGCTTGCAATGATGAAACATACAATAAAAAAGACAGCCTGATGAAGGGCAAATTGTTCATTGAGCATCCAACACAATGTGAGGTAATGAGAGTCCACAAAAAGAAATGGATGTTAGAGATCAGTGAGTTAAACAGAGTCTGTCACTCAACAATTCAGTGTATCCTCCAAAGAAGATCGAACTGCCGTCCCCTCCAGAGACCTGCTGCCTGATGTGTATTAAACCCGTCAGGCTGCGTCACATCGGCCATGCCAGATGACACAGGGCCACAGATTAAATCCACCACTCAAAGAGGATTTATGGCGTATTGGCTCTCTTTACTCCAAGTGTACTGTGTTGTCCTGACTCCCGCCCCTTCTGTTGAATTCACTTGGAACAACTTATGGGATTCATTGAAAGAAACCTCTCATTCATATGCATGCACTTGGACTGTCAATTAAACACATTAACTCTTTTCCCGCAATTGACAGAATGTTCGAGAAGCGTCTTGCTGCAGCCTGCGGTAGACATCCAACCCACATCCAGGTGTGACGTCAGAAGCTAGGCCAATGACACCCTGCAGCCGATTCTTAAGATTTTATTGGTCATGTCAATCACAGTACTGATTTCCTACACCAAACACTGATCCCTAAACCTACCCATCACTGTAACCAATGAAATTGCCTGCAGGGCGGGATTTCTGGTGAAGTGGTTCAGTGGGGAGTCACGAGGTGACGTATTGGGCATGAGCATGGCTTCTGACGTCACACTTGCATGTGGGTGGGGTTGGATGTCCATCGCAGTCTGCAGCAAGAAGCTTCTTGTAAATTCCGTCAATGAGGGGGAAAGAATTAATGTGTTTAATTGACAGTCCAAGCGCATGTATATGAATGAAAGATTTCTTTCAATGAAAGCCAGCCCTACTTGGAATTTTCAGGCTTTCCATGTTTTCACTCTTATACGGTAGGGGGCGCTATTACGCATCTATTGAAAAAGTAGAGAATCTCAGAATCAAAACACAGGCAAAAAAGAAGCAGAAGCAAGCGATAAAAGCATTGCTTGTGCATGCTGTAACATGATTTTTTCAGCGTTTTGTTCAAAATGTTGCTTTTTTTCAAATCAAACGTACCCACATTCAAGTGTTATAGTTGTGTCATTGTTGTATTCCTCACTTGTGAGTTGCTTTGGATAAAAGCGTCTGCAAAATCAATAAAATGTAAATGTAAATTAATAAATGTGTTGGTGCCATGAAAATAAGGTAAATTATAAAAAAAACTAGCGTGGTTCTCAATCAAGAGTGATTCTTTTTTTATAACTATTTATTGTAACTATTGTTCATTTTTAAATAATAAAAAATCATGGCAATTTACAAAATAAATTGTGCCTTCAGACCTGTACATTCAAGCTACTATCTTTCATGTTTTTTCAGTTGGTTTGATTTTAGTGTCACTGAATATATATAACAGTGTCTGTATTCATGTGTGTGTGTATATATATATATATATGTATATAGATAGATAGATAGATAGATAGATAGATAGATAGATAGATAGATAGATAGATAGATAGATAGATAGATAGATAGATAGATACACACATGTGTGTGAAGACTTAAGATGCAAAAAGTCCATCTGCCATTTTTTCCTTTAAATGAGTATTCTTATGATTTTAATTTTACTCTTATCAGTGGCATTTTTTAAAATAAGGCATTTCAATAACTGACTAATAACATTTTCATTGCCATGAAAGTGAAATTACTGAACTTGCCTAATAAAAATGCTCATTTAAAAGAAAAATGTCAGGCAGACTTAGAGGTTTTTGCATCTGAAGTCTTCACATATATATATTTATGGTTAGGCCAGATAAACATTTGTATAAAGAATAAAGATTGTGTATAACACATAATAATTTAGTGTATTTCTACATAAATATTTTATATAATACAGCCTTTAATGTATATATATGCTCTGTAAAAACATTTGAGATCATCTTGCTTGGCATGACAGGAACTGGCTGTGACCCAGGGCGAAACTTTTAAAGATTTTGCTCCACAGAAAACACTTCCAGCAATGTGTTATCTGGTACAGACAAGGGTCTAATTATAGTCGTATGTGATGTTTACACTTGCAGAAGTGCCTTTATGCATGATTTAGTCTCATGCCACACAAAATGTTCCCTTAATATGCAGCATAATTAGATCTCATTCCACGCAAAACCGCATCACAGGATATTCCAGCTGTGACCTCCCATCCTGAAGCTGATACTTCCCTGTATGTCAGTAAAAGCAAAGGCTTTTCCACTCTTCTACCATTACCTGATCTCACATTCCCTAGACTGCAAATCCCATTCAGTTGAAGTTGAAGCTTGATAACCATGACAACCAGGAAAGGGGGGGTGGAGGAGAGGAGAAACAATGGAAATCAAAACCAAACTTTTACAAACAAGGTTTCAAATAAGACATATCTAAATGTTGAATTCACAAGCCAACTCAAAATAACAATAAGGCACAGTGAAGGACAAAAAATATATATAGAGAGAAAGAGAAAATGGTGGGACATCCAAACAGCACAGACAAGTATAGGGCAATTTGCAAGTTACCAAGCAACCTGAAGAACCATCCAACCCTAGAAAACAGATTTCTCTCCATTCCAATCTATCCATCTTGTTCCACATCGACATAAGAGATATAAAGGTTCTAAAGGAACAGAGATGCCATTGAAGAACCATTTTTGGTTTCCCAAAGAAGCTTTCAGTGAACAGTTCTTAAAAGAACCATTTTTTTGCGTGTGTGTGTGTGTGTGTAAAGAACAAATTTTTTTTTTCTGCTATAAAGAACCTTTTGTGCAATTGAACGTTTCCATGGATGTTAAAGGTTCTTCATGGAACCATAAATGCCAATCGAGAACCTTTATTTTATACAGTATGGAAACTAACAGTGTGAATGTTCTTTAAAGGGGACCTATAATGCCCCTTTCACAAGATGTAATATAAGTCTCTGGTGTCCCCAGAATGTGTCTGTGAAGTTTCAGCTCAAAATACCCCACAGATCATTTATTATAGCTTCTCAAATTTCCCCCTATTTGGGTGTAAGCAAAAACACGTCGTTTTTGTGTGTCCCTTTAAATGCAAATGAGCTGCTGTTCCCGGCCCAATTTCCAGAAGAGGGCGGAGCTTTAACAGCTCACGGTTTGGTTGCTCAAGAATAACAAAGCTGGAGAATCTCACACAGCCAAAATGACGATTGTCAGTAACGGTGTTCAGCCTTACATTGTTCAAACCAGAGTCGGACACTGATGGAGAGACTCGGGAAGAAGTTACAATGCATCTGGACCCGGGGAGCTCGGTGTAGTCCCTACCAGCCGTTTGTTGTAGTCCTTAAACTGAGAATTCTTTAAAAGAAAATATCTCCCTTTGCATTGAACTTTGAGTATCGTAACTTTGCAGATGTTGTATATGCTCTAACAGCAACATTACACACTAAATAAAGTTTAAAAAGTGAAATCATAATCAAACACTCCATTAAAACATCTGCCTTTGTATCCCATGGAAAAAATATGTCATGCTCATTTGGAACGACAGGAGGGTTAGTAAATGATAACATAATTTTCATTTTTTACTATCCCTTTAAAAACAGATTGCATCAATTGCACCATGGAAAATGGTCAGAAGAAGCAAAAATCAACACCATTGAACCCCCTGAGAGCTCTGTTCCCTCTAATAATCAACTATTAAATCCTGCTCATTGCAAAAACACAGCTCATCAAACCTAATCAGCCGTTCCGACACCTTCCAGAAGACAACAGTTCTCCAAGGTGTGATTAAAAAACGTAGAAAGTAGGATAGTTAGCATGAGTCAGCTGTCTGCGAAGTGTGTGATTAAATATTTGAATGTAGCTGTCACAAAGTCGACAGTTTCCATTTCTCAGACCCCTGTTTTGACGTTTACGCCGATCGGCTATAACCAGTCCCCAAACGTACACATCTAAAATTACGAAAATGTCAGGAGAATTGAATCCTGTAACTCCAGAGGAGGTATGTTAGCAGGAAGTGAATTGGCAGTGTTAATTTCCTAATGTCAACAGAATTTCAGTTAAGGCTGATATAATACCTCCATTTGGAAAACACAGAGAAACACATTAATCATGCTCGGTTTTGAGAGGCGTAGTCGACTCTGAAAGTAGGGCACGATCATGATCTCAGCCCTGTGATGGAGAGGATGTCACGTATAGCTGCTCGTCTTTGTTTCAGTAAAACGCATTAAAACCGTTATTCCAACAATACTTTTCCTATATGATATTCCCCACGCTCTTATAAAAAAGATTTGCAATAAAAGAAAGCTTGAATATTATATTATAAATAATATTTTGATGTTTTCCATCATTAACATCACAATGGCCTTTAATTAGTCTTTAATTCAAAATTCTTTAAAGACAAATAGCTTGTAGCATTAAAAGGGTGGTGAAGTCTTCGGAAGTGCATTGTGGGTCTTCAGATGCAGCTGTTTCTATGTCAAGGACAGTGAAAATGCCAGTGCTACACACTGTCACATCTGTCTCTGCCTTCACAGTGCACTGCAGACATACATTATTCACTGAGAACTATGAGGTCAAGATTATTAATGTAACACTGTTTTTGTGTGGAAACAGTGGGCTGAACATGAACATGGCTCTTATAAATCCCACAATGCACTAGGAATAAACAGCACCAGATTATGTAGTGGTATTTAATATTATGCATGATTTTATATCTAAATATTAATCACACAATTAGTTCAGACTCTAAATTCTGTTTATACATTCAAAGCTATTTTAACATGACGTTCTCTCTGGAATACACACATACATTTTTTTTTCATGCAGTTAAAATGAATGACAGCTGGGGTTTTCAAGCTTGAATGAATAAGTTCGATTTTTCATTGAATAATGGCTTAATTTTCAGTCTGTTCCTCAAACAAAAGCTTTCATGTGGCTTCAAGTCTTTTTTTTTTTTTTTT
>RJVU01059333.1:4745090-4786217 GCA_003731715.1 Anabarilius grahami | reverse complement strand
ATGAGGTGACCGTCATTTTGTTGACAGGGATGTTTTTCACCTTTCATTAATATGTTTCAACCAAGGACATTGATAATACCTCGAGAGAGCTATCCGTTAGTCTATTCATCTCAAAGACACAGTCTCAAACCCTTCACTAGTGACTATCCTGAGCTGTGACATCAAAAGCAGCAGATAGGGGAAAAAATATAAGCCCCATTTCATGCTTATAAGAGCCCTTCAAGAATATCAGCATGGGAAAAACATCTCCTATAATATAAGTAACTCTTTACAAAGTATATGTTGCATGCAAAATTAAATCTATTAAAATACACAGCTACATATACAAAACAAACATCAGAGAAAGCAAACGGAATGTAATTCTAAAGCTCTGTGGTGACCACTGTGACCAAAATGTCCATGTCAACATACCTGACCCGGTCCCACCCTCCAATACCATCCCACGCTCAGATGTATGGCTTCATTGTGCTCAGTTCGCAAGGGACCATCTGGTCACATATGACACTTAAACCCTTGGGCTATGCCTCCAACACACCACAGGCTTATCTCCATTAAAACCCTGATCCCAGGATCAAGGAGAGTCCCTGAAGCAGTGGCCAGCCCTCCAGTGAGAAACTTTCTTCATCAGAGAGCTCCGAACCAGCATGCTCCTACGTGTTGCTTTGGAGATATTATGTCTGTAAACAAAATCTGACATTGGATTTGCATTTTTCTCGTTATGTTTGCAGACAGAATCCGTGGGAGGGGAATTGGTCCTAAATCAGTGGAAAAATGGAGAGTTTAACCTAGGGACATATTTGTGCAATGAGTCTATTTTCTCTCTCCTTGCCAAAGGCAAGTATGGGGACGGCAACCAAAGGTGATGCAGAAAGGTGGAATTCATTTCTGACACAGGCAGAGTTATTTGTGTTCGGTAATTCCTGTTTTTTATTATTCATTATGTTATCTGCTTTTTTGACTATGTATCAAATAGCTTTAATAAAAGGAGGGAACACTTTTAGTGTGCCAGAGAAAGTATTCTCAGGAGAAGAACAATTCATTTTCTTAAAGGCTTTGAGCATGGAAGTCACGAATAAAGCTCAAATTGCAGCAAAGGATCTGTATAACCATTTAAACGCACACCGTTTTAATAAACTGTATACCAATGCATTATATTTCCTCTAAGATATGAACTTCTCACCTTTTAAGCTTTTAAGAGGAGCAACAACACATACTTAACAATATCCAGAGTGTGACTGGGGCTCAATATATAAAACTCTACAGCAATATCAATGCAAAATCTGTTAGAGTCCGTGAGACCATGTACGATCCATGGCAGGAATTTTAAAGCTGAAGAAAGGGTGAATAAAACATGAAGCCAAAAGTGCAGCAACAAAAAAACTAGGCCAAAAAACACTGTACCATAAAAAGCCACAGGCCATATGGCATTATAAACAACATATGTAGATCACTATTAAAACTATGAAATAGTCAACTTGTAATATAGAACAACTCTATTTACTTTCTCAGTGCACATTCCTAGTCTTGGTATGCACAAAGCATCAGTACATGTTATTTGAAATAAAAAAAATGCTTGTCTTTGTAATCTTTAATCAAAAAGTAATATCCTGTTCTGCCTCTGCAACTATATTCATTTTCACCTGTTATCATGAATCTTTCTTACTTTTGAAACCTCTCCCCTCCAACTGCTCAGCTCCAAATGATGTATTTTTCACAAGCCAAACATTTCCCAAGGGATGAAATCAAGTCTCAATCTACATTTCTTCTCATATAAATGAGAAGTCATATTTCATTCAAAAATACTGAAATAAAATGGGTTGTAATTGTGTAAAAGTAATTGTGAAAGGCACTAAAAGAAATTGAGAAAATTTGACAAACAATGACCTCCTAAGACTTGTTCTCAACTTTAAAGGGATAGTTTAACCAAAAATTTAAATTTTGTCATTACTTACTCACCCTCAGGTTGTTCCAAACCTGTATGAGTTTCTTTCTTCCATTGAACACAATAGAAGATATTTTAAAGAATGTTGGTAACCAGACAGTTACCGGCACCAATTGACTTCCATAGTAAGAAAAAAATACTCTGGAAGTCAATAGGGGCTTTCGCACCGAATAGTTCTAGGAACTCAGTTATAGGAACTAGCCACTAGGATAGTTCCCGAAGAACTAATTTCCCCCCGGGCCATGTTCCTGGTTGCATTCACACCAGGAATAGGAACTCTGAATCGGCCGACAGCGGCGTCTTTAAAAGCGGCATTTACAATGGAAGACGCTGTGATCGGAGCTGTGTTTGTTGTGTGTCGTGGGTTTCCTGATAACGGAGTTGGAATGCAAACACATAATTTACACAACTAAAAGAGCAAAAAGTTGGGTTAAGAGATGAAATCTCCTATAACAACTTTAAGTATTACATATCATCGAGGCGGAGAAAAGAACACAACTCTGCAGACAACTTCACGAACTTCACGAACATTTTCCATGTTCGTGAAGTAAATCTTTACACAGCTTTTTAAAAATGCCGGTGTTTGACATGTGTTTGACCAATCAACGAACACTCACGTCACTGATAGTTCCTATAGTGCTGGTTTATACCCTACTCTGAAGTAGGAGCTAATTTAGTTCCCCCAAAAGGAGTTCCTAGAACTAAAATCGTTCCTAGATCCTACGGTTCAAACACAGCAAAATCTGGGTACTTCAGCCAATAGTTCTAGGAACTATGAAAAGCCCCTAATAAGTTGCCGTCAACTGTTTGGTTACCAACATTCTTTAAAATATCTTCTTTTGTGTTCAATGGAAGAAAGAAATTCATACAGGTTTTCTAACAACTTGAGGGTGAGTAAGTAATGACAAAATTGTAATTTGTGGGTGAACTATCCCTTTAAGGCCAGCCTGCAATGACACCACAACATGACATGCAGAAGGCGCAAAAACGTTCATAAAAGCAGGTTGCACATACTTTTATAGGATGCAACCCATGTTTTGAACAAGCCGTGAAATTATCAAAGACCACATCCTTTTTTGAAAAGAAGAAAAAAAGATGAAAGTCTGCCCTTAGAAAATGTTGCTATTCTGGGTAAATGCCACAGATTGCACACAGACAAGTGACGCGATCCAAAAGCACGCTACAAAACCTGCTGAAAGATGCTACCATTAAAAAAATAAATAAAAATGCAAGTATGGAATGATTATTCGAAAACTTCACGATTATATAATTGTCATATTTGTGTCAGAGCGTTGGCTGTGTAGTGCAGCAGCGTTCGGGAGGTTCAAAGCAATCATCTTTACCAGAGGGGATTACAGCTTTAAAACCAAAGTGAGTGTCCCATTCAGGAAGGGATAAAGCCCAGTGTACTAATCTGATGGAGCGGAGGTAGCTTGTATGAAGCCATCCATTAAAGCCACCAGCCACAGTCATTTATGTGGACTGCTAACTATCTCTCTGACCCTACAGAGGAGTCTGAACATGTTAGCATTGCACGCCTAGAGCAGAACATGAGCCTGTCATGTGTACAGCCCTTATGTGCAGCATGGATGGCATTAGTCATCATGAAAGTCATCAAGGGAAGAGAACATTACAGCGAACAGACAATTTGTACGCTGACTGTTTGACATACGGCGCCGTCCACACGGCCAATAAAGTCATATGCAGCCTAAGGAATGCGTTATATCATAATCTCTGACTGATGTGATGTATCTGTACAAGTCACAATGTAACATCAGTGCTCAACCACACAATATAAAGTGATTTTTGAGAAATTACATCTTGAAACATTAGGTAAACAGCAGTTAATTTTGCCTTTCAAGGTTGTATATAACGCTCCAAATCATTTCTAGAGAAATACATCCCATCTTTTGAAACACCTTGTGTTAGGAAAGCAGTGCTAGACTTCATGCTGTGTTGTCCCTTGGAAGAGAACGCATACAGGTAGAGTGTGCGATCAAAATTTCACTTGCACCTGCTTCAGTTATTTTCTAAAACTGGATCATACTGACACTAAACTAAAAATAAAGCAACAATCTGACACATTTCTTCAAACATCCACACATGAACCCTAAAACAAAGTGTCTTTCTGTTCAATGTCACCAGCCTCTCTGAGGGAACAATTCGGTGCCAACATCCTGTTGGAAGATATAAAGCTGTAAACAGACCTGATGACGAAGAAAACACACCCTGGCCTAGATAAACAGTTATGCAATCCGTACTGGCTACTTCCCCCCAAAACAGAAGAACAGTGCCAACATTACAAGTCCCAAGGCTCTGCTTGAACAATTGATGTCTGTTGGCTCACTGCACACGGAGAGGTGTGATAAACTTTTGGCAGTGTTGATTGATATGGAGAACAGCTAAACCTGTAAATGCCCCCAGCATGGAGGGTAAGCTAATATATAAATTTATATATATATAAAAAAATAGTAATAAAAAACTTGATTGACAGCGACGATGTTTCAGGCATTATGGTATGGCATTTTTCTCACTGTATGTCATTAAATCGTGTAATGGTAATATATCACCATATGAGCCACTGAAATCAGTTTTTACTGTAAAATGCAACTTAAAGGTTAATCAAAACTGGCCTCTCCATCAATTGTGGTCAATTTTAACAGAGCACAATGTTAACAACATAAATAATAAGCACCTTCATTAAAATCGCAGAATAATGCTATAAATAATATTTATCTACATAAAATAAATGCAATACAAAACAATACCAATGCACATAAACTGATAAACAAATAAAGTATAAAAAGGAGATTAAATTAACATTTTAAATCAAATTCATAAAATGTGATGCTTCACACAGGAAATTACCTTTTGCCATAAATTAAATGGTGATTTGTACGTTTTTCTCATTTATTTATTTGTTTGTTTGTTAAACTATATTTAACCAATTAAGAGGTTTTTCCTATAGCATGACTTCTGAATTACAATTACTATGGCACACTCTAGCATTATTTGGAAAAATCTTTATTTTTTCCCCCTACAGTTGCAAATACAGTACAGAATAGCCCTACTTGTTGTTTGAGTAAACGTTCATTTCATAATGCCAACGGACATTCTCATTATTTCAATCTGCTCAAAAACTAGGACACATCTATGATTAATTCAAAAGAAGACAGTTTCTTTGTACTATGGAGGCTTGACTTCCACAAAAGAATTAATTCGCTGTTAAAATAACTAGTTTCGTGCTTGTTCAGCCTATTTTACTGTTTTGGCGCGCGTCTCTTAACGCGCGCTCTCCATGGTTCTGAAATTCTGAAAAACAGGCACGAGACCCGACGCTTTCAACCACTCAATCACAGCTCTGATATATATCCCCGAAACTTCTTCGAACATAAAAACGCAAATTACACTATAACAAAAATTAACAAAGTAAACCTGTGGGAGTTAAGCGTCTACAGCAAAAGCTCGTGCAAAAAAAAAAAGGAAAACACCTACCTCGAACTCGATGAACCACGTTGGGGATGTTCCTATCGCCTTGCCTCCTTCAGCACTGATTTGGGTCACCTAATGCGTGTGCACACAGCTCTGGAGTGAGTGAGTGAGTGAAAAAACCTCATCCCTCATCAAAGATGGCGTGCCCCCCCCCTGACGTCATAATGACCCTCAACACTAGGGCGTGCCCATACTGCCCCGGAGTAAGTGTAAATAACCCCGCCCTCATTCAGGATGACGAGCCTCTCTATCGTCATAATAACCCTTAGCACTAGGGCGAGGCTGCTAGGGATTTAGCACTCATTGATCCCTGCTGTATGTTCATTTGGAGTGCATGGGCTTGATTCTTTAGCTCCATATAATTTATTGGGATTGTGAAATTAAGCATTTTTCCTTTTCATTTAACATTCTAGTAAATGACCTTGGGGAACACCTAATAGATTGTGTTCTCAGAGCAGTGGTTATCAACACTTTTGACTCCAATGTCACCCACTGTTCAAGACAATATTCAAAGGAAACCTGAAACATAAGAGCATAGATTCAAATAAATAACTGTGAGTTATTTCATCATTCCAGATATTTCAGGAACTGTTTGTTCTTTAATAAAAATGACAGTTGTTTAGAAGGTGGATTACAAATGTGTCCATTTTGTTTGAATCTGACGAGTTTGTCAGTTCCCATGGCATCGCTAACAACTGCATTTTGCATACTATAAGTATGCATTCAATCTGAAAAACAAAGGTTCCAAAAGGGGTTTTTCATCGCGATGCAATAGAAGAACCATTTTGGGTTCCATATAAAGAACATTTATGTGAATAGCTCTTAAAAGAACATTTTAAAGAAACATAATGGGAAGGTTCCATTGATATTGAAGGGGGGGGGGGCTAATGCTGTTTCAAGCATTCTGACTTATTTACACTGTTAAAGAGTTGGATTCTCTTGGCCGAAGTTTCAAAAAACGAGTTGGATGTATGATGGAGTATTTCTGTGCCAAATATACTCCTTCAGATTTCCTACAAGTTTCGGAGAGTTTTTTTTCTGAGTATGGCCCTGTATGACGTCATAAAGTGCGGAATTCCTTGTACGGGCACTTCTCCCGGAAGAACGCACACACACATCAACCAGAGCGAGAGAGCAAGAGCCCATCAACGTGCTTCGTTCGGGTTACGGAAGTCATTGGCATCGCTGTACAGGACTTGCTGGAGAAAGATTTTTCACTTTGTTTTTAGACTACGAAATCAACAATGTCACCAAAGAAGTGTGTTTTTGGTTGTGAGGGAAAGATAACCTTGCTTCCCAAAGAACCCAGCGTAAAGTGGAGCTGAGAGATTTGTGCTCACGCACTACATTGATGCGCTCTCAACATTTGTCATTAAAATAACCATAGAAACCACCTTAAATTAACTTAAAAATAAGGATAAAGTCGTGTCTGAAAGTTGCAATCAATTTTTTATTGGTTAAAATGAATGGAGAATATCTCGTTTTCCGTGGCTGCTCGAGCCCTCAGCCCTTATGGTTTCATAAACAAGGCCCAGTTCTACACTGGATTTACAGATCGTTTGAAATTGAAAGATGGAGCGGTCACAGCTGTAGTGATCCCGGTCACAAATTGGAACCGCAGGTGGTGAGTAAAACTGCTTCAAATGTGTTTTGTTGGCAATATAGGCGCATAAGTGCATATAATGCGAATAACACAAACGTAGTGAATTCATTATTCATCATTATAGTGATTCAAAAGTTATCCAGGGATAATGCGATACATTTGTTAAAATACATTTGTTTAGCTGACCATCGATAGCTTGCAGACGATCGCTACACAAAAGCTGCACGTGCTCGTGACTCTTTAGTATTCAGCGTATCTGTGTCTTTTTTAAATATGATAAAACTAAAGACTGTTCGGAGATATGAAGGATGCACTACTACTCTTTAGGTATTATTTTTAGAGAAAATGTAGAAACGTTAGCTTATTTTATTGTTAATCTATACAAAATACTCTCAGAATAACATATGCAGTGGAACAGTAGTTTGCCGAAGTCCCTATGTGTTCATGTTACTGTTTGTAAAGGCGAATTACATTCACAAACAGTGACATTAGTGGGTTCTGAAATTGATGCCTTGTTTGTATTTCCAATATCTTTAAAAGAGAGAGAAAAAAATCCCTTGTTTGTTTCTTGCCCCAAGCATCAAGCCTCCCTGATCTCCTAATAGGAGCAAGATCAGATAAAAGCGCTTTAGCCATATAGAGACTTGGAGATTCAGATAAGGGACAAGGATCAATAGCACTTATTTGATTATTTAATGGCTTTTGACTCATAAAGGTTTGTTGCTTACTGTTCTTTCTGTATAGAGGAGAATGTGTTCGACAAGGTTACCGTGTTTGACTTTTGGCGAAGGAGGACCTGAAAGACTACACTAGTAACAATCTGGCAAAGTGCTTCAATACATTAAGAAACATCAAGACGTAAAATCTGGATACTTAATTCAGCAGGACAGATGAAGGTCAGGATTCTTCAGAGATAAAATACTGTCCAAACAGCAGTTCAACTAGAACTTGCCTAAACATGCACTGTACAACAAATCACACACACCCTGTAAGACAGCAGAGGAGAAAAGAACTGCTAGAGGGTGCCGATATTGACTCAGCACATACAAATGAGACAGTAATTCTAGTTAGTGCAACAACCAACAAACAGGAAACCCTGCTAAATGTATTGATTTCCACTTACAAGATTATTATGCCTAAAAAAAATCCATGTCTTTAGCACCCAAGTCTCGTTTATACCGTCTGAAGATGCTGCTGTCATCCATAATGAAGTTATTTGCTCATTTTGTTTGGGATATTGATGTCTTGATGACATTTAAATTCAGATTAGGTTGTGAATTTAGTTTTTATTATGAGATGTGATTTACATAGCATTGCAGCTCTTTCTGTTCGCACCAGCAGTGCAAGTGCTGATTAATCCTGAATTCTTTGACACAAGCGCACATTTACAGGACCCACAATGTTACCAATTAAAGCTCATTTATTTCAGCCAGATTCCCTTCAGTCTTTCTCGTCAATTAGCACTGCCAGAACCCACCCCCACAGCACGTCAAAAAGAGCCCTTATCCTATGTGGCTCATGGTAAAAAAGGTGGGAAATCTGTCATTAACCTCATCATTTGCTTACCATCGATGATTGCATGGTGCACTGTGAATAAGCAGCGGAAACAATATCCCCATCTTTGTGTAGGCTTAATCACACTGCTGCAGATGTAGATAATTATATAGGAGAAAATCCATATGAAATAATAAAAAGAGGCACATTTGCAAAGAGCCACCTCCCTAAATATCATGTGTGCATCTTAATAATTCATGTAGATATGACATCCAGCATATTACTGCAGCTTGGATTTAAAGACTCACTATCAAGTCAGGTCAAGTCACCTTTATTTATATTGTGCTTTTTACAATACAGATTGTTTTAAAGCAGGAGAGTACCTGAAGATGTCAAATAGGATCATCTCATTTTAATATGAAAATTAAGGTAACAATGGTAAATGATTGGTTAAGCATTATTTATTTTGTATTTTTGACCATAATATGGTTAACCAAAAAGGTACAAGAGTAAAAATAAAAGAAGGTAAGTTTTAAAATACAGTAAAAGAAAGTCAAATTGTGAGATAGAAAGTTAAACTTTTTGTAAACTGTGAGAAATAGAGTGCAATTATTTTTTTACTCAGAAATCGGCATCTACTATGGCGTCCAATTGAATTGATATGCAATATTTCATAATAAATTTGTAACACTTTATTTCGATAGTCACCTGTAGACATTCTGTAAAACTCAATAAGTTCAGAATACTTATTACCTAAAACTTATGACCTCAAAACATTTAAGTAACTCAATTGTTTTAAGTTAGTAGAACTTAAAATGTTTGGGACAAGTGGGGCAGAGCAAGGCCAGGGTGGTGCATAAGCGTCTCTCATTGACAATCACAACACTGGCATCCCTTCGCTCCCACAGTTCTCAGCCTCGGCCAACTCATCATAATATTAATTACATACAGTTTACATAAATATCACATTCAGATCTAAATGTTAGATAGCAAATTACACATGCTATGTAACTATCAAAGAGACTTTCATCATATACTTGCATGTATATAAACAAACAGTATATATTATACTATATATGGTCTTAAACATTTCGCAGCACATCCTCAACCTAACCACAGGCTCTACTCTTCACTACAATGGTAACCCTCAAAACTAACAAAACAGAACCCCCTGTAAATCCCAACATAACACAACATTAAACACTAACCTGTCTCCCTATGTTAATCTTGTGCAAAAACACACAAAATAACACTTAATTTCAGCATTTATTTTCCTTATACAGTCTGACACAAAGCATGATGGGAATTAGAAATCTGTTGCAACTCAATCATATTAAGTTAAGCTTACTACAATCAAATTTGAGTTCATGCAACTTTTTTCTATTAAGTACAATGAACTTTCATTATTATTTGAGTGAAACGCACTCATTTCATAGAATTAATTTCACTGTTCAGCTTTACAGTAAGTAACTTTGCATCTGCATGTCAAGTACGAGTTATTAGAGTGTTAGTTAGAGGTGTAAAGAGTACCTGAAAACCATTTCTTGAGTAAAAGTACAGATACCTTACAGCGAAAATTACTCCATTACAAGTCTTAGAGTATCTGATTTTAACAGTACTTAAGTATTTTACTCGTACTGAATGTAGGTTTAAAGATGCACTAGTCCTCAACAGCTAAGGGACATGCCAGTGAAAATAAGAAACAGTTGATTTATGAGAAATCACATTTATTTTCAGAATTTAATGATACATGTTTCACCTTCTTTTCTTGATTAATCTTCATCTGCTTCTCTACATATTCATCCCTCATTTGTGGTACACCTTTCTCCAAATCCCCTCCTCTTCCTTTTTCCTTTGGAGCTAAAGATTAGGAGATGAGGTTAGTGTGTCTGTGAGTGCCACATCATCAAGGCAATTACCTCTTGTACTGGAGCCGATTACCATTTCCTCATCCTTTTAAGGCATTGTTTTCATCAAGCAGTCCCGGTGTATGACTGAGTCTATTTCATATGGAAATCAACCTGTTCATTTGATTGTTGTGCTTCTGTCTGTAGCTCAGAAGAATTAATATTTTCAATGTCTTGTCCTTTCTCCAACAGCCACTTGAATTATCATCACATCCGGTTGCACGGTATGGAATGACAGATAGAGTTCCAGCTGACTCCACTGTGTCTCCTTTCACGTGAATGTGCCGAGTCAGAGCCTGGGAATAACAATGAGCAGGTGTTCTGAATTTCTATTGAGGTTTGCAGAACTTACATTCATGTGAGTTGAACAACATTTAAAACTATTTCTTATGCAAAGCATATGACAAACTTGCTATGCAGTTGTCGATGTGTTTTTTTAAAGAAGTCAAGACATTAGAAATCAAAATTGGCCTTGATCTTTTGACATATACGAGGTCTTTGTACCATTAAAACATGCAAGTTTCATAGCTTAAAACATCCTCCTCATTATAAACAAAGCATTTATTTAATCAAGCGCTAAAAATGGCTCGTTTTGATATTGATGTCACACGGGCAAATACATTTGAATATGACTGCATCCAGAGCAAGACATCAACAAATACATTATTGTCATTGCACCATGGATACAGTATACAGATGCACGTTCAGCTTCTGACACTCCACACACTTGAGTCTGCTGACATCAGGACAAATGAAAGAGTGAAAGAATGTTTTGCTTTGACGTGTCCAGTTTAAACAGCTGGTTTGCATCTCTGTACAAACTTCAGAGGGATCCTATTTTTTCCGCACATATATGTATATGTATGAATTCCGGAAATGTTAATTAAGTTAATTGATATCAGGTCTGAAACATGATTAGCTATAAAAAGGATGTCTTAGAGAGGCAGAGTCTCTCAGAAGTAAAGATGGCCAGAGGCTCTCCAATCTGTGGAAGAGTGTGTGAAAATAATGAGGAATACTTTAAAAATGATGTTCCTCAACATCAAATTGCAAAGGCTTTGCAAATCTCATCATCTACAGTGCATAACATCATCAAAAGATTAAGAGAAACTGTAGAAATCTCTGTGCGTAAGGGACAAGGCCGAAGACCTTTATTGGATGCCCGTGGTCTTCGGGCCCTCAGACGACACTGCATCACTCATCGGCATGATTGTGTCAATGACATTACTAAATGGGCCCAGGAATACTTCCAGAAACCACTGTCGGTAAACACAATCCACCGTGCCATCTGCAGATGCCAAATAAAGCTCTATCATGCGAAAAGGAAGCCATATGTGAACATGGTTCAGAAGTGGGCCAAGGCTCATTTAAAATGGACTGTTTCAAAGTGGAAAAGTGTTCAATGGTCAGACGAGTCCAAATTTGACATTCTTGTTGGAAATCACGGACGCCATGTTCTCCGGGCTAAAGAGGAGGGAGACCTTCCAGAGTGTTATCAGCATTCAGTTCAAGCCAGCATCTCTGATGGTATGGGGGTGCATAAGTGCATACGGTATGGGTAGCTTGCATGTTTTGGAAGGCACTATGAATGCTGACACAGGGAAGGCCTTGTGTATTTCAGCAGGACAATGCAAAACCACATACTGCAGCTATTACAACAGCATAGCTTCATTGTAGAAGAGTCCGGGTGCTGAATTGGCCTGCCTGCAGTCCAGATCTTTCACCTATAGAGAAAAATACGTCAAAGACGACCACAAACTCTTCAGCACCTGGAAACATATATCAGGCAAGAATGGGACCAAATTCCAAAACCAAAACTCCAGAAACTCACAACCTCGATGCCCAGACGTCTTCAAACTGTTTTGAAAAGAAAAGGAGAGGCTACACCATGGTAAACATGTAGCCTCTCCCAACTATTTTGAGACCTGCAGCAGGCATCAAATTTGAAATTAGCTAATTTTGTGCATAAAATTGTAAAATTTCTCAGTTTAAACATTTGTTATTTTATCTATGTTCTATTGTTAATAAAATATTGGCTCATGTGATTTGAAAGTCTTTTAGTTTTCATTTTATTCAAATTTAAAAAACGTTCCAACATTTCCGGAATTTGGATTGTGTACATATATATGTTTTGGAAGGCACTATGAATGAGAGAGAGAGAGAGAGAGAGAGAGAGAGAAAGAGAGAGTGTGTCCTGTTTGTTTTCTAGGGTCTTTTAGGCAATAGCAAGCAATTCAAGCACCGCTAACAGGATCACATCCTCATTACACTAGGCCCAGACAGTCATTTAATTTCGCCATTTACATTTTAGCATGCTTGGCTAAATTCCCACTGAGCACAAAAAAAATAAATAAAATAAAATAAAAATAAAAATGGATTCTTCCAGTAGTTTGCAGTTTTTTTTTTTTTTAAATTTGGTTTAGTGCAGTTTTCACAAGCAAGCGGTACATTTTCAAAACTAATCTCAAAACAGAAATCAAAAATTAATTTTCAAACATTTCAGCATGTTTTCCATTGTGTTAGTGCAATACACAAAATCACAGAGTACTCCTTATCACAACACAATGTTTTTCATCTATATAAACTTTTCATTCACATAACTGCCTTTCATAATGTTATCAATATCAAACTTTTGATTTGCATCTCTTATCATTCAGTTTAATACATTTGTATTTAAACCAAATGATTTTAATGGTTAATAAATTAATAATTTGGTACAGTACATTTATAGATTTATATAGATACAGATTCTATAGATACTTTGTTTGCAGTTTCTGAATAGATACTATTACAAACATTATGGATTTTATGTTACGTAAGTTAGGTAATTGTATTTTCTAATGTGACATCTGTAGCCTGTGTTACTGTAATTATTTCAGCAACAAGGGTGATTTGAAACATGTATATTACATTGTTTGCTTTTAAATGAACATTGTTAAAAGTACTAAACTGAGAGAAGATCATATTCTTGTGTTTCAGTGATTAAACCAAATGTTCTCTTTACATATTATAATAATTATGTGGACTGAAAACTGCGTATAACTGTAATGAAAGCATAGGATCAGGTTTTGAAAGCTGTGTGTGATCAGTTTGTATTTTTTTACAAAGAGCTTTGAAAATGTACACCTTACTTCTGAAAATAGTACCAAAATGTGTTTTAGTGAGTGATTTTTGTTTTTCGACAAATAGGTTTAGGCCTTTTGTTTCAGAGATTAAGGTTTAGTGTCTTAGCAATTGTGAAAAACTGTATTATATAATTATATTACAGTTTTTTACAATCACTTTGCTACTATTTTCAGAACCTTGATGTCATTTTTCAAAACTCTAGACACAAAACTCAAAACGGTTATCACTTGTAACACAGGCTGTCTAATGTTCAAAAAATTGCATTGTGCATTCACATCTTTAAAGAAATCTTGCACTTGCACAATCATTGGTTCAAAACACACATTTACTGTGAAATACCATTGAAACATAACTATAGATCACCCACACACAAGCAACCGATAGTTTCACTGTGTCATTGTTCGTACAATCATTAAATGTTGTAGAACAAAATAGGTGATACAGGTTTCATTATGGTACTACATGTACAGTAAATACATCTCTGTAAAAGTACTGCAGTAGTAGAGAGAATACTACAGACACAGTGGAATCATTGATGCAAAACACTACAGTACAATCACAACATAGGTTTATTTGAATCAAAGCAAAAATAATTAGCTATGAAATAGAAAAGAAAAGACAGTACTGTAAAACATCAAATGCAGTGTTCCTCAACTTGCTTGCTTGTACTGTAAGAAACAAAACAGGAGTGATTACTGTACTTCTACATTGTCATCAACTCTGTGTTGTGGATTTGGCCACAGGTTCTCATCTACATCACAATGGATGTTTTCATTAGCAAAACATCTTGGAAAAAACCTTCGGGCATGGCGAATCCAAGCCTGACACTGGTCTGCTGTGATGGCAGGCGTCATCCATGGCCTGGAAAAGAGTGACTTGTTCATGAGGGTGCCTATCATGAACCTTCCATCTCCATGCGGAGAAAAATTCCTCAATCGGGTTAAGGAAGGGAGAGTATGAGGGTAAATACAGGGTGGTAAATTGTGCATGGGCCTGAAACCATGCTTGCACCACATGAGCATGATGGAACCTGACATAGGTTGAACCTATGAACCTGAACATACCTGAACCTGTCCCACACAATGACATAGGTCACACCTTCAGCTCTACAAACCTGATCGAGTTCATCAAGAAAGGTGACAAGGAGAGCTGCATTATATGGTCCAATATGAGGTCTGCATCCCACCACACCATCTTCTGATATAGCCGCACACATGGTAATGTTGGCCCCACGTTGTCCAGGTACTTGGATGGTTGCCCGGTGGCCAATGAAATTCTGACCTCTCCTTGTCTTGGCCAGATTAAAACCTGCCTCATCCAAATATATGAATTTGTGATGGTCATCATCAGCATCCAGCTCCATCACCCTCTAAAAATACATTTTGGAAAGAGATTTAGAGATTACTGTACAATGTAGAATTTTTGGGAATGTTTTTAAAACAGCCATCTTGAAACTGAATTTACCTGAACATACTCAGNCTCCTTGTCTTGGCCAGATTAAAACCTGCCTCATCCAAATATATGAATTTGTGATGGTCATCATCAGCATCCAGCTCCATCACCCTCTAAAAATACATTTTGGAAAGAGATTTAGAGATTACTGTACAATGTAGAATTTTTGGGAATGTTTTTACAACAGCCAATCTTGAAACTGAATTTACCTGAACATACTCAGTCCTCATTTGCTTCACTCTGTCTGCATTTCTTTCGAAAGGCACACGGTATAGTTGTTTTATAGATACCTGGTGCCTTTTCAGTATGCGTGCAATAGTCGGCAAACTTATGGATCCCACATTGTTGAACATGTCTTCATTGTCCAAGATATGCTGGCGAATTTCTGTAAGGCGAATATCATTTCTGGCCCGAACCAAATCGACCACAGCCTGCTCTTGTTGGTCAGTTAGAAATTTGCCTCTGCCTCCACTATTTGGCCTGGTCACAATTCTACAGGGAACATTAGAGTAAGAAGACACTTGGTCACATCACCTATTCTGTGATACACATTGGTATAGTCATTTGACAATTGAGAGTAGCATAATGTTTAGTGCATGCTGATAATTTACCGGTTCTCATTGCGGAAAGTTCTGATTATTGAGGCCACGGTTGACCTTCTGAGATTTGGTTGTATCATTGTAGCCGCCTCAGTCATTGTCATGCCATGATTTATGACATGGTCTACAACTATTGCCCGAATTTCATTGCACACTCTATGCTGTTGCTGCCGCTGTCTTGGTCCATGGCCTTTTCCTCTACCACGTTCCCCCACACCTCTCAAACAAGGCCCACGACCACCTCTCAGAAGTGGTGCCTGTCCTCTACCACGTTCCCTGCATCTATACAGTGCAGTACTGTCAATACTGTAAATAGTCTGAAAAGGTGGTACAGTATTTGGGCCCATAGACACAGTGTCTGATGAAGCATTATGATAAAATATTAGGCTACATCCATGGATATTGTAGTCTAATTGGTTCATGCTCCACGCTAATTGGTGACAATGAATCTCGTTATCTTGAAACTTTCATGATTTACAGTAAACATGGAAGATTGTTTGTCTGTTTCCATACAACTATGCATTAAGAGTAATGCAACAGTTACTTATCATTTTGAGCAGTTGTATCAATTGATAGTTAGATTATTGTAAGGAAATGAATAGACACTCATTTGAAATGTAATGTGTGAATTGCCTTTTGAAATAGAAGTACTTTGATGTTAAGTTGTGTCATATTGAACAGGTGATTTTTGTTGAATGAACAAATGATCTAAGTTTTATGTGTATTGTATCCAAGCAATTGAGAAAAGGGTTAGAGTTTTGAAAAATGTGCATTTTGATCATTGGTTGTGACTTTTGTGACTAGAGTTGTGAAAAATGACATCAAGGTTCTGAAAATAGTAACAAAGTGATTGTAAAAAACTGTATTGTGTCTGACCACCCCCTACTGGCCAGTTTGATATTTAAAACATGCATGTGTCAATTAAAATTACACAATCACCTACACTGATTAATGTGTTTCCTTAAAATGTATGACTGTCATCTCCTTTTCCTGTGTTCAGTGGGGGTTGGTGATTAAAGCCAAAGTCACAGGAGAAGCGTAAAGGAAAATGGCTTATAGAGCAGGTGGTGCTCTCGGTCAGGGGTTTGTACAGCAATAATCCAAATGGCAGCACAGTAAGGTGACCACTGTGCATCTCAATGACTGACTATGAAAGGTTATTTTTATCCAGTGTCAAAAAAGGGGGATTTATAGGGTTTTTCTGTGGTCCTTCTGTAGCTATCTTTCATTTTTGCTCAACTGACAAAAGTCAAACAAGTCTGGGAAAGACTAATTTGTCAGAAACGAAAGACAGACAATAGCTCTGAATGGAAATCAGCTATTAAGCTGAGACATTTAGTTTATTCCCTTCTCTTCCGACTGCCCCATCCCTTTCAGGTCTAGGATGCTCTTGTTAAAGTGTATGATGTCCTTGAGAGTCATCTTTTCCTCAAAGTGTTCCCTTCTCTTTCTCAGTGTGCTGTGGACTGTTGGTGATCTGTTTTCCCCAAAGCTATAATGCAAAAAACATCAGAAATTAAAAACCCACATAGAAAACCATCTATCTATCTATCTATCTATCTATCTATCTATCTATCTATCTATCTATCTATCTATCTATCTATCTATCTATCTATCTATCTATCAATTGATCGGTCTGTCTGTCTGTCTGTCAAAGAGTTTTATTGTCTTACGGTTTTGGGGACAAAGCTGATGTCAGTCTTGTTGGTGCCACTTTGTATGGTGAACTTTGGGTTCTTAACTATGATATTGTCTCTCAGCTCTATTTTCACAGCTGCTGAAACTGATCGAATATCCTTCTACAGAAGACAAAGACAACTCATTAAACATTTCAACTACACCTAAATATAGGAAACAATGCATTTTTTTCTTTCACCTTTTCTTGTAAGGAAGAAGCTGGTTTTGAAGCTGGTTTCAAATTTGGTTGTGGTTTCTTTTCATTTCCTTTCCCATTGTCTTTATTTTTTGGAAGAATGTTGGATTTGGCAAGGACCAATGCAATGATTCTAGCATCACCATAATTTATAGCAATGTCCAAGCAATTTTGCCCTGTGAGCACAAAAGTAATGCATTGCTTTTCATATAAATGGAAATTTTGTACAAAAAGTAAATGTACATATACAGTACTGTTCAAAAGTTTGGGGGAAAAATAAGATTTTATTTAAAAAAAATTAAATAATATTTTTTATTCAGCGAGGATGTATTAAAGGGTTAGTTCATCCAAAAATGAAAATTCTGTCATTTATTACTTACCCTCATGCCGTTCTACACCCGTAAGACCTTCATTAATCTTCGTAACACAAATTAAGATATTTTAGTTGAAATCCGATGGCTCCGTGAGGCCTGCATATGGAGCAATGACATTTCCTCTCTCAAGATCCATAAAGGTACTAAAAACACATCTAAATCAGTTCATGTGAGTACAGTGGTTCAATATTAATATTATAAAGCGACGAGAATATTTTTGGAAGCAGTGTTTTGAAATCGGCCATCACTAAATAAGTCGTTATTTTGTTTTTTTTGCCACACCAAAGATATTCTCGTCGCTTTATAATATTAATATTGAACCACTGTACTCACATGAACTGATTTAGATGTGTTTTTAGTACCTTTATGGATCTTGAGAGAGGAAATGTCATTGCTCCCTATGCAGGCCTCACGGAGCCATCGGATTTCAACTAAAATATCTTAATTTGTGTTCCGAAGATTAACGAAGGTCTTACGGGTGTGGAACGGCATGAGGGTAAGTAATAAATGACAGAATTTTCATTTTTGGGTGAACTAACCCTTTAAGATAAGAACAAAGATGTTGATCCAGAAACATGTTGCACTTGGTAAAATCAGGTTCTGTTACATAGCGCACTGTTATGCACACTGTGTGAAGAGTTTTGAAAAAGGTGACACAAGTATTGAAAAATTATTTCTATAGCGATTGTAAAAAACTATATTTCACAAATTGTTTTATTGTTGAGCAAATAAATGCAACATTAAAGGATTAGTTCACTTTTAAATGAAAATTAGCCCAAGCTTTACTCACCCTCAAGCCATTCTAGGTGTATATGACTTTCTTCTTTCTGATGAACACAATCAGAGATATATTAATAAATATCCTGATGCATCCAAGCTTTATAATGGCAGTGAATGGGGGCAACGAGTATGAGCTGAAGAAAGTGCTTCCATCCACATCCAGCTCCGGGGGGTTAATAAAGTCCCTCTGAAGCGAAGCAATGCATTTGTGTAAAAAAAAAAGAAAAGAAAAAAAAAAAGTGTAAACTGGTGTCGCGTCAGTTACACTTTTTCCGTAAGTTGAATAGGGAAGGCGTAGGACGTAGCGTAAGCTTTTTGAAGTCGCGTCAGTTACACTTTCTTCTTAAGTTAAATACGGAAGACGTTCTGGTGGAAGCTAGATATTTTACTTCATAACTTGTTAAATATGGATATTTTTTTTACACGAACACATCGCTTCTCTTCAGAAGGACTTCATTAACCCCCCGGAGCCATATGAAGTATGTTTATGATTGACGGATGTGGATGGAGGTACTTTATTATACTCGTTGGTATTGCTCACTGCCTTTATAAAGCTCGGATACGTCAGGATATTTATTAATATATCTCTGATTGTGTTCATCAGAAAGAAGAAAGTCATATACACATAGGATGGCTTGAGGGTGAGTAAAGCTTGGGGTAATTTTCATTTGAAAGTGACAAAACATTTAAAAAAAAAACATGACCCTAAACTTTTCACTAAACTGTATTGTAGAGACAGACATATTTTAATATCAGAACCAGTACCTCTCTTGTTTTCTGCCATGACTTTGGCTCCAGCTTTGATGAGATACTCTACACAGCTGAACCGACAGCTTTCAATAGCTCTCATGAGTGGAGTTGCTCCATTCATTGCCACTGCATCCACCACGGCTCCAGATTGCACCAGCATCTTGATAATGTCTACATTACCTGCATGGCAAGCATGGTGGAGGGGCGTCCAATTAAACTGGTCAACTGCATTGACATCAGCCCTATAGAGTCACAGAAACAAAATATTCCTAAAATCATCTAGTTACATTAAATGTGTAAACAAAAGAAGATATTTCTTTATTTTTTCTTAGTTGCATTACCTCAGTGAAATGAGGAATTTAGCTACTTGGTAGTTGCCACAGCTGCATGCTGTCATGAGTGGCGTCTTAAAGAACTGATCTTTGATATCAACAGGCACTTGTTGGGTAAATGCCAGGCTAAGAGAATCTAAATCTCCAGTTTTCACACAGTAATTGATGTTGGTATAGATCTTTTCAGGATCATCAATATACCAAGCAGAGTCATTCTCAATGGGGTGAACTGGTGGCCGGTCTCGGCTGAAACGTTTGGTGTCAGCAAACGGCTGGTAGCTCTCGATCATGTAGTAAGGCAGTCCACTGTCCTCTCTTCTGCAAATCAGCTCAGGTGGCATTGTGCATATGGGCAATGGCGTGGCAGATTTGGCACTCTTTTTTCCCTTGCCACCCTTTTCCTTCTTTGCTGGCTTAGGAGCATAGGATGAGATGACAAATGCCTTCTGGAGGTACTTGAGGCCTTTGAAAAACTCATTTACATTGATGACACTTTCATGGTTTTTGTCATGTTCCTTGATGATCCTTTGCAGGTTCTCTTTACTAACAGGAGCTCGATGCACATGCAGTAAAGACACAAATGTCTCCAGAGAAACTTTTTCAACAGGTTTATCCTGTCCTTCAGCGATTTCAAAGGCTCTGCGCAGAGTTGCCTCATGTTCACAGGACCAGTCGTGAAGGGTGACGGCCCAGAGTTCATTGGGGTTTACGGCATCAGGCGCAGAAAGCTTCACATGCATTTTCTCTGCTTTCTTGAGCTCCTTAAGTGCTGCTTTGTGGCCACTGTTTTTGGCAACCTGGCTTGGAAGAAGACCTTCCAGATTCTTCAGTTTGGGATTGCATCCTGTGGAAGATAAGAAAGAGTACTGCTATGAATAAGGCAGCAAAGTATTTTTAGTATTTTGAATAAAGGAGCAGTTTAATTTGAACTGATGTTTAATTTAATATATAATGCAAACTTAATAGTTTTATTAAGTTATTATTATTTATTATTTGCCAGTGCTGTAGATTTCAACAACAGATATTTAGCAAACCGACTGCATATTGAGAATAATTAAGAAAACTGTCCAGTGTGAAATGACACAAACAAACAAAAACATTGTTTAATTGCTCAGTTCTAATAGTTTTTCTTTTGAAGGGTATGTTAACATGCGATTTCAAATCCTGGCGTTTCAGAAGTTTGGAAAACAAATATTTATATTTTAAACTGGGGAGTTAAATTTCATGACCCCTTTAATGAAGGCAGTACTTGTTCTTGTGAATAACAGAAGGACATTAGACCCAGCTTACCTCTTTGGGCCAGGAATCTACAGCACTCATTGAAGCCGCCAGCAGCAGCAAAGTGCAATGGTGTGTTACCCTTTGTTGTGCTGATACCCATGTCAGCAGAGTATGCAGACAGCACCTGTAAAACCTGTATAAAGCAGAGATAGTAAAAACAAGATACAAGATAGTTAAACAATGGCAAATTTTGTGCTATTCAGAATGCCATGGCATCACCTGAAGGAAACCTCCTTCTGCAGCAAAGTGGGCAGCACACCGTCCTTCTTTATCAAGCAAATTAGGATTCCCTCCTTTTTGTACAATGGCTCTGACAAGCTTCACAGCACCAGCCTTAGAGGCCTCCATGAGCGCAGAGCATTGTGTCACCTTTGGGAGCCAAAACATGACAAATTATACTGATTCAACTCCATCAAAATCCACATTTTCTTGCTGACCTATTAATCCTATAAAGCCTACTGGATACACAAATTTCGAAGGCCTCTAAATTATCGGCATGATCAAAAATTTGCGGAAAAACCTGTTATACAGTACACAATCTACGACATGCCTTCTATCATCTGATTGATAGTTTATATGTTTTTAGCATGTAAAAAGCCTTTTAGTATAATTCTAAATATGTCCCTCTTTAGGTTGTGGCACACATGCCTTCTTGTTGTGAAATCTTTACTGATTTTATAAAGTAAAGTACTTTTGTATTGTTAGAAATATTTCAAAATCATGTGAGTATCAAATATAAAACAAGCTCTCAATCATCTCTCAATTATTTTATAATAATGCATAATGCATTGGATTATATGTTTTAACCCCCACAATAAATAATAGAGCTTTGATCATATATAAGCATTTAAACATCATCTTACTAAGACATTATTGGGAGATATCGAGAGACAACTGATATGCCTTTTATGTAAGTAGTCTGCTATACTGTTATAAAGATCTCATTGATTTACATTAATAGCTTCAGATTGTCATTTTACTTTTGGGCCATATAAATATCAGCAACTGCTCCAAATTGCAAGTTTTTGCTCAGTTTGGGCCTCTGAATAAAATGTATCATACACTATATGAGGCAAAAATGTCTGAAGTTTCAATAAACTGCTCCTTTTCAAAAGTGTACGGTGGCCGAGAGAGCTCAACGCATTACAACTATAAAATTTGTAAAAGTGTATAATTTGTAAAAGAGATCTTGGAATCATCTATGTGCATTGCATAAATTAGTAGTCAGGATTTTTTTGGGGGGGAACAGGGAACATTCATTTGAACTGTGATCTGAGACCTGATCTGCTGCATCTGGATCAGCTCCTTTCTCCAATATGTTTATGCATAAGTCTTCACAGTCCTTTGCATTATCACAAGCGAACACAAGCAGTGGCTTCCCTGAGTTAGAAACATTGTTGACATTTGCATTGCTGCTGAGCACCATCTGCTGGCAGAGAGCATGTTCTTTAGATGGAGAGATACAGTAGAACAGCACCCCTACAAATGAAACAACAGAAGTCACTGGAGTTTCTATGAGACATTTGCATCTAACTGAATTTAATATTGTAAATATATTGTTTAAATGTAGAAATTAAATGTATTATGATTATTTTAAATGTAATTAGTTGAAGCACATCTTTTTATGCAATATCATAATTACTCCTACTGTCTCAAATTGACTTTAATTAAAGACTTTCATTCATACTGAAATCATGTATTTAAATACATTTGCAATTACGATTTTGTAATTTTGAATGTACAATTTAGTACATTTAAAATATTTTACCTAATTGTAATGTAAAATAACACACTATAGTTAAAATTATAATCAAATTTTAACTTTTGTTAGTCTTTTTGTTAGTCAGCACATCAAATTAAGTGTACTTCTTTAAAGCATGACAAAAGCTCTTTATTAAAACATGATTTAAAATGTACTCTAAAGTAAAATGTTTAAAACTTAATTTGACATGACAAAGTGCACTTTTTACATGTGTTATACATGTAAAGTGGCCATATTTCATTAATATTATTTTATTTGCAAGTTTAAACATACTTTTAAGATTTGAAGCAAGTGCACATTTAATACAATTAAGTGCATTTCTTTTTTACAAGTGATATTTTGGCACTTCAACGGTGCATAAAGACAAAATTAAGTGTAAGATCTGTTAAAATGGTAAAGTAGGCTATATACATTTCTAAAACAATGTTACCTTTTCCCTCTTCATCTGTGAGTGTCACATTTGCATGATGTTTGATCAGAAGGTACAGAATCTTGTAGTAGCCCAGCTGTGCAGCCAGCATCACTGGTGTGCAGCCCTTCTTGTCCTGTATGTCAGGATGGGCTTTCAGGGACAGAAGGAACTGTACGAGGTCTTCATCATGGTCCACAGACGCCTGATACAAGGCACCGAGTCCCTGTTTGGGCTCAGTCATATTTATCAGGTTGGACACACCCATTTGGACCATCTTTTTTATCTGTGGTTTGTTCTTCTCCCGCACATATTGCAGGAGTTTATAGATCTGGAGGACCTCCACGTTGCCTTTCGCCACCACACTTTTTGAAGTTATCTCCATTCTCTCCTCTCTGTGTTTTCCTGGTCTTAGGAACTTATAAATAACATTAAAAACATGCAATAAGACAACTGAAAGATCATGTGTACATTCAAATATTAAGAAATATCATGAAACTTTCATTCATATTTGATTGAATAGCCATATGAGCATTATAAATGTAATAGTCTATAAATTTAATAATGTTAATAGCTTTTATAATTAAAAGAGAGGTATTTTGGAGTACAATATTGCGCATACAAACACACGTAGAGTATGGGTAATAGGCCAAAGAATCAAATTCTCTATCAAAGAAAAGTATTAAGTATCTGTTTCATGACCATACATGTATTAAAAGAAATATTCATACATTACACAAATAGCTGCACTGAAATATAACTGGAAGAAAGTCAACAGGTAACGTTAGTATTGTGATAAACGAACCTTTCTTGTCACTTAGCAACCGCTCTGAGGTAATGGCCTACTGAGATTATGAGCAGTTTTATTTTACTTAAGGAATAATTAGCTACTAAAATGCAGTTATATTCGTATATTTATAAAGATTAAAATGATTATTAACCAAATAATATGTAACATCTGTGTTTTTTAAACAGCAAAATGCATTTTAGAACTTATGACAAAAACATAACGGAAAGCGTTCGGCTGCTCTCGATAAAAGTCGGGAATCTTCGTGTCCGCTCGCGCTGGCACTTTCGGCCACACTCGGCAAAAGCCGTTACACTTCGTGTTCATGTTTACCGTGTCCCATTCAATTTGAAAGATAAACGCTCTCCCGCTCCTCTTCGCAATATTGTGACGTTATGACCTTTCCTCCAAAGTCCATAGTCCAGGATTTCTTTCTGCTGGAAGAATATGGGAGACAAAAAGATACTCAGCATTGGTTTGGTGTGTCTGGATATCATAAATGTTGTGGATAAATACCCGGAAGAAGATACTGATACCAGGTAGGAAATTCTGATAACATTCTTCAGTTACTATTGTATTGATGCACACGATGCACATTTGTGTTAGCATTTCAAAAGCATAACCAGCCTGAACATATAGTATATCTTGCCGCTATACCCTGCAGTTAATGTTACATCACAGGTGTCATAAAATAAGTCATAAAATAAGTGGTTCGTAGGTGTTTGTCTCAGAGATGGCAGAGGGGAGGAAACGCATCAAACACGTGCACTGTTTTGTCTCTACTTGGGGCTCCGTGTGCATTTATGGGATCTTTGGCTCCTGGACCAGTAGCTGAGTAAGTGTTTTCTACCTACTATTATGCAACAACATTTTTAGAGTAATACATTATCTGATACAAATTAGAATATATAAAGAATGACAGTGTGTGTGTAATACATTTATAACATATATAACATGCCAAGATATACTGATATTTGTACGCTGGATGCATTTTCATCTTTTCTTACTCCTGCAAGTTTTTTATATAAGCAGAAATACACTACCCTATCCCTTACACATCTTCCCAAAGTCACATCTTTTCTTAGTTTACATTAGCGGCACACTTAAGTTCTATATGCATACTTTTCCTTGCTAATTTGTTTTTCTAGCTTCATCTTGAATGATTTTCAAATGTACAAGATTGACATCTCTCTTCTTCTCGAGCATGCTGAATGCTCTTTTCCAGCCTCTGTAGTTATCAGCAGTGTGACGACAGGAAGCCGTACAATTCTGCATATGAACAGGTTTGTGTGTGAGAGTATATGTGTAAGTATTACGAAGCTCTTTCCTCACAGGATAGCTGACATATTCCTGACGCAAAACAACAAGTGAAAATACACTACTGCTTTTTCTGTTTTAAGGGGTGCACTGAAGGTGCATGGTTTGAAGCTGGCAAGCATTGTGAGCCGGCTAAATGTTTCCTGCTCAAATTAGTCTGTAGTGCATATGGGTCACTGCAATACCTCTCTGTTTGCTGTACTAGTTTCATCGTGGGGGATTTTGCACGGCGTGGGGTGGACATATCTGGTGTGGCTTGGCAGCAGTGGGGTGAGACCCCGTGTGCCTGTTGTGTGGTGTGTCCTACCAATGGCTCTCGCACTGTCGTGCTCTCGGACACGTAAGAGTAGCATCCAAAGTCACAGTAATCATAACATAGTCAAAGTTCTTCCTATTCTCAAACATAATCTGATAAAAGTCTTTCTGCAGTGGCACTGCCGTAATTGACAGTAATTTAGGGGCCGTTTACACAACAGCGTTTTCAACTAAAAACTGAAAACTTTGCGTTTTGGCCGTTCATTTACCCGACAATGGCATTTTGGGGGCCTGAAAATGCACATTTTTGAAAACGATACCGATTTTGTCTCCATGTAAGCTACAAAAATGTGAATTTATGAAAACGGTGACGTCAATCGCATGCGTAGGCCTTTTACATGTTCAGTCTATAGGTGCAGAATTTTTCTTGACAAAGTGACATCGCCAACTACAGGCCTGGCATGAATAATACAGTGTTTTTAGTCAATTTCGCAGATCTGTGTGAATGGCGATCGACCGTATTGACAACGTTGTCGTTTGCACGTGAAAAACCCTATGGAAAAACTTTTCCGTTTTTAGTACATTGTTGTCGTGTAAACGTACCCTTAGTCTTAAAGTAGATTCTATTAACAAATCATGACAATTCGACATTGCATGCATTAATTTGAGTGATTATTTTTCGGGGATTTGTTATTGTCGTTAATTTATTTTACTATTAGAATGTCTGTTTTGGCCAAGATTATTTTCATCAATTGTTTTAAACAACACACAACAGCACACAATGTCAAAGCTTACTAGGTAACTAGCTAACTTATTCCACGGCTCTCTGAAATACTTGATTCTGATTGATCACATTGTATGGCCAAATATTTGTGTATAATAATGACCTCTAAACGATCTGGCCATTGTCCCTGGCAACTGATTTTACTACCTAGCATAGCATAACATTCTATATACTACACAAAATAAAAATAATTTCAGCTCAAATCAATATGTATTTGTATCTATTTATGTATTTGTACATATCTATTCATGTATTGATTTGCCAAGTAGCCGTGTAATAAGTGAGATAATGTTCAATCATCCATTCATTATCACAAAATAAACCCCTGCAGAATGATACAAAACCTCTCAACTTCACTTCAAGGTCCTGATTGGCCTGCTGAGGTTTATATTTGTGGTTAAGACTGGTTGACTCTTCATTATCATTTACTTGTATTTGCTTTGTTTGTAGCAAACTAATATATAAAACAACATTTATTTTCATCTTGGCCTTGAATAATATTTCTTGTCTCTAAAACTTGTTTTGAGAACTTTCAAAACCTTTTCCTTCTATGCTGAGAAACAGACTTTGGTTTATAATCATAATAATCTTATAATAACAGCCCAAAGCTGACTATTTCTCTGTGCTGATGACTGTTATCAAATGTTTTACTGTATACAAACTGACAGGCATCCGGTCTAAGGGAATAATCTTGGGTTTTTCCATTATAAAGACCTTCACTGATTCAGTTTGTGACTGTAAACAGTTTTGTATTATATGATTACAGCAGATCATGTCACAATAATTGATAGTAATAGTGACTTATCATGTACACAAAGTACAGTCATTACTTATTATTTACTGATCTTTCTTTGAACACTGATTGTTGTAGTCCAACATACAAGAGAACTTTCATCAGCAATTTTCTTTGTTTAATCAGAAACTTGCCAGATGTTTCTGTAGAAGACTTTTCAAAGGTGGACCTGAGCCAGTACAAGTGGGTCCACTGGGAGGTGAGAGTGTCTGCCAAAATATCTTTGACTTTCTTCATAGTAACAGTCCAAGTTCAGACTAGACACCCTATTTAGTTCCTTCTGATCTGTGTTATTCCACAAGTAGAGAGCTGATTGTTTTATGAATGCATTGTTAGGGCCGTAATGCTGACGAACAAGTGAAGATGATCGAGAGGGTGAGAGAGTATAACAGCAAACAGGAAGAGAAGACCAGAATAACCATCTCTGTGGAAATCGAGAAGACCAGGGAACCCCTCTACCAGCTTTTCCCTCTTGGTGATTTGGTATGATTTCACTACATGTTTTGGACTTCAAACTGGACTGAATAAAATGCATTTGAACTTGGATAAACTACAGTCAAGTGCTCATTGTAGAATTGTTTTCAGATAACATAAAATATTACAAATTATATATATATATAATTTTAAATATAAATATAATTTATACATACACTACCATTTAAAGGTTTTGGGGTCAGTACAATTATTTTTCAGCAAGGATGCATTAAATTGATCAAAAGTGATAATAAAGACATAATTTTAAAAGATTTGTATTTAACATAAATGCTGTTCTTGTGAACTTTCTATTCATCAAAGTATCTAGAAAATAATGTATCACAGTCTCCAAAAAAATATGAATCAGCACAACTGTTTTCAATATTGATAATAATAAGAAATGTAGGCTATCTTGAGCATCAAATCAGCATATAAGAATTTCTGAAGGATCATGTGACACTGAAGACTGAAGTAATGATGCTGAAAATTAAGCTTCACTGTCACAGGAATAAATTAAATTATAAAATATATTAAAATAGAAAACTTTCTTTTAAATTGTAATAATATTTCAGTATTTACATTACATTTATGCATTTGGCAGACGCTTTTATCCAAAGCGACTTACATTGCATTGCATTATACTATACATTTGTATCGGAGTATGTGCAATCCCTGGGATCGAACCCATGACCTTGGCATTGCTAGTGCCATGCTCTAACCACTGAGCTACAGGAAAGCTATTTCTGTTTTTATTGTATTTTTAATCAAATAAAATCTTACCAACACCAATTTTTGAACATTAGAGTTTATAATGACATTTTAAATTATATATAGGATAAACTTTTTAGTGTATTTTAAAATGTAAAAATATATGTCTGATTTTTTTTTTTTTTNTTTTTTTTTTTTTTTTTTTCTCTTGTACAAATAGGTTACTACATATTTTAGGCAGTGATTGTGAAAAATCTTCAGTTAAACAGCTGAAAATACTGCACTGTTACTGGGAGCTGAAGTCAAAATGTATAATATATATATATAGACAAATATTTATTTAATGTATAAGAGTTAAAAAAGCATTGCATTTAAATTCAGTGGAAATCTGAGTGTACCAACTATTTGTAGTCTTTGAGACATGTTTGAACACTACACGACCTGTTTATTTGTGACCTCTTTCACTCAGGTCTTTGTAAGTAAGGATGTGGCACAGCACTTTGGGTTTGACTCAGCCTCTGCTGCATTAAAGGGTTTCAGCAGTCGTGTAAGGAAGGGGTGAGTAAAACAACCACTAGATGTCACTAGTCTCCCAAAAACTGCTGACTGACCATATATATTTATACTAACTGCCTAAGGGTATGTTCTTTTCAAATATTAGGCATTTCATGTGTTTAGGTGAGTTTGGTTGTGTGTCTAGAGCTACCCTAATTTGTGCCTGGGCGGAAAAGGGAGCTGATGCCATGGGTCCCGACGGCGTAGTCATCCATTCAGATGCATTCCCACCTGAGAAGCTTGTGGACACACTTGGAGCAGGGGACACGTTCAATGCTTCTGTGATCTATTCCCTTTTGAACGGTAAGGATGAGGTCTGATTGTGAAACACAAAGGCTTAATGGGTTATTGTAAGTTGTGTAAATCATTTCAAGCCGGTTTGATTCTCTTTTCTGCAGGGGGCAGCCTACAGGATGCTCTCACATTTGGCTGCCAGATTGCAGGCAAAAAATGCGGTGTCCATGGATATGATGGAATTTTACACTGAACATGGCGGAAAGGTGCACAGCTGGAATGTAGTACAGACATGAAGCATGCTCTGCTGAAACTTACCTAGTGTTGTAAGCCACTAGTCCTTGTCAAGGAATGATGATAGTACTGAATAGTGTTGATTCACATAGATAAAAGACTAATGTAAATGCAAAGGATAAGACTAGATAATGTTGCTATATTCTACTGATTCCTCTGTATTAGCATGATTAAATTAATTGAAGGATTTTTAAACTTGTTTTATAACTCTTCACTGATGCTTTCAAACAAACAAACAGAAAATCAGAATCAGAATCAGAAAGAGCTTTATTGCCAGGTATGTTGTTTACACATACTAGGAATTTGTTTTAGTGTCAGAAGCTCCACAGTGCAACAGAGTGACAGCGACAAGACAAGACACATAATAAAAGGAATAAAATAATAATATACGAATTTACAAGATAGACAAAGTGCAAAAAAAGCAAAAAACAATNAGATTTTGTGGTGTGTACTGCCGAATGTTCAGCAGTTCATCCCTGGTAAAACTGATGGTTTTGGTGGAAAAAGTTATGAAAGTTATGAAAGTTATGAAAATAATAATGTGATATCAGAAAGAAAATAATAATTATGATTTTTTTTAAAATATTTTTGAAAGGAGTCTCTTATGCTCACCAAGGCATTTAAAAAAAAATAAAAAATACAGTAAAAACAGTAATATTGTGAAATATTATTACAATTCAAAATAGCTATGTTCTATTTTAATATATTTTAAATAGTAATTTATTCCTGTGATGTCAAAGCTGAATTTTCAGCATCATTTCTCCAGTCTTCAGTGTCACATGTTCCTTTCTAGTATGCAAATTTGCTGCTCAAGAAACATTTCTTATTATTATCGATTTTGAAAACAGTTTTTGCTGCTTAATATTTTTGTTGAAACTTTGATATGCTAGCATTCAAAAGTTTAGGGTAAGTTAAGAATTATTTTTAATACTTTTATTCAGAAAGGATGCATAAAAGTTATCAAAAGTAACAGCAAATATTTATAATGTTACAAAATATTCCTATTTCAAATAAATGCTGTTGTTTTAACTTTCTATTAATTAAAGAATTCTGAAAAAAATTATTTGATAATTACGTAACGTTTAAATAAGTAACATTGATAATAAAAAACATTATTAATAATTGAGCACCAATAATAATTGATGACGGAGTACCAAATCAATATCAAAGCCAAACCAATAAGATTTACTGTTTTACAAAATTTATTACCGTTTTTACCTTATTTTTGATCAAATAAAGGCAGCCTTGATGAGTAAAAGAGACTACTATATTATTATTATTTAATTATTCCGAACTTTTGACTGGTATAATTTGAACCAGTTGAACTTAATTTCAAATACTTTGAGCCAAATAAGCAATTTATGCAGGCAATTTAGAACGATCAAATCACTACAAATGGTCTGTATTGAAGAGTGAGTATACTATCCAGCAATGCTTTGATAATGCTTAAGTTATGAAGAATTCAGGGATATTGTTCCCCTGATTGATATTGAAGAGTTGGCAAGTATCTCTGCAGCAGTAGGGAGCACAGGCCTGTGTGTTTGCACTGTATGCAGAGAACGAGAGAAGGAGGAAGACAGCTGAATATAAGTGCACAAAGATGAAAGACAAACAGGATACGTGACATTTTCCCACCCAATCCCATTTAGACACAGCTGGCCAGCACTACACGGATTCTTTTACCACACCCAATATGCAATAATGACACCCTGTCTGTCAGACACTATCTGTCTGAAAGTTATAGGAAAGTGTTACACAAACAAAACTTTTTTTCATTCATGCATAAAAATACTTATAGCAATTCTTTGGATATAAAATGTATTTAATGTATTTATAAAATATAAGTTTCTTGGGGGAACACAAAAGTTTTGCGAGATAACTTTTTCCTCCTATCCCTCATTTTTTCCACCACCATGTCCCTTTAGGGGCTCCGTAATAATGCACCCTTTTCTCAAATTTGTGGAAATATTTACTGTATCATATGCCTAGAAATCTAGCAATCACTGACATAGTCACGTGTAAATAATTGGATTGTTGTATAATAGTTCTTACTTATCCAGCCTCAACATTGACCACTTTAGCAAAGATTCATCTGTGCACATGCACAGTATTCTAAAGAAAAACAATTTCTTTATAATATTTCATCAGAATGTAATAACTTACTCTGCCTTTGAACCAACTTTCTGTTTTGACTTGGCCGCAAACATAAATATGAGCTGAGTAGACAAAAATAACCAATAGCTAAATAGCAATAGGCTATATAGTTGTTGAAAGTAATGCATCTTTTTATGTTGACAATTGTTAGATCAGTAAAATACTATAGATAAAAAAAAAAAATAGTATTACCATTTGGATTAGAAAGTTAAGCTTTAGTCTCCACACTGTAAAAAAGTATTTTCATGATTTATCACAACATATTTTCTTTGGTCAAATCAGCTTAGATAATTAATGTGGTTCAGATAACATAATATTATGATTTTCTGTTGATTAAATCAATCACCTTCATTGTATTATCTCAAATTTTTAATTTCAATGAGCTCAACATTTTAAGGCAACCAGGTAACTTACTTTAAGTTAAAACAACTATTCTTTTTTACAGTGCATGCCCTGGTCAAAAAGCTTCTATTAATGTTTCATCCACAGTCACAATTCTCATTCAGCTTTATCTCCATTCTGTACTTTGGATGATGCAATTCCTCATGTTTCATCCTACATTTGAATATTCTGTTTCATTTGTTTGGCCTTCAGTACAGCCTGGATTTAGTGTTGTTAAAGTATTAAAAACAATACAGAAATACAATATTATGAAGAAATGGAAAAACATGGAAACTCCCCATAGTGGCACATATCAGAGAGAGGGCATGAGGTTCACTTACCAGCACTTTGTCTAGACACCAGTGACTTGACAAACGCAAGGTATTATTCATCGTAAACTACATCCCAGTATGTCTACGGATGGATACCTAGAAATGTTTTTCTTTCCATTAAATCACAATCCAAATGACTTCTCTGGCTTGCAACGTGGAAAATTAAATGCATTGTGCACTCCTTTCCTTATTCACTCTGCTTCTTTGCACATGCCTCTAAAAAATATTTTTAGAAACAGAAACAGTGGGTCTTTTCTATTTGAGAACATGTTTTCAATCACATTTTGCTTTGACAAATGAGCCAAATATAGGTATTTTCCATGTTGAATAGAAAAATAAAAGTCACAGACAGTGACAAAACCTGCACCATCAATCACTGACTGGAATTCTGTTCAACAGAATCACAGTTCTTGAGTACCAGAACGCTCTCCATTGTGTTTGAGACAATGAACAGTAGTTTGCTTAGAGCTTTACACAATGCTGGTGCTAAATTAAATGGAATGTCTTCCAGTAATTCAATATACATGTAATACTCAACTCAGTAGAGATTAAAATGTGTAAAATTAAATATCTTTATTTGAAACACACGTGTTGCCAATGTACACATTCAAGGTAACAGGGTAAACCATGAGAGGGAACTATAAAATCTTAGATCTGGTCTCTTTTATATGTAAATAGATGTTTTAATGCTTACGTTGCTGCCGTAACATCCATTTTATGAGCTGGGGATTCTTTTAAAAACTAAAAATAATAAATGAAACATAGCACATACAAGATAGCAGCCTTAATTTTCAACATTCTCGACCATATGAAGTCTGAAAATTCATAGTGTTACACAGAGATCTTTCCTCCCAATGATCTGTGAAATTGCACAAGCATGTTTCAAACAAGAAAAAGCAAAAGCCGCGTATTTTAAAATTCTTTGGGCTGTTGTACAGTAAACAAGCGAGACCACACAGACAGAATCGGTTGATGAATCCTCAGCGTTGTTATTCTTCAAAGGCACTTTGTTGAACCACATTAAGGACAGACTCTGTTTGATAATAATCTCCATTGAAAGCTCAGGCTGTGAGATGGAAATATGAATATGGAGCGAAATGCAACGGTCCAGAACTCCAGTAGAACTAATGTTTTTGCAAATGCTTCAACAGGATCACAAAATGCGTAACGATGCATGTTCAAAAAGCCTGTTTCTTGTTGATTAGAAACCATTGAAGAAACCGTGTGCCTGAGGTACGAAGATTTCATTCCATTCATCTCTTCTGCAGTTTTCCAGAGGCACTTGGAGAGTTTGCATGGAAAGCAATGATATACATCACTGATTGTCAGGTTGGATAACATTGCATGTTTCCTGAAATCATTAACTACCAACCATATATGTAATTAATTCAAAGCATCTTTGGTAAGAGCAGGATGTTATTCCTGGAAAACTTGGCACTTGCAATATAGCAAAACAGAAAGAATTGAAATTGAGTCACGTACTGTAGATTTAAAAATCATCCCTTGACTCTAAGCAGAAAAAAGGAGCACAGGATTTAAACATTCACAGCAAAAATATGAATTCCTTTCATCAAATCTCCCAAATTCCACACCCATCAGCCTAACCTTTAACCCTGACTGTGAGTCAAGCTCTTTGGCAGAAGAGTATTTACTGTGCACTTGCATACATGGGAAGTCGAACAGACCTCACGGTCATCTTCGGTGCATGAGAAATTATTCATAACTCATGTCTGTGATTCATATAACATGGAAATATCTCAATAAGAACACTGTCAACAACGGTCGCACAAACCTGCAGTAGTATTTGTTACAACACTTCGGGTTAGGATTACATATCAAGGGCAACAGTTCCTCCATTTAAAACTATATTCTCTGTTCAAGGAGTTCATAAGAGGTCTAACAATATTGGAAACAATACCGAAGGAAAATCAATGCACGGCGCGTGCATCGCCATCCCAGGCGGATAAAGTCATTTAGAGTGTCTCTTTCTAGCCCCGTCGTTTTGCTGGTTCTTTGAGTCTGATTAGTCTCAGTGCTAAAAGACCTCTACACATCTTCATATAGAAGCATACC
The DNA here is from genome assembly GCA_003731715.1 of Anabarilius grahami. Classification (NCBI taxonomy): domain Eukaryota; kingdom Metazoa; phylum Chordata; class Actinopteri; order Cypriniformes; family Xenocyprididae; genus Anabarilius; species Anabarilius grahami. The sequence goes on along the minus strand of RJVU01059333.1, from coordinate 4,751,900 downwards.
ACTGAAGATAGTTAGAGGCTCCACTGAATGGGCCAGTTTGCCCATGACCAGGTCTATGCAGACTGTGTCGCCCACCTGAAGGGGCAGGATTATGTTAAAGACAGCCAGAGAACCTGGTGTTGGTTTGGCTTCAGCCATTGGTTTGTTTTCCAACCCTTCTGGTTGGTAACCCGCCGAGTCTACCCGAGCCATGCCATAGTTAGACTTGGATAGCACAGCTTCGATCTTCTCATTTTTGTGGCCTGTCAGGATAGCACTAAAAAAGTAGCGTCCATCCAGTGGTGCAGTAAAGATACCTGTATATAAGAGATATATGTATATAAGATATATTATACATTATTTTTGATGCATGCAAAATTGTAAATGCAAATAGACTGTTTATAGGCAGTGCCAAGATTACCTGTTCGTGGACTATAAAAGTCTCCTTCATTTACAAAGATCTTATCAAAAATGATCGTTCCAGATGTAACCATGGGATTTGTGAGAGCTGCTGAGAAAGAAAGACGTGGTATGTTGGCATCAGCACCGGCCATACCTGAAATGAAGATAACAACAGTATATTTTTAAAAGGAAGCCCTAAACTGCATTTTTAAATTGTTGACATCAATGATTTCTAACCCCAAATGTATCCCTATATTCTTAGTCTAATATAGACATGCTTTACACAACCAGTTTTAGTGATCAGCTGCTGACCTTTGGCTCAACTACTGACCCAGTACTGACAATAACAACTGAACACATGCTGCAACACTCAAGAGAGAAAAAAAACGCTGACTCTCATAGAAACAGACACTTTACACATATCTCAGTGAATTATTGCCTTCATTCCAGACACACATCAAAATAACCTGTGTTTGACTAAGATATGGCTACTACAAAAATTAAAAGCAAATTGAATACATACCTCGCTCTCCTCTGAGACCTAAAATAGGAGAAAGTAAAATGTGAGTCACATGCAATTGTCATATAATATGAAATGTGTGTAGTTCACCCAGAAATATAAAAAAAATGGCATTTTGAAATGTACTCATCCTCATGTCATTCCAATCTTATAAACAAAAGAGATAATGCATAAAATCTGAGGTTCTGCTTTCCACATAAGAAAAATACAGTATACAACTGACCTCCAAATAAGTAAATAAATTATGATAATTTTTTTGTGTGTTATTACCCACATGACACAAATGAATGGACAAAAAATAAAGATTTCTCACCAGGTGGTCCTTTTGGCCCTGGTAATCCTTGAATACCTAGTGGTCCATCATTACCTGGAGGCCCCTGTGGACCAGGGAGCCCTCTTTCTCCCTGGGTACCTGGTGGTCCAGGTAAACCTATAATTAGAAGTAATTTACAGATTTATTCCTCTTTCCATATCAATCAGGGTTGTGCAGAATTCAATAATGGCTATTTACTAACTGTAAATGGCAATTAGATGCTATTTACACTAAATGAAAATAGCAATATATTCTATTTACAATTAGTGACAATAGCAGCATTTTCTTAGCGATATGCTATTTACACTGTTATTGCAAAGAACTATACTTTTACAGAGTAAATAGTACTTAGATGCTATTTATACTTTATATTGGCAGATACTATTTGCACCTCAGTATTTTTGTACATTAAAGGAACACTCCACTTTTTTTGAAAATAGGCTCATTTTCCAACTCCCCTAGGGTTAAACAGTTGAGTTTTACCGTTTTCGAATCCATTCAGCCGATCTCCGGGTCTGGCGGTACCACTTTTAGCATAGCTTAGCATAGTTAATTGAATCTGATTAGACCGTTAGCATCACGCTCAAAAATGACCAAAGAGTTTCAATATTTTTCCTATTTAAAACTTGACTCTTCTGTAGTTACATCGTGTACTAAGACCGACGGAAAATGAAAAGTTGCGATTTTCTAGGCTGATATGGCTAGGAACTATAGTCTCATGCCGGCGTAATAATCAAGGATCTTTGCTGCCGTACCATGGGTGCAGCAGGCGCAATGATATTACGCAGAGCCTGTGATCCCCTGTTTGCACAGGGAGCGTGCCTTGCAACCATGGAGACATTTGTGAGAGACGCTGCTAGAAAATCGCAACTTTTCATTTTCCGTCGGTCTTAGTACACAATGTAACTACAGAAGAGTCAAATTTTAAATAGGAAAAATATTGAAACTCTTTGGTCATTTTTGAGCGTTAGATGCTAACGGTCTAATAAGATTCAATTAACTATGCTAAGCTATGCTAAAAGTGGTACCGCCAGAACCGGAGATCGGCTGAATGGATTCGAAAATGGTAAAACTCGGAGTGTTCCTTTAACAGGATGCAATAATATTGTGTAAATTATTATATTTATTAAAATTATAAAATGGATGCTGCCTTATTGGGAGAATAAAAACCCTCCCTACACCTTTCCCTAACCCTACCCAATAAACACTTTTAATATTATTAAACACGCATTAGCAGTTTATTTCCACGTTTAGAATATTATTTTCATTCTTATTGAAAATAAATACAAGCCCGGTAAAAGGCAGATTCGAACATGCGTCGATCGAGTTAAAAGCAGGGTCTGCGAGCCTTACTCGCTACTGCTGCGTCTTTTTTAAAACTTGAGTGGCCCAACCAGACAATGTTGGGCGGAGCTAGTGTAAAAAGCGTTTGCCAACAAGGGATGCACTTAGTGCACTTAGCCCCACTTTCAAATAATGAGTTTGAATTTGATTTGAATTGGCCATGCACACCCCATAGGAAGTTGAATTGGAATTTAAATTGGAACGTTAGGAAGAGACATTTACTGAACTGCAATTCAAAGACATTCAACACAAAGTAATTCATTCTGGAAAATGCATTCTGCGTAAAATGAACTGGAATCCATTCTCAGAATAATGCACAACCCTGATATCCATTAAAATACAGGAGCTGTGTCAGTTACTGGTGCTGGAAATTTAGAATATGTTCTTAGATGCTGTCAAATGGACTTTTAAGATGTTAGCAAATAAAAATAAAATAAAAGCACTTAAAGTCAGACCTGTTAATTCATTCTCAGTTAAGCTCTGGAACTCCTTGAGGACATGGACCATTGAGGAATTGAGTCTCTTGATCTTGCCGTGGATATCATCCAGATGTGTGTTCTGGAAGATCTCAATGAACTCGCTATGTGAAATCACTGTGTTGTTTAGCCCACTGACACAGTTCCACAGGCTAGACACGTGTTTGTTCAGGCCTTCTTTGATCTTCTGGATATTGTCTGAGACAGAGTCAAACCGGCTACAAACCACTTCGAGTTTAGAGAGCCTCTTATCCAGACCATCACCAGTCCTCTTGCAGTCACCCATCTCAACCACAAAGTTGTTCCCAAAGCGACGTACATCCTGATCAATGTTATCAAAGCGCACCCTACTATCTTCTATATGCTCGGTCATTTCCTGCTGGATCTTGTCTATTTCAGAAATGATTTTGTCTTTGGTGTTTCCAAGGTCGGTGATAACACTGTCATGTTTCTGGACCACATGCTCCAGACCTTTTAGTGTGTCATTGATGGAGCTGAAGGTTAAGATGACCTCAGACAGCTCTCCTTGGATTGACCTGAGGTCACCGGTATTACTACCGATGACACTGTGTCCATCCAGTGGTTTTTGTGGGTCATCCAGAGGACCTGTTCCTGATTCCGTTCCTGTAGGAGTATTCAGGGTGATCTTGCATTGACCACTGCATTTCTGTACCTCCTCTCTCAACTGATCCATCTCGTCCTGTAAACCGGAACACACATCCACACAACCCGTCTGACCAGAGTCAAATTTCCCTTTAATGTAGTTCATTTCCTTCTGCCATCTGTCCATGGCATGGCTTGTGATATTCTTGAGTTTCTTCAGATCATCTTCCACTGTGCTGCACACGTCACAGTTCTCAATCTCCATAACAATCCTGTTGAAGTGTTCCCCATTGTCTCCAGTTAGAGCTTTGATCTTGCGAACGTCATGGCTGAGGTTGATGACCTTATCCTCAAGAGAGTCACCGGACACAGAGAGATCCTTGAGTCGTGTGTCAAACCTCTTGATCTCATCTTCATTTGCAACAACTCTCCACTCCAAAGACTTCACCGTGTCACCAGGGCTCGAACTACCACTGCCTGGATTTGAACCAGAACTTGAGCCTGAGCACCCAGAGCATTCGCTTAACCTCCTGTCTATAAACAATGTTGTATTCTCGAGTCGAGACAGACGCTTATCAAGATCAAATACAGTTTCTTTAACAATTCCAATATCAAGGTCCATGTCATTAATTCTGTATTCCTGGTCAAGAATACGATTATTGAATTCATTGCGAAGATTTCTGAGTTCCTGCTGGAACGAGTCCTGTATGTTAGTCTCCAAATAAGCACAGTTTTCCTCTGCCCTCTGGACAGTGTTGTTGAGCCTTCTCTCCAGGTCTTTTAGATTATCATTGAAAAGATCTGGCATTATAGGAACTTGTCCTTGTCCACCTGTTCCTCCTCCAAAACTTCCACCACCTCCAGTTCCTCCTAGTTCCCTGTTCAGAAGCTTGTCGTAGGCTTCCGATGTGGAGCTTATCTTCCTGTCCATGTCATTAAGTCGTCCTCTGAGGTCCGTTACAGTGTCACAGCAGCCTTGAGACCGGCTGAGGTCTCGGCGCAAACCATCAAGAGTCTGGCGGTGACGCTGGTCCATGGCATTAATTTGCTTTTCCAGAGCCAAGATCCTCTCCCGATCTTGTTGCTGTTGCCGTCTCAGGTCTTCCACTCCAGACTGACAGGCAGAACAAGAAAGCGTCACTCGACGTTCAAGCTCTCTGAGGATTTCCTCCTTCATGGTGTTGAACTTGTTTCCTCCTACTCCCCCAATGTCTAGATCATTGCTTCCTCCTTTCCCATTCACAAGGTGGTTATTGATGCTGACTAGAGTCTTGTCATGAGCTTGAGTACGGTTGTCCAACTGATCAAGCTTGGCCTGAATATTATGGATGGTCTCTTTCATTTCAGGCGGGGCTGCATCAGCTGGTGTTTTGCCGCTATTAAAACCGGGTTTGCGCATTTCCTCCTGGAATTTCTCATTCATTCCACGCAGAGTTGACTGCAGGTCATTTAGGTCTTTGGTCAACCTCTGGATTTTGTCTTCGAGTTGTTTCATCTTGTCATTGTCACCTCTCCCTAGGCAAAGATCAAACACAATTATTTTTTTTGGACAGTAAGTAGTTAATCAGATAGTACAAATAGTTTGGCAGACCCAGAATTCACAGTTCTGTCAACTCTGACAATGAAAACATTGCTCTAATAAAGTTTTCCTATGCTCTAGTGGCCAGTTTTAATGTGTCAGATGATTTCCATAAAGCCTCAGTTATATTTGAATATTATCGAGTGTTTGAAAGATGCGGATACAAAAGTAATGAGAATATCAAAGAGGAAACATTGACTTACCATTCCCTCCACTCTGTCCATGACCTGTACCAGTTCCAGTTTGTCCTGGCTGTGAAGGTCTAGGCCAAGGTCTGCTTGTTGAGATCTGAGTATCAGATCCTCCGTTTGGTCCATCATTACAGTCTTCTCCACTGTATCCATGGCAACACTTCCACTCCATTTCTGTTACCATTTTGTAAGCCACCTTGTATCTGGGCCTCATGTATGTCCTGTACCTGTAAGACACATAAAAACCATATAAATAAAACCTTGACATTTTCTAGTTTGGACACGGTTTTAAAAAAATTTTGCCATGTCTGAGTATTTCAACTTGCAATGTTTAGTTTGAATTGTGAAATACATGGGACTGAGAAAGAAACAAACAAGACAAATTATATGCTAATATGAACTACAAAGAAAGAATACAATCAATACAATCTAAAACAACAAAAACCATCCAGGCCTAGTACACACATTACCTTACAAGTCACCATTCTGTATATTGTTTAATATATTCCACATAAACAGACCTCTCACTTTAAACAAACCGATCCCTTCTGGGATGTTATATTGCAACACTTTCTACTCAACAAATTAGTTGCTGCCCATTGCTGTTTAAGCGAGACCCACACATAGAAACACTTGAAAAATTGCATATTGTATTGCAATATGCAAAAATCGAATTGCATACAATTTCTGACCTAAGAATGGAGGAAGACATACCATATATGTTTCAAAATTACGTCTCCGCACATTCATATGACTTCAGCTAGCTTATGCACAGACATATGCTGGCCAGCTGTATAAACATCTTGTTCAATGAAGGGCTGGGTGAGTAGCAATGGGAGAAACAGTGTGCATCTTTAGATCTGGCATGGACCACTCCTTTAAGCTATGTGATCTTTTTGTATGTTTTATCATCCAGAAAACATAAATCTACTTGTGGAAGTGTAATACTTATGGTTAGGGTTTTTTAAAAACATTTCTAATAGAGAATTGTGGTATAAGACCATCTCATCATAGCCATTTTATTTACATCATGATTCTGACCAGTTGTCTAGGTCTGAAGTTCACTGTGTCATTCAAATAAACTAAAATATCGAGGAAAACATTATGGTTAGCCTTGAACACGTACATCAGCACCATAAAAAGGTGAAATAGGAAACAATTACAGCATTTCTTTTTTTCCCAGGACTTTTGGTTATAGTTCTTAAGCCACTGAATTCTTGTCTCCACGCTCTGTTTGTTCCATGACCCCCGTGAGAAGAAAAAGAGGAGAAAAAGGGGTCACCCTACTCTACAGTGTGAGTGCAAAAATAAGTGGTGGTATTTTAGTAGGTTTTAAGCCTAATTCCTGTGGTGCACTGGTTTTAGAGTTTGGAATGACATGCCACCTCATTCCATACATAGTT
>RJVU01059333.1:4716583-4737582 GCA_003731715.1 Anabarilius grahami | reverse complement strand
TATATATATATATATATATATTGCTTTTATAAAACGGTTACCACACAATACAAATATTAAAGCCAAAAATATATATCAATGCAACTTTCATGAAGTAAACTGTCACTAAAAGCCTTCCTTCCACCGGAAAAAATAGTCCCTGACAGTGAACAGCAACAGAAGTTACATTATTACACCATTAGATGGCGGCAAAGACTGTCTTTATGAGTGCGTCAGTCAGTATCAAAGACTTTTACACTGAAAAGACTGAATTGTTGTGAACATGGAACAAGACGCAACTGACAAATGCCTTGACTAGCACTGTCAGTCACGGGAAAACCCCTTAACTGTTAAAAGGACAAGATAATACATCGGACATTTAAACAGTATTTTTACTATCAACATAGGACTGACCTGAAGGAAAATACTAAACCTGAATGCAGGTAATAAACTCGCTCACTTGATCTCTTTCTCACAATACTCTTCTACATAATACAGTACATTTCAATGAACAATATCAATTGAGAACATATAGTGTACATTGCTAAGAGTGGTTGCTAAGGGTGTTGTGTAGTGATACACAGAACCATTGGGTGAAACGGTCATAGTCGTGTTTTATCGTGAATAAAACACAGCTATTGACCAATCAGAATCAAGGACAGGAACTAACCATTATATATATATAAATCCTATTCTTTAGCAGTTTGACAGTTGATCCTAACAGGTCTTTTCAAAGCAGTAATCAACAGATGATCCATTCTGTTTGCAAATGCATTTCGTAATAATAAAAGAAGTTACCCAATAAGTGGCCTGTCATGGAAAAAACACTTAATTTTCCCAAGACATGTGGACGCATTTGACCATTACCACCTGACTCCTGCTTTGATTGCGCATGGTTCATCAGTGACTATGGTGGATTTCCTGCCTCCACAGCTGCTTGGGACACTCGCACATATTGCCAGCACAATTTCATGTTTTGACCTTCGATATTAAACACAGATGGTGCTAGATCAGAGTAATGACATCACAATATAATCCGTGCTGGCTAAATGAAAGGAGGTTTATAATGAATTACAAGAGAAAATGCAGTGTTTTGACAAATCAGAATCACATTTCAAAGAACAAAATGAGAGTTTTGTGGCTTTTAGTTCATATCTGTTAGCTTTGAGGTCATCTATATATGATAGTGTACTCCGAAAGTTGACAAAATGAACTTTTAATAGATATACACAAGGAAAACTGATCAAAAATATTCATGACTCATGATGAATTACACAGATTTTTGTCCAATCAAATGCTCTCTAGAATAAGAAAGCTCCTCCCCTAATAGCATGTGCAAATAACTAGGAAGTAACTAATACTAAAAGCCTATTGGCTTTTTTTAAAAAGGAAAGATCCCTTTAAAATGTCCCAGCCAAACTTAAAGGGTTAGTTCACACCCAAAAATGAAAATAATGTCATTTATTACTCACCCTCATGTCGTTCCACACCCGTAAGACCTTCGTTAATCTTCGGAACACAAATTAAGATATTTTTGTTGAAATCCGATGACTCCCCCAGTGAGGCCTCCATAGCCAGCAATGACATTTCCTCTCTCAACACCCTGATTCATTATGCTCCGTCCGAAGCTTCCTGAAGCAGTGGTTTGAAATCGGCCATCACTAAATAAGTCGTTATTTTGTTTTTTTGGCGCACCAAAAATATTCTCGTCGCTTTATAATATTAATATTGAACCACTGAACTCACATGAACTGATTTAAATATGTTTTTAGTACATTAATGGATCTTGAGAGAGGAAATGTCATTGCTGGCTATGGAGGCCTCACTGAGTCATCGGATTTCAACAAAAATATCTTAATTTGTGTTCCGAAGATTAACGAAGGTCTTACGGGTGTTGAACGACATGAGGGTAAGTAATAAATGACATTATTTTCATTTTTTGGTGAACTAACCCTTTAACGTTTCAACAGGGAGTTTCAACAGAAATGCTATCTTTTATATCTCCATTACTGGTAATATCCTCCACAACTATTTAAAAAAATAAAAATAAAATCTACTTCAATCCTTAATTCTAACATGACAAGGTTCATTGACCTGTGTCTAATTTATGGTGTTAAGGTGGGCAATCCATTACTTAATATGGAGCATAATAATAACACATGTAATGCTAGCTGTTTTTGCGTGGAACTTTCTAGGTTTAAAGATTTTGCAAAGTTGTCAGGCTGCTTCAGCCCACTAGTATTTGTTTTTCAACTGTTGATTGGAGTGAACCCGACCACAGTATTTCCAGTCCTCTACGGCCAGCCGTGAATGATCCACATTCTTTGCAGATTTGTCATGCAGAATTTACATTTCAGGCTCGCTTTCATCGAACACTCATGCAGCTCATGACTTAACAGAGACTCTCAACATGTTTCAGCTCCAAAAAGAATGGAAAATATGAGAGAATACAGAAAAAAGTGGACAAAATAAAGTGCATTTGGCAGCTTTACATGTATCCCAGTGTGTGTAGCCTCCCTTTGAACCAACCAGAGATTATTCCAATACCCAAAAAGTGATATTATGAGGATAATTTAATATGTTTCCATTAAATCATTTTTGGTTTCCAAAACAAATGACTTTACAGTCATAAGTGACGCAAATGAATGGGTTTAGTAAGAGTAAAATAAAAATGTAGTCATGTAGAAACGTCATGACTTAAAAACTGTCTGTGTAATCGCTTGAGATCAAAAGCGTGACAAAATAAATGAAATATAAAACAGAAGCACATTTCAGAGTAAGAAAGTAATGTTATCCTGATGTTATGATTATGTCACCTACTTGGATCTAAAAGCTCATTGCAGCACAGTGAAAGACTCAAAAGTCAAATATAAGACTGTGAAGAAATCTTAAAGAAGATAAAGCTAAATAATGGACCCATTCTGCAACACATTGTTGCACATGATGTTAGCATTGATTGTGTTGTTTAATTCACATTGGTTACTGTCTCTCTGTGTGATGTTTGCTTAACAAGCATTAAAAAATAAGGACCATGTAAGATCTTCCCATCACATGATAACAAATGGCAAAATGACTCCCTTTAAGTGACCATATAATCTGTAATCCCACAGTTTTCTGTTAAGCAATGCCCTGGTCATGACTTTGATTCCCATGGTTTACAGAAACAGATGAAATGTGTATACTTTAAATGCAATGTAAGTCACTTTGTGTCTGCCAACATGCGTAAAAGTAAACGTAAAAACTTATGAATATCACTCTCTATTATAAATGCCATTTGGAACTTACTATCACTCTGTCCCTGTCTCTCTGACACACACACACACACACACACTATTCTCTTAATTATCTGTCATAAAAGTGACATAATCCAATGTAGGGTCTCTGGCATAAAGATACAGTAATCTCTTTGTTCCTCAGCACTGCTGAAAACAGTCCTCTCCGACCATTCCCTCAATAAAGGCCGTAATTGCTTCTCCCAGGACAGAATGTAGCGTTTTGGAGGAACGTTTAACCAAATTTGGCACGTTTAACCATGGCCACATCATCTATGTGTTAAAAATGTGACTTAAATAAATGAGTATATGAATATACATGTGTGCAACAGGCTCCATAATCCTATGATATCACTTCCTGGACCTTCTCCAGTAAACCTACAACAATGGAGCAGAACGGATTGCAGAAATTGTCCATTATCTAGGGAGCAATTTAACCAGGAAGAAACTAATTTAATTCATTTAAAATGTATTTAACTGTTCCAAAACCAAGCAGTATTCTCATACATGTATGATCATATAGATCTTGCATTGTACACTGATGGATATCTTTTTCATGTCTGTCACTAACGTTTGTTCATAAAATCTGTTAAACTGACACTTTATGCTGACTGTGACAAAGCTAAATGATTACACTATATTGTTCAAAAGTTTGGGGTCTAAGATTTTTTATTTTTTTTATGTTTTTGAAATAAGTCTCTTTACTTTATTAATAGTAATATTTTATTAATTTAAAATAACTTTTCTATTTGAATATATGTTAAAACATAATTTATCCCTGTGACAGTAAAGTTGAATTTTCAGCATCATTACTCCAGTCTTCAGTGTCACATGATCCTTCAGAAATAATTATAATATGCTAATTTGGTGATCAATAAACATTTTTATTATTATCAATGTTGAAAACAGTTCTGCCTAATTTTTTTCTACAAACTGAGATACATTTTTTCAGGATTCTTTGATGAATAGAAAGTTCAAAAGTACAGCATTTATTTTAAATAGAAGGTTTATTCTCACTTGTGATCAATTTAACTCATTCTTGTAGAATAAATAATTTATTTAAAAAATCTTACTGATCCCAAACTTTTGAACAGTAGTGTATACTAGTATGCAATAACTTTTCAAACTCTCTATGAGTGCTTCTCTATATGATCACCTTCAGCTTTGGGCTGTTTTTTTGGAAAGTCTTATATGTCACCTTATATATTCCTCAATTCGGGATCTTAACGGTTCTTATATGAACTGTAATCCTGGATCTAGCGCCAAGATGATGTCCCCCACTCATTTAGAAACCATGAGGCCTCCTCTCCCACCCGGCGTACTGATTGATACTGATATGTTTACACAGAGTCATAGAGCAAAGTGCCAATGATTAACACGTGTAGAGGCTACTGGCTACTAACAGAGGCTGGACGGTTCTTATTCCCATGGTGTTTAAGATGCAGTAGGTGACATCATGCAAAATTAGCTGCCTCATGTTTTTAGGAATGACTTCAGCTCCTGATTGTCATCACATGCTTGGAATACGTTTCTAAACCCCCTTTTGGCTTCATGAAAAGTCACAAGAACAACAACAACAATGGCCTATAGTAACAGCCTTTTCATGAGACTTCAAGTTTAAAGAAGTAGTTTACCCCAAAATTAAAATATTGTAATTTACTCACTCTCATGTTGTTCCGAACCTGTTTCATTTCTAGTCTGAGGAAAACACAAGGTGGAATCTTAAAATAGCTCTTTTTAATACACAAAGAGTTTATTGACCACTTATGTTAAGCTCCAAAAAAAAAAAAAACTCCATAAAAGAATCTTAAGTAGTCCATACAGATTATGTGCAATATTTCATGTCTTCTTATGCTGCATGCTAGCTTTGTGTGAGGACCAGACCTTACAGAAGCAGTTTTTCCAACATAGGCTCACTGGAAAAATGTGTCTCTACCTATATTTTTTGCAAAACTCCAAAAACCTTTACATCTTATTTCACTGTGGTTTATACAGTCAAACCAAAATTTATTCAGACACCTAGAACATTTCATTTATTAATTCAGTTTATTCACTATAGTTTAAAAAAATGGTAATAAAATGACAAGATCTCAGAGTTAAACTGTGTCAGAAAAAAATTAATCTATGTCAGATAACACTTAAGCAAAACATGGTCAGGTAAAAGTGTCTGAATAATTTTTGGTTACAAATTTTGATACATTTTACTGGTATTCCACTGTAAGAAGAATTTTTGGGTATAATATGTCACAGTTTATTTTGCTATAGTGTCCTGCACCCACTAGTAAAAATATATCAAAAATGTCTGAAAATTTTTTGGTTTGACTGTAGCTGAAATGAATACTAGTGGCAGTAAAACACCAACAACTTTTATTCCTTTCACACAAATGATAAATACGGGGACAGATTATTGAATAATAAAGACTTATTTTCATGAGGTTCCTTGCACAATTCTATATTATGATCTCAAACACTACCAGTGCATGATTTGTAAACTAATACATTTTGACGTTTGCATTACATAATCAGCTTCATATGTGTGGCTTTTCTGATGCAGTAAACTTCCTCGGTAACTCACCTGGTACAGCATTACATTTTTGACGTGGTGTCCCATGAAATATGAGTCACAATAAAAGAGCTCAAAGCAAGCTAAAATGGCATGTTTGTAGTTAACACGATCAGTTATGTTAGTGTTGGGTTTAGTGTAGGTGGTACATTATTTTCAAACGCGATAGCGCATTAACCTTTCAGTACCACTCATCAGACATTTCACTTCTGAGCTGCTGCGATATATACAACAACCATCATAATAAAACATTGCCAGATATACGTTATTGTGTTTTGGATAAATCTGAACATGCTTTTAGTGCCACTCACTGCACATTTCACTTAGAAAGTGTCGCAAAACGTGCAAGAAGCAACGCAATTTAGCAAAAATGTCGCCAAAGGCACATTTTTTCAGTGAACCGGGGTTGGGTTTTGAAATCTATGGAAGCTTGTTTTCGCCACTGAATAAAAAATAAAAAAGGTAATTGCTTTTTATGTCACAATTCTGACTTTTTTTTCTCAGAATTGCGATATAAACTCGCAATTGTGAGTTATAAAGTCAGAATTGTGAGATATAAATTTGCAAATGCGAGGTATATAGTCAAAATTGCATGAACTAAACTCGCAATTGTGAGTTATAAAATCAGAATTGTGAGTTATAATGTCCGAATTGCGTGATAAAAACTAAATAGATTGCAATTATGACTTTTTTCTCGCAATTGTGAGTTTATATCTCGCAATTCAGACTTTTTTCTCAATTCTGACATCTTTTCTCGCAATTCTGAATTTTTTCTCACAATTGCGAGTTTATATCTATAATTAAGAAGTCAGAATTGCGTGATATAAAGTCGAAATTGTGAGATATGAACTCACAACTTTGAGAAAAAAAGTCAGAACTGACTCGCAATTCTGACTTTACAGGGGTGGTTCATTGCGATTTCACTTTTTTAACTTTAGTTTGTGTGTAATGTTGCTGCTTGAGCATAAAGAGTATCTGCAAAGTTACAGCACTGAAAGTTCAATGCAAATGGAGATATTATCTTTTAAAGTTATGGCAGTTTAATGCCTACAAAAACGACCGGGTTGGACTACAACGAGCTTCTTCCCGGATTGGTGACATCATAAAACAACATAAACATAACATAAACCCTGCCCACGGAAACATGCAACAGAGTGGGCAAGGCCATGTCGCGCAGCATTATGGAAGTGGAAGAGTTGTCTACACCGGACGCACACGGCACGGCGCGGCGCGGTGCAACGCGTCAAAAGACAATAGAACCCATTATAATCAGTGATATTGTCTACACTGGATGTGGCACGGAAGACAGCTTCCAGAATCTACACGAGTTCATTGCTGGATTTGCACCAAGGCTATTACTGAAAGATGAAGCCGTTCCCACTTTAAAAGCAGAAGCTGCTGTTTGTGGGCCCCTAACTGTAAGCACGTTTTATTGTTTGTACGTCTTTTAAATGTATTATGTTGCTATTTTTTGGTTGCATCAAGGACGTAAACAAAGAACGTGTTTTTGCTTCACTAGCCAGTTAGCTAAATTCTGTTGCATACTTCTCCAACAAACACCAACAAACTTCTATGTTCATAGACAGACAGTTGTTCATGCTATAAATTAAACGATACTTTTACAAAAATGTTACTACTCAGTCATGTATTCGGCTAAAGTAAAGCTTTAATCAGGATAAAACCGTATATTGAATGCTAACAAACAGCAGTAACATTTACAAGTGACAGCATATCTAAACACTTTGACACACAATTACAAACGGAAATACTTAGTATTCAGAAACGTCCTTTAAAAACCGTGCTTGCAGAGGTTCTGCTTGACCCTCTTCATCATTACTGCTATCTGGGTCTGATTCGGGCTCAATGTGATACGGCAATATAGATGCCATTATTTACATTTCCACTGAAGCACATGTAACAACTAATGGTAAGGGGCGTGGCGTTTCCGGACGCTTCAGCGAATCACAATACACTGGGTCAGCTAACCAATCTGAGCACATTGCGTATTTCGGAGGGAGTGGTATCATAGAATCAGGAAATCAAACCAGCCGTTCAAATGACAATGGAAACAGCGGTGTAGAATAAAGGTAAAATATATGAAAAATACAAAATTTTTTCAAAAACCAAGCATTAAGACATGTTAAACTGCGCCCCATAAACACAATCAAGCCTAGAAAAGAACAGTGAACTACCCCTTTAAAACACGCAACTGCAAGTTTATATCATGAGCAAAAAAAGTTGTGATGTAAACTCGCAATTGCGAGAAAAAAAGTCGGAATTGTGAGATAAAAAGTCGCAATTACCTTTTTTATTTTTTATTCAGTGGTGGAAACAAGCTTCCATAGAAATCATTTGTGTCTCTATTCAGAATACAAAGCAGATGGGATATTTTTAGTAAAAAACAACTTAAATTTCCATCTGTTTTTCAAACAAAGCTATGATATGACTTCAGAAGATGAGACAGTATATAGCACACAAGTCATATAAACTATGTGTATAGTGTATTTTTGGAGCTCACCAGACACTATGAACTGTCATATGAGTTAAAATGACATGAGGGTGAGTAAATGATTACAGAATTTTTATATGTGGGTGAACTACTCCTTTAAGAAATGATAATTGTTGTTTTGGAGATTATACAATGCAATTACACATCCATCAGTAATGTGCCTCTGCATACTTGAGATTGAATGCATAATGAAAAACACTATCAAGTTACACAAATAAAGAAAGAGACAGTGTATGTGCGACAGAGTGAACACAGATGAACGAGAAAATACGATTCTCGGTGAAGAAATTCTTTTGATATTGAACTCCATAAAAACACACAATAACATAAAACTTTCTCTTGTTTTACTTAATAGCCTGGCCATTTTCACTTCCTGTGCTTCAGCGCTTCACACAAAGGCTCAATCATCATGCGCTTTGCTTTTCTTCTGTTCTTCTTTCTTTTCTGTCTCTACCCACACATCTTCCCCTCCGAGCGACCCTACATGCTACCCGGGCAGTGCACCGCACACCGTGACCTTTGACCTATGCAACAGGAAGTGGTCAAAGCAGCTGTGGCTGCACAGGCAGCCTGTTTTTACAGCCTTGCTTATTTGTATTTCCCTAGGAGGGGACACATGCTTGTCTGACTGTCCGAGAGGGCACCGGGCTGAAACGCATGTCCACTCCCAGTTCCACCCCAACTGTGTCCACACTAAAACACTGATAATCAAAACTGACCCACAGGCACAATACTGATATTGTTAAGCATAGCATGAATTTGCACCATGTAGTTGTTGCCAATGGTTTCCATCTCCGTTTACAAACATTACCAAAATGCAATCATGCCGTATCATGTGGAAACAGCCCTCATTATGGCTGTTTTTGCAAATGGTGAGGCATTTCTTTCCAACACAGCCATTTAAGATTAGACTGCTGCCTGCACACAAACAGACTCATCTGTTAGCAAACACTACACTTATGCAACATAAAAACGAAAAAATATTTTAAAGTTTATTGGAAGTATGTATACAGGTCCTTCTAAAAAAATTAGCATATTGTGATAAAAGTTCATTATTTTCCATAATGTAATGATACAAATTAAACTTTCATATATTTTAGATTCATTGCACACCAACTGAAATATTTCAGGTCTTTTATTGTTTTAATACTGATGATTTTGGCATACAGCTCATGAAAACCCAAAATTCCTATCTCAAAAAATTAGCATATCATGAAAAGGTTCTCTAAACGAGCTATTAACCTAATCATCTGAATCAACTAATTAACTCTAAACACCTGCAAAAGATTCCTGAGGCTTTTAAAAACTCCCAGCCTGGTTCATTACTCAAAACCGCAATCATGGGTAAGACTGCCGACCTGACTGCTGTCCAGAAGGCCATCATTGACACCCTCAAGCGAGAGGGTAAGACACAGAAAGAAATTTCTGAACGAATAGGCTGTTCCCAGAGTGCTGTATCAAGGCACCTCAGTGGGAAGTCTGTGGGAAGGAAAAAGTGTGGCAAAAAACGCTGCACAACGAGAAGAGGTGACCGGACCCTGAGGAAGATTGTGGAGAAGGACCGATTCCAGACCTTGGGGGACCTGCGGAAGCAGTGGACTGAGTCTGGAGTAGAAACATCCAGAGCCACCGTGCACAGGCGTGTGCAGGAAATGGGCTACAGGTGCCGCATTCCCCAGGTCAAGCCACTTTTGAACCAGAAACAGCGGCAGAAGCGCCTGACCTGGGCTACAGAGAAGCAGCACTGGACTGTTGCTCAGTGGTCCAAAGTCATTCGGAAATCAAGGTGCCAGAGTCTGGAGGAAGACTGGGGAGAAGGAAATGCCAAAATGCCTGAAGTCCAGTGTCAAGTTCCCACAGTCAGTGATGGTCTGGGGTGCCATGTCAGCTGCTGGTGTTGGTCCACTGTGTTTTATCAAGGGCAGGGTCAATGCAGCTAGCTATCAGGAGATTTTGGAGCACTTCATGCTTCCATCTGCTGAAAAGCTTTATGGAGATGAAGATTTCGTTTTTCAGCACGACCTGGCACCTGCTCACAGTGCCAAAACCACTGGTAAATGGTTTACTGACCATGGTATTACTGTGCTCAATTGGCCTGCCAACTCTCCTGACCTGAACCCCATAGAGAATCTGTGGGATATTGTGAAGAGAAAGTTGAGAGACGCAAGACCCAACACTCTGGATGAGCTTAAGGCCGCTATCGAAGCATCCTGGGCCTCCATAACACCTCAGCAGTGCCACAGGCTGATTGCCTCCATGCCACGCCGCATTGAAGCAGTCATTTCTGCAAAAGGATTCCCGACCAAGTATTGAGTGCATAACTGAACATAATTATTTGAAGGTTGACTTTTTTTGTATTAAAAACACTTTTCTTTTATTGGTCGGATGAAATATGCTAATTTTTTGAGATGCCAAAATTGCCAGCTGTATGCCAAAATCATCAGTATTAAAACAATAAAAGACCTGAAATATTTCAGTTGGTGTGCAATGAATCTAAAATATATGAAAGTTTAATTTTTATCATTACATTATGGAAAATAATGAACTTTTATCACAATATGCTAATTTTTTGAGAAGGACCTGTGTATATATATATATAGTGCATAAAATTAGACTATATAAACATACACTACTGTTCAAATATTTGGGGTCTTTTTTATTATTATTAGTTTTACTGTTTTTAAAAGAAGTCTCTTATGCTCACCAAGGCTGCATTTACTTAATCAAAAATACTGTAAAAGCAGTAATATTTTTAAATATTATTACAATTTATTACAAGTAACTGTTTTCAATTTGAATATATTTTAAAATGTAATGTATTCCTCTGATGGCAAAGTTGAATTTTCAGCATCATTACTCCAGTCTTCAGTGTCACATAATCATTCAGAAATCATTCTAATATGCTGATTTGGTGCTCAAGAAACATTTTAAACTTTTACCAATGTTGAAACTGGTTGTGCTGCTTAATATTGTACACTCTAAAAAATGCTGGGTTAAAAACAACCCAATTTGTTGCTTGGGATGTTTTCAACCCAGCATTTTTTAAAGTGTACAAACTTATAATGTCAATGCTGAATAAAAGTATTAATTTCTTAAAAAAAAAAAAATCTTACTGACCCCAAACTTATGAATAATAGTGTACACATCAAAATAACAAAGTAAAATCTAATAAAAGCTAAGTCCCAAGATAAGATTTAAATATACTGTCCTATACCCGTCTTCGTTAATAGCGCATGACACTGAGGCGGCTTGTACAGTAGGTCACATGACAATGCCACTTTTCAGGAAAATCAACCTTGAAAGAGCTTAATTGTCTCTACATATTAAACTGGGATAAAAGAAAGCATGAGAAGCTACAAAAAGCACTTTATCTTTATGAAACAGCTATAATAACCATAATCGTGTGCTATAGGAAGGAAAGCAAAAGTCAGGCTTTATTTGATCTGGAGTACACAAAGAAGACTGATGTCTACAAGACCCCTTTGCGACTCAAATCTTCCAGAACATATTAAATATCTGGAGCTAAACGCTTTTTTCATGACCTCCTTAAATAAAGCAGAGGTAGGAAAAATCACACACTGTGCCAGAATAAGCAACGAGACTTCAGCCTCCACAACATCCAACACCACCACTAACAGATGTCCTATTAACCCCACTCTTATCTGCTCAGGACAATATTTAGATATTCTTGGTGTTCACATCCAATTTTATTTCTTATTCTGATTTCCAGATAAGCCGCACTGTTATGATTACCCTTATAAGTAATGCACTAGTAAATGTCAGGGCACTCTTTTACCAAACGAGCCACATATTTGATGCTGGAAGGGCAAGCTCGTGGGAAAAATGTTTCCTTGTGGTTATACTGTAACTTGCTCCTGTTACAGGAAAGCGGTTTCTGCAGGGGTTTGACCGCAGCGGCACATCTGTGGCGTCTCAGCTTGGAACTCCACTAAAGCAAAAGAAGAAGGAACATGCCTTATGAGCAGACGTACCACAGATGTGGCTTATACAAGCCAGGAGAGAAGCCTTCTCTAAAGACATTTAGTCATTCATTCCATTCTTGGATTGAATCTATCCTCTGGACACTCATCCCTATGAGATACATTCACATTTCAGGGCTAGCTAAACTAACTTCATAATTTTTGTCTCACTTCACATTTAAGATCTTATTGTACTTGACGTTTTCAAACAGCAAGTTTGACCTTTCATTATTCTTTGTCATAATTGACTTTTCAGTCAGATGCTCACTTGTAAATGAATTCCACTGAGGATATGAATGGATTTAACATCAATCTTCACATCATCACCATAAAAACACTTATCTGTGTGATTTCTTGGGAATTACATGATATCAGATTAACCAAATCTGCTAAAAATCAGCATGGAATTTACTCCCATTTTAGTTACATTTTACTTCTATACTGCAGAAACTTCTTGAGACTTCTTGAGGTTTTAATTAGTATTTTTTGACTTGTTTTTGACTAGTCCTTTAAACAAAATGTAAATTTGCTCGAGAAGCAGAACTGCAGAAAATGTTAAGACTTTTCAGAGAATATAAATTGATTGGTTTGGGGTCGGTAAGATTTTTTAAATGTTTTTGTTTGAATTCTATTCTGCTCACCAAGGCTGCATTTATTTAATCAAAAATACACTAAAAACAGTAATATTTTGAAATAATTTAAAATAATAGTTTTCTATTTTACTATATTTTCAAATTGAATTTGTTCCTGTGATGGCAATGCTGAATTTTCAGCATCATTACTCCAGTTTTCTACGAAGCCCCTAAATGAACATAGATTGAGAGAAAAAATTGAGATGGGAGGGAAATATATATTTTAATGCATAGCATTCTTTACTACGTGAACAGCGTAGGAGACTGAAAGGAAAGAGAAGAAATTGTAAAATAAAGGCCTTATTTTGTTTTTTTGTTTTTTTTGCGCACAAAAAGTATTCTCGTTGCTTCATAACATCGTTTAACCACTGTAGTCACATGGACTATTTTAATGATGTCTTTACTTCCTTTCTGGGCCTTGACATTTGGAATGACATGCTCTCTGTGTATAGGGAGAGCAGAAACTTCTTGGATTTCATCAAAAATATCTTAATTTGTGTTCCAAAGATGAACGAAGGTGCTACAGGTTTTGAACAAAATGAGGGTGAGTAATTAATGACAGAAATGTCATTTTTGGGTGAACTAACCCTTAAAGCATGTTTAAGCTGTTTTAAGTGAAAGCAACTTGCACTGACATATTTTAAAATAAGTCAATGCCATTGTTTTGTCTCAAGATGCACACTAGTAATGTTTAGTTTTTTTTCTAAGCACGTTTATAAAAGCTACTAAAATGTCCTAATTTAAAGGTGCAATAAGTGAATCTCTATAGAAACATTTTTTGTTATACTGGTTGAAAGTCTCCTCATTAGGGATGTTGCGGTGACGGATTTTTTCCACCGGTTAATCGACGTGTAAAAAAAACGGTAATCCCAGTGTCACCGGGGTTGCGTGTCGGGGATTTCGGGTGGCCGAAAATGCGGTCGTGCAGACGTGCACACGTCTCAATTTACTTTCACTTTAATTAGCGGCAATTCAGTAGCATTTGTTTGAATTAATCATAGATAAATGTATTTTATTCTTAATAAAAATACACAAAACAATAAGACACTCGCTTGTATTACACACATCTTTATTGCAAAATGAATAATAACTTAACACACCATGCAAAAACTAAACAAAAGCACTTATGAAACACCTTTAAAGTGCATTTATTAACAAAACGAACCACTGCACACATCGTGCAAGTATCAAACAAGAAATTATATTAAAAAATTCACTATTCGTTAAATAAAGTGCCTGCTTTTGCATTTCGCTTTGAAACCAGATCTTCCGCCATACTTTGCCAGTTAGCTCGCCTCACTCTCCTCAAATGATAAATGAAATCGGACACCGGCTGCTGCTTTACTGCGGCGCTCGTCCTAAATTACGAAGGCACGTAGTCACTAACTGAATTAAGTGCTTTATTGCTATAGGCTAAAACTTCAACACGATGGGGACGGTGCCGGTGGTCAAGTGCTATGACCGGTAGGTGGGTTAAACACTGTGTATCACCGGTAACACCGACTATCGCAACAAGCCTACTCCTCATATCTTGAAAGCAATCACTATGTTAAACGGTCTAAATGTATTTTTATAAATATATATCATCTGTGGAAGGCGTAGGACCATAAAATGTTCATTCAATTATTATATTCGGTCCGAATGAAATAATACGATGTCCTACCTGCCTGTCAACATATGTTTTTACGTGCACCCTTTTCATGTAGACATCATACGTTATCAGTGTGTTTCATGCTATGCAGAGTTTATGTAGACAGACCTCAGTCACGGAGCACCACAAACAAACAGAATCCTGCCGAATAAAAACAACAATCTGATGCGTTCACGCTATAACTACCGTAATTAAGAGATGGCAACCTCTGTTCAGTCAGACTCGGAATTGACCGTTTGCAAAGACCCGCCCCCTTTAGTTACTGTTGCTTTGTCCGACAAGCCCTGCTGATCTCTCGCCACACATCATGTTCTTACGCAGTGAAAAACACATTGCGGAGCAAAGAGGACACTGACAAAGCGTCGACAGACAAGACAGAGCAGGTTACTTTTGATATGAAACAAAGTCTCAAATTTCAAATTTTGTCATTTTTAAAGAAATGTAAACAAATACCGTTTTGTGGCTCTTTGATGTGTCATGACAGATCGCTGTAGCGCTTCAGTTCAAGCGGCTCGTGAGTAGTTCATTTATAGCATCAAATAAACATGAATGAACATCATAAGGAATGTTGTTTCAATCACGGAAAGATGTCAGTACACACCATTTTTTAAGTTCAAGTCAACCTACGTTAATCTGCTAACTCAAAATGGCGGATTCTGCGTTATGATTGGTTAGATCGCCTGTCAATCAAACTCCTGGCGAAGGGTCAGTTATGCATTTCCATGTCAACAGTATCAACAACTAAATTAATCTGCAGCAGTACAGTACAAGCTCTCTAAGTTGTTTACGTTCGTTTTTGTTGTAATGTTATGTGTTTTGAGACATGAGGTAGTTTGACGCCATCTCTTATGATGCTTTGCCGAGAGCAGCTGTGAGTGTGTCTTCTTCATGTGTTTTGGAGGAGGTGTGGCTTTGGATGCTGATTTGCAGAGAGGGTGGGATCATATGCTTTCAATGCTAGCAGGCTAGCGTTAGCATTTTCCAGATCACCAAATGCACCTTTAACTAAAGCCTTCTCCTGGCTCAATCTAAGCCCTGTCTGTGAAAGCAGGCCATAGACGTAGGTGGGCTCTTTTGACTTGGGTAAGTAAGCAACCACCAAGCAACACTCTAGCAACCACCAAGCATTCATGTCCATTCATGCACAAACAGTACAGTGCAACATGCTAATAACCAATCGAAACTGCACAGCAACGGCCTGGTAACTACACATAACACCCTTACAAAAGACTGTGTGTCTGATATTGCTTGTCTTAAGCTGCTGTAATCACAATTCCAGCTATAATAAGCTATTAAATAATGTTTAGATAGGCTATGTATTTGTACAAGTACTTCTCCATCATTCCAGCTAACAGGGACTGTTCTCAGGATATTGGCTAACGTTCTGAGAAGGTTCTCTCATAGTTTACATAGTTACATGTTCCTACAGTAACGATAATAGAATGTTTGTTCAAAATTTTTTGTTAGATGACATATTAGTAAGAAGCAAGATGTTAATAAAGATAACTGAACTGGAATCACTGCTTTAAACCTAACCACTCACAGCAAGCAAAGCTAAAGGATATGATACAATCCCATTCAAGCTTGTCTTCCAGAAACAATCATTCATGACAGACATTTTGGCATGTCTGAACATCCATTAATATTCACTAACTGCTTCCCTTGTCAAACACAAACTTGTTCACAGGAAGAACTTTGCATATCAGAGGTGTTTTTCAGAACGAGGCCAGAGTCCTGATCATCCACTACAGGAAGTTCCTCTTGGTGTGAAGGGGCCGCTGTATGACCGAGGGCTTCCTGTCAGTGTGTGACGGCGTGGGGTGGTCTGGATGAGGCCCGAGACTGACAGGCACCGTCACAAGCAGCTCTTGGCTTCACAACCACTGCCACATCTTCAAAAAGCCCAGGTCAAGGGCCAAGAGCTTTCCTTTCACAGAAGGCTTTGCTTAAACCCTCTTGACATACCAGGAAAAAATACTAAGGATGAAACAGCATCAAATAAGACCTGACAGATTAAAAAGAGGAAAATGATGGGCACTTCAACAATGAGCATGGATGCATGAGTGAGATTTACAGATGACAAAGACATTAGATGGGTCTGATTTTTGAACACATTCAAAGGCAATTGGGTTACAAGAGAAATGCTTCAAAAATGTAGATGGGTGGCAAAGTTAAATTAGATCTTACAAATTAAGCCCAAAATGTTACAACTCATAAAATGGCTAATGAACAGTTAAAGACCCCATTAGTCTGCTATATTGCAAAAATAGATCAAACGAAAACCTCTTTTCCATTATCCTGTTAAGAGGGCTCTTTTCTTCTGTCCGTATCTAATCAGCCTTTGGGGCATATGATACAAACAGAGCTTTGAACACTGTCTTCTTTACAGAGGGCAAACTGATAACTGCAAACCTGGACCTGACTGACCACAATACAATCTTTAGACTGGACGCCCACAGATTGTCTGATGTAGATTGCATTGTAAAAATATCAGCAGTGCTAATCGCTATCTAATTGGCTGGATTCTTGCATCTTCCTGTAGAAAGTGTGCAAAGGCTTTTGGGTGATAAATATGAGAAATGTCCAGGTTAAGAAATTACACTTTGTATGAAGAAAACAAAACCTATTTTTAAAACTATTACATCTTTTTGCATTGACATTTTTATTATAGTTAATAAAGCACATTTCCTCCTCCAAATTCTCATTAAAGTGTTAGTTCACGCAAAAATGAAAATAATGTCATTTCTTACTCACCTTCATGTCGTTCCACACCCGTAAGACCTTCGTTCATCATAAGAACACAAATTAAGATATTTTTGATGAAATCTGAGAGGTATATGACTAATCTATAGACAGCAATATAATCAACACTTTCAAGTTCCAGAGAGGTACTAAAGACTAAATGTCCTACACCTTTCCTATGAAACTTACGGAAAAAACAGAACTGGCGTCGCATTCGTTCCATAAGTTTAATAGGGAAGGCGTAGGACATTTAGCGTAAGCTTTTTGAAGAATACAGAATCGCGGTCTGGTGGAAACACATGTGATGCGATCATTTGTGCATATAAAGCATATACATTTTCTTTTTCTTTTTTTTAAAGAAAATGACCGATCTTTTCGCTAGATAAGACCCTTACTCCTCGTTTGGTATCGTTTAAAGCCCTTTGAAGCAGCACTGAAACTGTAATTTTGACCTTCAACCGTTTGGGGCCAATTGAAGTTCACTATAAGGAGAATAATCCTGGAATGTTTTCATCAAAAACCTTAATTTTTTTTTGACTGAAGAAAGAAGTATTTTAACGATGTCTTTAGTATCTTTCTGGACCTTGAAGGTGTTGATTATATTGCTGTCTATGGACGAGTCATATACCTCATGGATTTCATCAAAAATATCTTAATTTGTGTTCCGAAGATGAATGAAGGTCTTACGGGTGTGGAACAACAGGAGGGTGAGTAATTCATGACAGAATTTTCATTTTTGGGTAAACTAACCCTTTAATGCAAAGCTAAATAATAAAATAAAAAATAAATAAAATGTATTTAATCTTCATTTTTCATAGCCCTTTTTCCCCTTTTTAATTTTGGGGTGACTATCATAAGATTCACCCTTTTATAAGTCCAATACTCTAAATGAACCTGCCAAGGGTGTAGAAATTTATGAATGATGGCTGGTCCAATTTTGCGAATATTTGCGGACTTTTCTGCCAAGTTCTGTGGGCACAGATTGCGTGAGGGCCTGCTATTGAGGAATTACCATTCACTGGACCTTACCCTCAGTAGAGTTAAACTATTCCTAATAAGTCACATATAACATAGCCAATCCAAGACTGTGCCATGTTTTATTATTCAGACACCATGCAGTTTAATAGTCACCCTCTGAAGAGCTGCATGCCAGCACTGGCTGTTTGTCTGTCAGCATAAAAGTTTTCAAGAAATAAATGAAAGATGGCAAACATGAACATGGGCGTACAGTCTTCAGGGCATTCATCAAAGCTTGTCCAGCATGATTTCCTGAATAGCAGTGGACACAACATTCAGGCTTGGACTTTTGACTTCTGGTTTGGCAGAAAAGGGCCCAATTTTATGGCTGTATATGTGCAAATCAGCATAGTTCATTTCTAAAACACTGTGACAACACAGCACAACCCAAACCATTTTATGTCTCTGCTACTTCTTCTTACACAAGAAATACTTGTATATATAATAAAAAGGTGTATAATTCAATAAGCTCACAGGTTGGTAGAACAAGTTCAAAGTTCATGTCTCACAATACTGTACACTATAGAGTACATTCAGCACTGCAAGGCAGCATTCTCACACTTAAAAAAGAGAACATATAATGTGAGATTTGATAAAAGATAATACAAAGTATATGCTACTTAAATGTTAGTATGCAAAATATGAGTCGCAAATTAGATTACTTTCAAAGCTGATTAGCTTCTACCATTCCCTTTTTAGATGCAGTGCAAAGTTCAAGTCTGAACAAAGCTGGATTCTGTGAGTGAGTTCAATTTCAAAATATGATACGTTTTTGAAACTAATTTCTGTGAAACTACAACTTCAGAAATAAGCAGAAAAGTTAACACGTTATTAGATAATTGTAAGTATCCAGTGACCGTTTTAGCTAAGCTAGCAGGCTAAACAGCTAATGGCATGCGCAAAAGAATTATGTACACATAAATCAGGGATGATAAAATCCACAATGGATAAAAATAACTATACAAGATCACCTGAAGACCGTAGTTGGAGTCAAGACCGCACCCTCCAAGATCCAGACCAAGACTAGATCCCTCAAGGCCCAGATCCAGACCAAAACTTTACTGAAAAGGTGAGCTAATCCATAGTTCCAATTAGATTTGACACATTAAACTTACTGGAGCATATCAGTACCCTATTTTCTGAATATGAAC
This sequence comes from Anabarilius grahami, assembly GCA_003731715.1. Taxonomy (NCBI): domain Eukaryota; kingdom Metazoa; phylum Chordata; class Actinopteri; order Cypriniformes; family Xenocyprididae; genus Anabarilius; species Anabarilius grahami. The sequence goes on along the minus strand of RJVU01059333.1, from coordinate 4,718,086 downwards.
CAGAATTTCCTTTTCATATGACAATCACTAATTCCACATATTTTTCTATATTTTCAAAGACGCTGTATCCTCTTATATTAGGACATGTATTCCAACACGCAAAATCCTGGCAGCGTTCCTTACTAAATGCCTACAATTTAGAGTAAAGAGGTGATTTAGGTGTTCGAATATTTGGCAGCTGCATATCCAGTTCTTGCAAAGTTCATCTTTCAGAATCTTTTAGCATAAAATTGCTGCTAAATTTGAGGCACACATTCCTTAATAAATTTGATTAGGGGTTGCGGTTTTCCCTGGAAATACATATTTGATGCAAGCAACACGAGTCAAAATCTATCAATCAGTTCATTTAGAAGACTTAAAGGAGAAAAAGCCACAAGAGAGAAGATGAGTTCTCCACAATAAGAGAAAAAGAACAACTTCTTCCCTTGATTTCAGTCACTTTTTCACTTTTCCATAAAATAAATACACAAAACGAATACTTTTTACATCTGTTGTAACTAAAAGTTCAAACAGACTGCTAATCCCCAGTAACTCGACTCAGATTTCTCAAGCAGGCAGTACATACTTCACTACATACTTCATACTGCTGGCACTGAGGGTTCTCACATCATAGACATCACCCTTCACTACCTCACTTCACTGACCGAGAAGAGGAATGCATTATATTTGAGAGCTATTCATAAGTCCAAACGGGCTAAAATAGCTAATAATTTCTATGACTGATCTTTATTTACTACTTCATTACACAGATATAAAGCCACAATTCAGGCTCTGACCATCACCATCTGGCCTGCGTGTCCATCCACCCTTAAGAAAGCATTGCGTCAGATGAAGGGGGAAGCCCCGGTCTGCACGTCAGAGCTGGGACAACCTCTCCCGTTCACACCCCAACAATCACAGACAAAACAACAATGTCAGAGTGGGTGTGTGTGGCTGAGAGTGAGCATTGCATTGTAAAACCACCTGATTGACAGATAAAGAAAGGTGCTTTTAGCGTATTTACTAAGGTGGCGACAAGTATAACCATATTCTGAAAAGCTTTGGAAATCACAGGGGTCCCACAAAAGTTCTTTTTAAGCAGAGCCTTGCATTAGGTAAGTGATAATTAGCTGTTTGGATGGACAGCAATGCACCTCCTGTCGTTTCACTGTAGGATAAAGGGAGGCTTTTCCTTTCATGTAGTCATCTGTGCCACACATTTAAAAGCACATTTGCTTTTTAAAGTCCCCTCAGGTTATGTTTCCCTCAATAAATGGATTACAGAAAAATGCATAACATCTGTAACTGTCCTGACGGGACTTATAAAACTTTTAGTCTGTCTATTTGTCTGTCTGTCTGTCTGTCTGTCTATCAACTGTCATTCCCTCAGAGTAATGCAAAGTTTGATTAGTCTGAAAATGTCATGTTTAATTTAACAAAAAACTGATTTTGTTAGATTTGATCCATCTTTCTAAATGTTGATGATCTTAATGGTATGATAGAATCATCATAAGGTAACACTAT
>RJVU01059333.1:4690498-4716400 GCA_003731715.1 Anabarilius grahami | reverse complement strand
ATCATATTACTGGATGAAATGAAAGTGACATTACCTGTGTCTGCTTGCTGCCCTCGCCCCGTTTAAAGGCTGAGTCTGAGTCTGGGTCCGGGTCCCTGCGTACAGGTTATACCGCTGAGGATACGACGCGCTCCAAACATCTCCAGAAAAAAACAACACCAGCAGCGATATCAAAATAACTGCTCCATCCATCACAGCGCACGTCGGTCTGTAACAATGTCTAACACTATATAACTAACAAATTCTCTCAAATTAACTTTTATTCCACCAAAAATAGCGCTTTCGCGGTGTCTAGAGGAGCTTCTTTACACTCCCAGAAGTTCGTACTATCGATCCATTACGCGCGTCTTGAGCGCTGCTTCCAGAAGTGTCGGATAAATCTCTCAAATCGACGCGTAACGGCGCTTTTCCTCCTTTCGCGCTGATAAAACAACCTAAACTCCCTCTATCCTTCTTTTGAATGGTTTGTAATATTTGTCGGTACATCCAAACAAAGCAATCCGGAGGCTTCCTGAAATCTGGAGGAGTTTTCTTGGAAAGGAGATGCAGTGAGTTTGGATTGAGGGGAGCCAGTGCGCTCTGACGCACTCCAACGTCCCCAATACACACACACTCTCTCTCTCTTCATCTCCCTCCCTTCTGGAAACCCTCCCTCCAGTGCACTGATGACAGAATCACAGCAAATTATGCTTAAAAAACCAACAGGACCACGTGTGTGAATACTGGATTATTATGAAATCTCAGTGACATACACTGGTGAACAGCAGTGATTGAAACCATATGGCCTCTTGATAGAATGGCTGATGTCCCACATCTGATCTTTATTGTGGTTACTTTAGGTGAAGAGAGCAGCTTTTGTGCTTTTGAGAGCCCACTTCAGAAAGTTTAACTTCTTTGTGCAGTTTGATCTAGTAATAATTCTTAGTTTTATTGAAGTTTGGTTAGATTACATGAGTGAATCTCACAAAATCTGTCAGGATCATTACCAGGTGATATTTCACCTAAAGGTTAAAAGAAAGAAAAATAAGAAATTATATTTTCATGTGTATTTTATTTATGTTTTTAAGTAAGCAATAAGGTAGGCTACGAGAGATTGAAAAGACTGAATTGTTGTGAACACGGAACAAGACGCAATTGACAAATGCTTTGACTAGCGCTGTCAGTCACGGGAAAACCCCTTAACTGTTAAAAGGACAAGATATTGCAGCGGACATTTAAACATATTTTTTATTATGAACATAGGACTGACCTGATGGAAAATGCTAAATCAGAATCCAGGTAATAATCTCAATCTTTTTCTCACAACATTCTTCTACATAATACAGTAAGCTTCAATGAACAATCTCAATTGAGAACATACAGTTTACGTTGCTAAGAGTGGTTGCTGAGGGTGCTGTGTAGTGATACACAGAACCGTTGGGTAATGCGGTCATAGCCATGTTTTATCATGAACAAAACACAGCTATTGACCAATCAGAATCAAGGACAATCATTTTATAATATAATTTCATTATATTTCAGTGACCATTAGGATTTTTTTTCTCAATAACAATATTTCCATGACAATTAAGCACTTTCTCATTACTGTAAAACATTTACATGGTAAACTATTTAAAGCTTTCCTGTAGCTCAGTGGTTAGAGCGTGGCACTAGCAATGCCAAGGTCATGGGTTCGATCCCAGGGATTGCACATACTCAGATACAATGTATAGTGTAATGCAATGTAAGTCGCTTTGGATAAAAGCGTCAGCCAAATGCATAAATGTAAATGTAAATGTCATGTTGGTATTATTGTACTGTAATTTATGCTGATTAAAAATTAGTAAAATATAGAATTACACTAATAAGGAATGCTACTGAGAATCATGGGTATTACAAAAAACAACTTAACATTAAACAATGAGAATTTGTGGGAAAAAATAGTCATGAAAATATATATTACAATATTGCTACGAAAAACAAAAAAAACACTATTTTCTTAAACTAAAATATTATGTATTTTTTGTAGCGTGAAATATTAACAAGAAATTAGATTCTTCCATTTGCTCTCTAAGTTTTAAAAAAGACTATGTGGAAAAGTGGCATTTTTATTTATTTATTTTTTTAAACCTATTTTACCCCCCTTTTTTGTCTTATCTGTATTGTTTATGCAGATTACAGGATTTGCATAGACAAATCAAAAATAGTTCTCATTTACCGTAAATGTCAGCCAACTGTGTGCTATTTTAAAAAATGTTAATGGCCTCTATTTTAAAACAGATCTCAGATGAATGTTTAAAGAATGTTTCTCACTGGTTTATCTCTGAAAGATCTATCTTTTCCACTCCTTTGAAGCCCTACAGCTGTGAAAAACTATTTGTTACACTTTCCAAAAGTGGGATGGCTTTGGGGCGAAAAAAGCGAGAGAAAATAGCAAAGCAGCCTGCTGTTCTTCAATAGAGGAATGTAAACCAAACATCTGTGGTTTTGTAGACAATGGTAAACTGCATTAAAAAGGATGAAATTGAATATACCCACACAAAGGAGTGAACTATAACGTCTGTAACCGTATGTGTGAAAGAAAAAGACATACAGACAGAGAAAAGGGGCAGCGCAGCAGGCCGTAAGCAGAGCTTTTCTGTTGTCACTCACAGAGATTGTGCAGACATTATAAGGCGGAGATGTGAAGCATTTCAGTAATGCTCTCTGTTCCACCACAACCACCTGTAACGGTGCCCTGGTTTTGACCTCAGGCACCAAACAGACCCCCGACTCGTCTAATTTACCACCTCCCAATTCAGTCATGCATGTTCATGCATGCAGTGCTAATAGATAGACTTATTAGATAAATAAATGAAGTTTAAATGCATTTAGGAAATCCTGACTGTCTTTGTACCAACGTTACATCCGCTTCAGCATGAATCCACAGACAGTCTTTTGTGCTGATCTGTCAGAATAATTCAGCAGGCTTTTCACCCAAAGAAAAAAAGAGCCTTGCCTCAGGCTGGGTAGCGGCAGCGTGGCAGAGGGTCATTGAAGTGTCAATAAGGAAAGGCTCAGCTGATGATACAGCCGGATAAACTTAGTCAGGGAGCTCTGGTGAGCGAGAGATGCTGTGTGGTGGCAGCTCACAGTTAAACACTGTAATCATTAAACAGAAACACATGTTTCTTAAAGAGCAAAATTATGCTTGCTGAGCTCTTTTATTTTCACAATAAAAGTATACAATTGTGTGGCTTTTCAATTAAAAAATAAATACCTTGATCCAGCAGCACTACTGAAATTTATAATGACAATTAAAATATTCTTATGCAAATAAAATAAAATTACATGTATAACATGTAATACATATATAATAGTATATAACTTTAAAATGCAAGTACAAATATACTCAATTAAAATTAAAATTAAATCTAAATAAAAATGATATTATACATAATTATTAAATGTATATGCATAAATGCGTAATAATACTAATAATGCTACTAATAATAATGGTAAATATTATTATTTCCCACTATACCTACATACATAAATATATACAGTTATGTGAAAAAGTTAGGACACCCTATTGAATTCCATGTTTTTCCATATCAGGACATCATAAAAAATCATCTGGTCCTTGGCAGGTCCTAAAATTTGGAAAATAAAACCTCAGATGAACAACATCAGCGTATCACACCGTATCATTGAAAGGGAAAAATCCATGTGTGACAAACTAAGGACACCCTTAGGGCCCTATTTCAACGATCTAAGCACATGGTCTAAAGCACATGGTGCAGATGCACTTAGGACGTGTCCGCATGGTCTAAAAGTGTTGTCCCTATTCTCTTAATGAATAATGGGTGTGTTTTGGGCATAATGTGCAATAACCAATCAGAGTCTCATCTCCCATTCCCTTTAAAAGCCAGTTGCACTCGCGCCATTGCGGATTCGCTATTTACATGGTGGAATTTCAGACTGTCCTCCAAAAAAAAAAAGGTGTTTTTCAAGCACCTTATTACGACCTATATTTAAATATATTAAAGTCATGCACCCTCTAGCTGGCGTAAAAATAATGACATTGTCGTGTTACGTCTGTCGTCATGACGTATGACTGTCGTTACCATTCAAAATGCGTGTTCATTCAAATGCCTTTGATTAATTGATCATCAGCAATTGTGAGCACCTCTATAAAAACTGAAGTTATGGCAGTTTGCTGGTCTGGAGCATTCAGGTGTGTGTTAACACAATGCCAAGGAGGAAAGACATCAGCAACGAGAGAAGCGATTGTTGCTGCCATCAATTTGGGAAGGATTATACAGCCATTTCCAAACAATTTGAAGTCCATCATTCTACAGGGAGGAAGATTATTCACAAGTGGAAGACATTCAAGACAGCTGCCAATCGAGTGGACGTCCCAGCAAATTCACCCCAAGATCGGACCGTGTAATGCTCAGAGAAATTGCAAGAACTACACCTCAGACTCTACAGGCCTCAGTTAACATGTTAAATGATAAAGTTCATGACAGTACAATTAGAAAAAGACGGGACAAGTGTGGCGTGTTTGGAAGGGTTTCCAGGAGAAAGCCTCTTCTCGCTAAAAAGAACATGGCAGCACGGCTTCGGTTTGCAAAGTTGCATCTGAACGAACCTTCTGGAGCAAAGTCCTTTGAACAGACAAGACCAAAGTGGAGATGTTTGGCCATAATGCACAGCGCCAAGTTTGGTGAAAACTAAACACAGCATATCAGCACAAACACCTCATATTAAAAGTCAAGCATGCTGGTGGAGGCGTGATGATTTTGGGCTTGTTTTGTAGCCACAGGCCCTGGTCACCTCACAGTCATTAAGTCAACCATGAACTCCTCTGTTTACCAAAGTATTCTAGAGTTAAATGTGGCCAAAATTGGCAAATGCAACTGGACAATGATCTGAAGATCACCAGCAAATCTACAACAGAATGGCTGAAAAAGAAAAGAATAATGGTGTTGCAATGGCCCAGTCAAGTCCAGACCTCATCCTGACTGAAAAGCTCTGGCGAGACCTGTGCATAGACAAATGCTCACAAACCTCAATAAACTGGAGCAATGTTGTAAAGAAGAGCAGGCCAAAATTCCTCCAGAGTGATGTGAGAGACTGATAAAGTCATATAGAAAATTATTACTTCAAGTTATTGCTGCTAAAAGTAGATCTATAAGCAACTGAATCATAGGGTGTGCTTAGTTTGTCACCCATGGCTTTTCCATCTTGGCTTTATTTTTGTTAAATAAATAATGATACGGTATGATATGTCATCTGAGGTTTTATTTTCCAAATTTTAAGACCTACAGACCAGGGGTCTCATTTATAAAGCGTGCGTACGCACAAAACGGGGCTGGAAACGTGCGTACGCCAGTTCCGACGCATAAGTTGTGATTTATAAAAACAAACTTGACGGGAAAATTTGCGCACTTCCACGCAAACTCTGACCCATGCGTACGAACATTTTGGAGACAGAGCAGTTTGGCGACACTGATGGTGAGCTGAGGGACTGACGGCAGATGAAGGAAAACCACTTTAAATCCTCATTATGAGTCATAATTATAAATACAGTTCATGTTCACAATAACAGTTTAAATAAATAAAAGAATTATTTAAACTCGTGTGGAAACAAGTTTTCATTTGATAAACATTTACATTAATATTACACTTTCACTATTGCCGATAAGCACTGAAATTACATTGCGCAGAAGTTAAACAAAAGTGATATGAATTGAGATAGTAGATGTGCTACTTTCGATCACTTTTCCAGTGACACGCTGTTTTAATGACAGCGAGGAGCGCTGGGAGCACAATAATTCCTCTTTAAACTACACTGCAGATGTTATACAAAATATTTTAGCGAGAACGATGATCAGTGATGCACACTTAACTTCGATATTATGGAAGACACTGCTGGATTCAGTGGTAGAACGGTCCGTTGTCCAGTTTGAATAGTTCCAATGATAATAGCTTACTGTATAACCTCAGCTGCAGGAGGTGTGGATGTCGTGTGAAGGATCTTCAAACAATTACCATTTGAAGGATATAATATGAGTAAAACGGTAAGATTTGCATGTTTTCTTTTTAAAATACTTTGTCAGTGACGCACCGAGACAGACGATTACACTGCAATAAATAAGTAGGCCTATCTGTTTCCACTAAAAATAGCCTATAAACTTCCTAAAAGACATGTTCATCTTATCAGCAAAACTGCATAAATTTGATTCGAATTGTTTAAAACTATTAAAATACTATTTGGCCAGTGGAAATTAATGAATCAGCTCTATTCTAAAACCTTTATCTTAAGTATTTTTTTATAATTTTGTTTTTATGGATATTTTGATATATTTATTCTAAAACATAAAGAGGATATTGGATTATCTTTATCAATATAATGTGTGGCACAAATGGCATTTATAATCCATTACTAATATTTTCCATTGTCTTGTACCTTTGATGGCGTTAACCATGGTGTCACGTGGATTGGAATATGCATGGAAATGATGTGCAGATGAGGTTATGCATAGTAAAACTAGGCGTCGTAAGGTCCATATATGGTGATTTCGGGGAGGAGACAGGGTGGAGATGCACGTACGCACAATCTTCCGTTGACTGGGATTTATAAAAGGATTTGTGCGCAGGTTCTGGCATACGCATGGTTTATTAATCAGATTTTTTTTTTTGTGCGTACGCAGAATCTAGCTTTTGCGCGTACGTACACTTTTTTTTTTAAGTTTTATAAATGAGGCCCCAGATGATTTTTTATTATTTCCTGATATGGAAAACCATGGAATTCAATAGAATGTCATAAAATTCTCCAAAGCTGTTTGCCAAGCTTTCGATTAAATTTCCCGGTGTGGGCGTGTCCAAAATGCGCTCTGTCTCTATGGCCGCTGCAGTGGCGCGATGACTTTACCAATCGTCGATTGGCTCTTATTTAGAAGGCGTGACTTATTCCGCCATATTGCACTTTCTCCCATTCATAATAGCTAATACGAGTGACGCATCTTGGGTTATTCTAGTCTTTGACATATATTCAATCACAATGGATACCAGTAGTTTAGTATAAAACCATGTGCTGTAGACATTAGTCAGGGTGGTATTATTAATATTCATACAAATATTTTTATGGATTCTACTGTTGTTTAACAACATGCCAATTGTTCAGCTGATGAAACATGTAGCTCAGTGGTTAGAGCGTGGCACTAGCAATGCCAAGGTCATGGGTTCGATCCCAGGGATTGCACATACTCAGATACAAATGTATAGTATAATGCAATGTAAGTCGCTTTGGATAAAAGCGTCTGCCAAATGCATAAATGTAAATGAAAAAGAAACATCTTTCTAAAAACTTTCAGTAGACAAAAACCTTCATTAGATGTGCTTTAGGAACTTTATACAGTGCATGTGGCAATATGGCATCAACCCTGACTAAAATCTACAAGCTACAAACAACCTGCCAGTTACACCAGTTACTGACTGCACTTTAAGTTAAGTACCACCAAAAACCTCAAGTATGCCCGTAATTGGTAAGAATTCGTAGAACTTTTAGACTATGGCGTAACGATCAAACTGCGTCACACCAAAACACTTGACCAAAACATTTTTGAGAGCAACCAGCTGTGCTAGACGACCAGGCACATGTGGAAAATGATCGCTGCCCTACACTTACAGTCACATCAACAGCTGTGTTTACAGTGTAATTAGGGGGTCTCCCTCCACCATCATCCCCTGTACCCTACCATTCCCTCTGTTTCCCCCAGTCCTTAACCGCTGTGGGCTATTCATCTGGCTGCTGCCTCTGGTCTCCTCCACAGCCAGTCACCGCACAACCCAGCATCGGTTGATACACTAAACCACAGATGGGGACGAGTGCCTGCTGTACTGTAATCGCTATCACATAAGATTCTCAGTTCTGCTATTTGAATCAGAAAATAACTGGCTACTGCTGGAGCAATGGCCTCAGTGCACTGCTGAGATATTGAACAGTGATGCTTATTCAGACAATGTGAAAGCAAAGGCTCTTACTCGCCACTAAATAAGTGCAAAAGAGACTTTTAAAACAGCACTAGAAGCACATGGCTACCTAATAGTGTGCTCACCTCTACATTTTGGGTTCCACTGTTCCAAATAAGGGGGTATCTCTGTGGTCCAAAAGAGGGGTCATGGAGGGCCAAAAAAGATCTGTCACTTTTCTGATGCTTCTCATACATTTGGTGAAGAGAAATATTAAATAGACACAAATTAAATTTTTTTTTTTAGAAGTCTCTTATTTTCACCAATCTCTCTGCATATTTTACATTTTAAAAAAGCTAAAAATACTGGCACCTCTTCTTAAACTATGTGTAAAGGATTTGAGATTTGCATTGAATCTGTTCCTCTATATTATAATGGCTTGAATATTAGTGAAATATCTCAAAATGTATTTAATCTAGCCAGACAATCCATAATTTTTTATTTATCAGAATAAAATGTTGTAAAATGGTTATTACCACCATAAACTACAGTACGCCACGAACACTGAGTTCCTTTTCACCCCCTTATGAATCATCCATCACCCTGAAAAGTAATATTACACAGAATTATTTCCAAAAATTTTAATATGCAGAAGTGTGTATGGAAACTGTATCCTGTGTATGTGGGGTTGCCACACCACAAAATCACCACAGCAACAACCCACAAGGAGACCCGTAAAAGCGAAAATTCAAAACAGATCATTAGTGCAAAATAATGCCAATGAGCTTTTTTTTCCCTCCTTAGACAAGTGAAACCAAATGACTGTACTTCCTCAGGACTTCCTTGAAAATATAGATAAGCTTACAGTGCAGACCTGTGCAGATTCTCCCTACTGGGGTTCTGCTTTATCTCAGTTTATTGCACACACACAACCTGTACATCAGAGTATGCTATATGGCCAAAAGTATGTGCTGTAGATAATAATAATCTTTATTTTATATAATGCCTTTAAAAGAAGCTGCTCAAAGAGCTTTACATAGAAAAAACTGCCTCTGCAATACAAACAGTTAAAACACATAAACCTGCAAAAAATAAAAAAATACATACATGTACTAAATGTACTATAAATCAACTAAAAGCCAACCTTAAAAAATACGTTTTTTAGGTAAGACTAAGGGTGTGATCACATTCATACTTTTAATGTTAGCGTTCATCATTTTTAACACTGAACCTTTATATGTAAAACAGATTTTATGACGTATATATTTTGTGATGGAACATACCGAACTTCCAAAACAAATGCTGTATGCTGGACTAAAAGCGTTTGTTGTATGTGTGCACATATGGTGGTATTTTGACCAGCTGAGAACTCATGAATATGTGTAAATGAAGTTTTGATTCATTTACACATATTCATGAGTTCTCAGCTGGTCAAAATACCACCATATGTGGATTTCCTCCGATGTACACAAACAAAGATCTGCGGTGAGGAGACGGCATTTCTGACACAACTGTGAACGAGAAGAACCAGGTACTCTTGAGCATTTTGTCCTTTTTAGGGTTGCATCTTGTGACATCATATCCTGTTTTTGGTTCGTTTAGATATCATTGGTCCAAGTTGCATTCATATTTCAGGGTGTGTTCACACTTGTAGTATGGTTCTCTTGGTTCTTTTGGTCTGGACCAAAAAAGAAAATGATACATTTAGTCTTGGTTCACTAAGTGTTCACACTGGCATTTTTAACACTGAACCTATAGTGTGCTGGGCTAAATGCACTCACTGTATGATGGAGCTGAGAAAAGGTTCTGATTCCTGTACCGAAATGTGATGGGCAACATTGTGACTATGACTAGAAAAAACAGGTATGCTTGAGCATTCTGTCCTTTTTAGGGTCACATCTTTTTTACATCATGTCCTGTATTTGGTTTGTTTACATATCTTTGGTCCATGCCTTCATATTTCAGTCAAACCGCAAAAGAGTTCATATTGAAAGTGGACCGAGACCCACCTTTTCAGGGGTCTCAGTCCACTGGTTTGGTGCACACCAGGGTTCGGATGGCAGCATTCACACTTATTCAAATGAACCGCACTAACAGAGCAATCGCACCAGGGTTCGTTTTAATCAAACCAAACCTGCCAAGAGTGTGAACACACCCTCAGTCAAACTGAACTAGAGTTCGTTTGGAAGCGAAAATTTAGTTGAACCACAAAAGAGTTCATTTGATAGTGGACCGAGACCCACCTTTTCAGGGGTCTTGATCCACTTGTTTGGTGCATACCAGGGTTCGAATGGCAGCGTTCATTATTCAAATGAACCGCACTAACAGAGCAATCGCACCAGGGTTTGTTTTAATCAAACCAAACCTGCCAAGTGTGAACACACCCTCAGTCAAACTGAACTAGAGTTCGTTTGGAAGCAAAAATTTTGTTGAACTTCAAAAGAGTTCATTTGATAGTGGGCTGAGACCCGCCTTTTTAGGGGTCTTGATCCACTTGTTTGGTGCGTACCAGGGTTCGAATGGCAGCGTTCATTATTCAAATGAACCGCACTAACAGAGAAATCGTACCAGTTTGTTTTAATCGAACCAAACCTGCCAAGTGAACACACCCTTAAAAATATTAATTGCCTCACAAATCTCAACTTGAGGTAAATTCCACAACTTAGGGGCATAAGTTGAAAAAGCCCATGGAGTGTAAACGTGTTGGATGGTCATGATAGAAGGAGCAAAGATTATGCGTGTTAAAAGATAGGATATCTGAATACCACACCTACATGTGCTTGTTGAACATTTAATTATGAGCATTAATTGGCAGTCAGTCTTCCCTAACAGTTTCCACCCATTTAGGTTTTTTCCACTAGATGTTGGAACGTGTTTGTGGATATTTGCTCCCATTCAATGTGTAATTTATTCCATAAAATTTCCAGTATTTTAACAGTATTTTAATATAGACTGTATTTTAACTTTTTCAAAATTACATACTTTACATTTGCGTGCCCAAATACCTTCTGTAAATTCACTCTTCATTTACAAGCTACATATTTTTTGCATCCTTTTGAATAACACTTTGATCAGATACTTCCTTCCAAATTCCTACAACAGCAAAACACAGAATAAAAGATCCCAAAACAGCAGTGTCAACAAGTCACACTCAGTGTGAACTGGAGTTTAGAGCCACACAAAAATATGTTCGAGAGCAGCTGGGAATGCTACAGAAGGTTCAGATTTAGGCTGTTTTTTTAGTATACAGACAGCATGAGATTTGCAAATAGTTAACCATGTGCTCGCTTGCTCTTTCAAATCTCTCTGTAATTCAGCTTGTGCATTTGTGAAAGTATAATGAAGGCCCACCCATGCATTGCAATTAAAGCTAACCATTGTTTTATAGCTGCGCCTCTAGGATCAGGCCACACATTTAACAGTGTGTGTCACTTCCACATGGGCTGTGCCCAGGTAAATAAAAGACTAAATGCTTGGAAACTGATTATAGAGCACAAATTATAGACAATAAGCACTGCAGTAGCCAAGACATACTGTGGATCCCAGAGGAAAATGGGTTTTATTCAAGCATCAACATTGTCTCTGATGTAGCTCCTAAAATGGAGACATAAATATAGAAACAAAAGAGGCAATTGCTGACATACAGTAAGATTATAGAGCTACAAAGTTTAAGTGGATAACATAGTCCACATATTTTATGTTATTTTTTATTTTTGGAAAAATTGGTTTATATTGAAATATCTCTGACTTTTGTTTTCTTTTGATTTTGTGGTGAATTCTGAGTTGGACATGTTTTTGTTTATATATATATATATATATATATAGGCTATCCCATCTAGTCCGAGCCAACAGAAGGTCTACTGTGGCACAAGTCACACAAAATTTTAATGATGTTTTATTAACAAAGTTCGGAAGGAGCACTTTCAAATGATCTATCCAATCATCACATCATTCCAACCAGCAGACAGCAATCAGTAATCAACATATCTACCCAATCAGCATAAGTGAAGGACTACATAAATACGCAGTCAACTCACCTATGTTCCTCAACAGTTTTTCAGCATCTCTCCACCACCCCATCTCCTCATACTCGCCTGGTTACCTTCCTAACCAGAATACGGGGGGAGTACTCTGGGTTTATATACCAAATACCGAGCTCAGAGGCCTCTCCTCGGACAGCACACCAAATACGCATACCATTAACTTATCTGACTTATTTGTAAGTGTGAACTTGTGAAATGATGGTTATGGAAGGAATGTGTCACAACACACAGTGCATCACACTCTGTTGCATATGAAGCCGCAGACCAATCAGAGAGCTTATGATGACCCCTGTTCATCGAAAGCACCTACAATGGGCAGGCAAGCATCGGAATTGGACCTTGGAGCAGTGGAAGAAGGTTGTCTGGTCCGATGAGTCCTGTTGTTTTTTTTACATCACGTGGACAGCCGTGTACATGTGCGCAGTTTAACTGGGGAAGTGATGGCACCAGGATGCACCGTGGGATGATGAAAAGCTTGTGGAGGGAGTTTGATGCTGTGTACAATGTTCTGCTGGAAACCCTTGGTCCGGTCATTCATATGGATGTACATTTTAAATGTGCCACCTACCTAAACATTGTTGGAGATCAGGTTTACTTCTTCATGACAATGGTGTTCCTTTGTGGAAGTGGCCTCTTTCAAAAAGATAAAGCACGCTGCCACACTGCACACATTGTTCAGGAATGGTTTGAGGAACATGATAAAGAGTTCAAGGTGTAGCTCTGGCCTCCAAATTCCCCAGATCTCAATCTATATGAGTATCTGTTGGATGTGCTGGAACAGCAAGTTCAAGTTTGGCTCCACCTCACAACCTAAACGGGACTTGAAGGATCTGCTGCTAATGTCTTGGTGCCAGATACCACAGGAAAACTTCAGGGGTCTTGTAGAGGACCAACAGCATATAAGGCAGGTGGTCATAATGTTTTGGCTAATCGGTTTATAGCCTACATACATTCTCGGAAAAACAAATGATCATAGATCTCATTTGTGATATTTGTCTAGCCAACAGCAAAATACTCCACAAAGGTGTAAGACACTATGTTCAGGCTGCAGGCAAATTGGATTTTTCTCAAATGAGATCTTTCCAGGCAAACTGTCCGCACTATTAATTGCAACTTAAAGCTGCAGTCCATAAGTTTTGCCTCTTTGTCGCCATCTCCGTTTGAAACCTGCAATTGCAGTTAATTGCGGAATTATTATTTTACGTGGGTTGTGCATCGGCACGGCTCCTCAGTGCGGATGAATCTAATGTTTTGAGGAGTAGGCTGTCAGTCACCGCATTGGTGTGGATACTGTACTTCAGAATTACAGATTCTACGTCTTGGAAGTATGACCAAAATAATAAGTTTCACCAGAAAATGTCATCTGAACAAGTAAGTAACATGTCTGCCACTTTTGTTCTGACCAACTGAAAAAAAGACTTCTACAATAAATCTAATGGTGATTAAATCTAACGATCTCATATCTTGTCAAATTGTGCAAATTATTATTATTGTTATACTTTGTTCTCAAATTGTATTTAGTATGTATTAGCGTTATCTAATTAATATTATCTACCCAATAAACCATTAAAATGTCTTACCTGTCCAGCAGAAAAAATGCAATCTCTGAGATCTCACCACCTTTCAAAATCCCTGACGAATTTTTATTCTTGTTTACACACGGGCATGGTCGCATTAGTTTTTTGCTGTTAGCCACTCCGCAGTCCGAAGTCTTTTTTAATACTGGTGATTCACCAGTTGTCAATGATGATTGTCGTCTTTACCGTTCTTGATTACAATCCGCCATCAAAATGACAAGCTTAATTATTACAGCTGCTCTAAAAGAGTCTTCAAATGATCCGCCACCGGGCATCCGGGACTCCTTCTTTTCTGTAACAGACGTGACGTAATGACACAAAGGCAAACTCGTATATTGCGTCGTGAACCACTCATATTAAAAAACATTATTACAAGCTTACCGTTGTAAATCGGGCTAAGGTAAAGAGATAGCAACACTGGCTGTTATGTACTTGCTCAATAATTGATTTTGGATCATTTTTAACCCAAACAAGTTACAGACTGCAGCTTTAAGTGATAAAATAAGATTTATGTGTTCGGACATAATCAACCTATCTGCATGGGTTGCTTTGGTAATGATGTAGGTGTACCCGTTTGTGTGTAAGGCTGTCAAAATGGATGCAGGAAAAATGGAGGCGAATCATCTTGCACTCTAAATAAGTGCCCTGTCAAATCGCGGTGCAGAACTCTTCTGTTGCACAAGAAAAACTCTGACTGGTATGAATACTTCCGGCATTTCCGTCACCGGTTTTGACGTTATCATTGTGTGTCGTGGTAAGAGTGACGCAAAAGAAAATTTGAGCAGCCAAAGCATCCAGACTGAGACGCATCTTTAAATATCTGATTGGTATGTCAGCAATTGAAATTGGAAAACAGTCGGATTTTTGTTGCAAGTCTGAACATAGTCTTAAACTTATTGGGATCCCTCCCCCCCTTTTTTTTGCATGCCACATTTTTTTCATTTCATCTTCTGTCTAATACAAGTTCTGTGATGAAATCTAACAACATCAGCTTGAGTTGCCAAGAATTTTATGACTTCCAAATACAGGTTTGTGCCACACACAATACTTTGACCTGTGATTTTCCCAAAGACTTCCTTACTCCAATTACAGGGAAGTGTTTTTACCCTGAGGACTCTGTGATAAAATCCATGGAGGACTGGACACCGTGACCTCACGGTCACAGGTCACATGTGTGTCAGACTTGGGGTGAACAGCTCAAGTTTATATGTTTCTTCAAAACTTCTCTACTTCATTATCACTATATGATACACGTTCACCTGATGCCAAAAATATTATGCTTAAAAATGTTCATTTTCATTATTTTTTAAATCCTACCTATAAATCACTTAAACATGGTGACAGGAATTTGCTCCTTTTGTTTCCCACATTCCTTGAAACATACTTTTTCCAGGTATACAATAATCTTGACTATAATTAAATGCTGACAAACTGCATTTCCCTCAGAGTAGAAGCACTGAGAGCAATTTGGTACGTGTAACACAATCACAGGACTGGAAGATGCATGATTTGTGTGGCGATTATATTTTTTTTGCTTTTGTGCAAGTGAAAAAAGCAGTTTTAAAATATGGATAATTGTTTTGACGCACAAGTTAAGTTATAGCCTTATAATAAAACCACATGCTAACTGTGCAAATCATATTTAAAAACAAAGATGCACAAAAACTATAGCCTTTGATGTTGGTGCTGCAATCCTCATTTTCTAGTCTCCATTTTTATGAATTCCCAGTGACACTACCTCTACTATGTCAACCGTGTAACCGAAGAGTAATGGGACCTCTGGTGCACGTTCCAAAAACCTAAAACAAATATAGTTAATCAATCCAATGTGACAAGCTAGACCTGATGCAAAATATTACCCTGTCTTATTATTCAACATTTCTTGAAGTCCATCCCATATTAGGGTTAACCCATTGTTGTTTTAGGCTTGCTGACAGCACATATGAATTTCAGTGGAGCGGCTTGCTGGGCTTAAATGATTGAACTTATACGTGCGTGTCATATTCAGTGGCGCATTGTAAGAAGTTATCGGTGGAAAACGTGCAAGCAGAGAGGGCAGAGGATTTATGGAGCTGTGATTTATAGGTCTCTCACCTGCTCCCTGTCACAAGCCTTCAGGGATATGGAGGTAGGTTAACAATGCAGAGGGAAAGGAAATTCATTACATTCTTCAACAAGTTACTCCCAATGGACCTGTGGAGAAAAAGGCTGAAACGTTCCGATAAATGGCGGGGAATGTCCTCATTTCTCCTTTAGGGTCACTTTATACTAAACAGATCAGTGCAATCCTATAATTGATTGGGTCACTTTACTTACTATCTGACATGGAACAAGATAGCCTAGGCCTTTAATGACACTGATTTAACAAATGTATCTGTGAAAAGGCTAATGGTGACTGCCAGTACAATACATCAGAGAAACAAAGAGAAATGAAGCAAAAAGCCCAGACAGTCACCATGTCTTCTGATATTTGAATGTTCAGCTCTCTGGATGGTTATTTTCCTGACTCTGATGGTCTGCCCAGTGGATTCAGTCAATCAGCGCGGTTGTGAAGATTGAACTCTGCATTTTTTAATATTGCAACTACCTACATGCGCAAGAGGCAACTGTTTACACTTGTGCGCACATGCCCAGTGTCCATTAATGGTCATGTGACATGCGTTTTCAGCTGTGTAGTGTAGACGGAAATCGTTTCTGAAGCGCTGTGGAAACGCTAGTGTAGACGAAGAACGCCATTTAAAATGAAAACGCACTAGTGTAAACAGGGCCTTACATTACCGTTCAAAACATTTTTATTAAAGTGACAGTAAAGACATTTATAATGTTACAAAATAATTCTATTTTAAATAAATGCTGTTCTTTTCAACTTTCTATTCAAAGAATCCTGGAAAAAAATGTATCATGTTTTCAACAAAAATATTAATCAGCTATCTTTAGCATTAATAATAATAACAAATCTTTCTTGAGCAGCAAATCAGCATCATGTGAAGGATCATGTGACACTCAAGACTGGAGTAATGCTGCTGAAAACCTTTTTTTTTTTACATGAAAATGTTTATTGTAATTTATGGATATATTTCTATCAAAGAGTAAACCAGATATTCAGAAATGTGCTCTGATCATATTTCATCACTTTTCTTTTTTGTGAGTAATATGCATCAAACAGTCAGAGAACAGACTGTGGGTGGTCTGTGATTGAAGCTGAGACTGTTTATTGCCAATAATATCAATAATTATGTAGATTTATAATTCAAGGACTTTGAGGTATTGCACCAGCTGATGTCCCAACAAAGGTGTATTAAACAAATGCATTATCATTCATTATCCACCTAATTCGATGGGATTCAAACACTCCATGACAGCATTCATTTCCATAAACAAACTCCTCTACCTCATCTGTTTGTTTTAGCAATATCAGGATAACATTATGACGATGTGACCTAGATCAAGATAAATATACAAGGGTACAAGTGCCTGGCCTTTCATGACTGACAGAGCATACCGTGGCAAGTTTTAATAAAGGCTTTCTTTATATGCCTATTACAGAGGACCACAGCTGGAGTTCTGGAGGTAGTGCCGTTTTATTGGACATCTCTAAGCATGTTTCAACTCAGCAGCCCTGCTTCAACATGCTGCAGTTCTCTAAAAAGACGTTGCTTTCATACAGGACAATTTTCTGCAGCGCATTATACCAGCAATCTGCTGTGTGGCTTGTTTTTATGACACACTTTAAGACGATTGCTGTGCAGTAGGTGGCCCTCATACCTTTCTGGGTTTGTAGAGGCACAGTATGAGGAAAAGTAAATGAAAACAGATTAATAACCGTCAAAACTAGAATGTATAGAGCAGCCCTAGATGTTTAACTTTAAAGTGAGACACGCTAAAGTTTTTTGCCATGTCAGTGTACTGCATTCAAAATCAAGCTGTCAAACATCGCAGATCTTGCATATCCATGTCTTCCTTCCTTCTTTCTTTTTCTTTCTTTCTTTCTATCTTTCTTTCTTTCACTCACTCACTCACTCACTCACTCACTCACTCACTCACTCACTCACTCACTCACTCAGAGATTTTGATCCATATTGACATGATAGCATGCTGCACATCCATGATGCGAATCTCCCTTTCCACCACATCCCAAAGGTGCTCTATTGGATTGAGATCTGGTGACCGTGGAGGCCATTTGAGTGTAGTGAACTCATTGTCAAAAGGATTGGACATGGTCAGCAACAATAGTCAGGTAGGCTGTGGTATTTAAACGATGCACAGTTGGTACTAAGAGGCCCAAAGTGTGCCAAGAAAATATCCCCCACACCATTACACCTCCACCAGCAGCAGGAACTGTTGATTCAAGGCAGGATGGATCCATGCTTTCATAGTGTTTACGCCAAATTGTGACCATACCATCAGAATGTCACATCAGAAATCAAGACTCATCAGAACAGGCAACATTTTTCCAATCTTCTGTTGTCCAATCTTGGTGAGCCTGCATGAATTGTAGCCTCGGTTTCTTGTTCTTAGCTGACAGGAGTGGCACCCGCTGTGCTCTTCTGCTGCTATAGCCCATCTGCTTTAAGGTTGGACATGTTGTGCATTCAAAGAAGCTCTTCTGCATATCGGTTGTAACAAGTGTTTATTTAAGTTACTGTTGCCTTTCTATTAACCAGTCTGGCCATTCTCCTCTGACCTCTGGCATCAACAAGGCATTTTTACCCACAGAACTGCTTCTCACAGGATTTTTTCTTTTTTTGGACCATTCTCTGCAAACCCTAGATATGGTTGTGTTTGAAAGTCCCAGTAGATTAGGAGTTTCTAAAATACTCAGACCAGCCTGCCATGCCACATAAAGCCACTTAAATCACCTTTATTCCCCATTCTGATGCTCAGTTTGAACTTGAACTTATTTATATAACTTATACGTAATTCATTTTTATTTTGTTTTATTCATTATACTATATTGCAAAAAGTATTGGGACACCCTTTCAAATCATTAAATTCAGGTGTTCCAATCACTTCCATGGCCACAGGTATATAAAATCAAGCACCTCAGCATGCAGACTGCTTCTACAAACATTTGTGAAAGAATAGTTCACTTTCAGGAGCTCAGTGAATTCAAGCGTTGTACCGTGATAGTACCTGTGCAATAAGTCCATTCGTGAAATTCCCTCACTACTAAATATTCCACGGTCAACTGTTAGTGGTATCATGCTGAGGAGCACAGTGCACAGAAGTTGCCAACTTTCTGCAGAGTCAATAGCTATACAGACCTCCAAACTTCGTGTGGCCTTCAGATTAGCTCAAGAACAGTGCGTGGAGAGCTTCAAGGAATGGGTTTCCATGGCCGAGCAGCTGCATCCAAGCCTTACATCGCCAAGTGCAATGCAAAGCGTCGGATCCAGTGGTGTAAAGCACGCTGCCACTGGACTCTAGAGCAGTGGAGACGTGTTCTCTGGAGTGACGAATCACGCTTCTCTGTCTGGCAATCCAATGGATGAGTCTGGGTTTGGCGGTTGCCAGGAGAATGGTACTTGCCTGAATGCATTGTGCCAAGTGTAAAGTTTGGTGGAGATGGGATTATGGTGTGGGGTTGTTTGTTGGCCCCTTAGTTTCAGTGAAGGAACTCTTAATGCTTCAGCATACCAAGACATTTTGGACAATTTCATGCTCCCAACTTTGTGGGAACAGTTTGGGGATGGCCCCTGTTCCAACATGACTGCGCACCAGTGCACAAAGCAAGGTCCATAAAGACATGGATGAGCGAGTTTGATGTGGAGGAACTTGACTGGCCTGCACAGAGTCCTGACCTCAACCCGATAGAACACCTTTGGGATGAATTAGAGTGGAGACTGTGAGCCAGGCCTTCTCGCCAACATCCCTGCATGACCTCACAAATGTGCTTCTAGAAGAATGGTAAAAAAAATCCCATAAACACACTCCTAAACCTTGTGGAAAGCCTTCCCAGAAGAGTTGAGGCTGTTATAGCTGCAAAGGGTGGGCCAACTCCATATTAAACCCTACAGATTAAGAAGTGAAGTGAAGTGACATGTGGCCAAGTATGGTGACCCATACTCGGAATTTGTGCTCTGCATTTAACCCATCCAAGTGCGCACACACACAGCAGTGAACACACACACACCGTGAACACACACCCGGAGCAGTGCTGCGGCGCCCGGGGAGCAGTTGGGGGTACGGTGCCTTGCTCAAGGGTCTCACCTCAGTCGTGGTATTGAGGGTGGGGAGAGCGCTGGACATTCACTCCCCTCACCGACAATCCCTGCCGGACCTGAGACTCGAACCCATGACCTTTGGGTTACAAGTCCGTCTCTCTATCCATTAGGCCACGACTGCCCCCCAATGGGATGTAATTAAAGTTCATGTGCACGTAAAGGCAGGCGTCCCAAACTTTTGGCAATATAGTGTGTGTGTGTATATATATACACACAGGTGCATCTCAATAAATTAGAATATCATGAAAAAGTAATTTTTTTTCTGTAATTTAATTCCAAAAGTAAAACTTAAATATATTCTAGATTTATTAGACATAAAGTAAAATATTTCCAGACTTTTTTATTTTCATTTTGATGATTACAGCTTGCTGCTCATCAAAATAAAAAAATCAGTATCTCAAATCATTAGAATATTTAATTTCAAGTTCTATTAAATTACCATTCTCAGGGTATAAATACTGGGTTTAGGTCAGTAATCCCAACAGCAGTCATGGGGAAGTCTNTGAACTATAGACCATTTTTCTCAATGTCTTTGTTCAGTATCCCACAGGACCACAACTCAAACCAGAGTTAAAACCACCAGACCAACCAACATGGCCATTTCGCTTTCCTGCTCCACTGAGAGACTCCAGCAGAACACAGCTGGGAAACATTACGCACTGCAATATGGTCATGCAACAAATTAGATCTAAGCATGTGTTGTGTTTTTCCATGTTAAAACCTCATTAATTTGTTCATATAGCATGTGGGTATGAATATAGCACGTCAAAATGAAACTAATAGTATTTGCAGTAACCAAAAGAGCAGAACAGGCATCAATGACTGACTGCTTGGACTCAATAACCCGGGAGTTTTAGCGAGTGAAAGTCATCATAAACTCCCCGAAAAAAAATCAAGTGGAACTTCTCATGGTGGCTATATTTTAGTTTAATTGAGGCACAATCCATTGGGAGCACTTGTTTGCCTGTTGCTTTTAAATACCATGGGAAAATTTGTGATAGTCTAGAAAATCATAATTCACTCCACTTTCAAACCAGGTGGTTGCAATAGAATCTGAAATTGACGGACGGCATAGTTCACAGACATGGCCGAGGTGACTCAAATAAAAAACAGTTCTTTG
Source organism: Anabarilius grahami (assembly GCA_003731715.1). Taxonomy (NCBI): domain Eukaryota; kingdom Metazoa; phylum Chordata; class Actinopteri; order Cypriniformes; family Xenocyprididae; genus Anabarilius; species Anabarilius grahami. Next base: position 4,695,498 of record RJVU01059333.1, on the reverse strand, counting down.
GAGCTTTCCTGCTTCATCTGAAATTGTAATAACACCAGAGATGTTCCTGTTGCAGCAGATCAGAGCTGAATAGCAGAGCGGTCAACATGAAAAAGTTCCCTGGAGGACACAGTGAGGGTCTGCTACTCTCATTTTCACAACAGTTGCAGTAAGGACATGGACCCCCTCTGGGGTACAGGCAACCAACAGGAACTACATGTTTGTGGGTACTCTGGGTAGTGAAAAACCAGAGAACGTGCTTGTTTATTTTTATTCCGTATCCATGTCAGGGCTGGGGTAAGATACTCCTCTCATCTTTGTCAGATCCGCTGAGTCAGGCCAAGAAACATGCTCTGATTCTGTGCTGGTTGCAGGCCATGGCCGCCGTGTTTGCTTGTTTGCTCTAGATATCAATTACCTTGGAAATACATCCTGTAATTAATCACAGGATCGAAGGAGCAGTTTGTAGGTCATCTCTCACCCAAATACAATTATTTAAAAATATATTTATTCTGCTGACGCAGGGCAATTGCACAATCAGCAGAAGCATTTATAACAAATGGCAAAGTTGGGCAATCAATTCTCATTAATGTTTTACAGTTAAAATGTTTTTTATATATATATATATTTTTAAATTTAAGTCAGTACAACAAATGCTAACATGATGTCTAAATAATCATTTCAATTTTGTTTTGTTTTTATTCATTATATATATATACAGCTCTGGAAAAAATTTAAATCTTAATTTTTTCCAGAGCTGTATATATATATAATGAATAAAAACAAAACAAAATTGAAATGATTATTTAGACATCATGTTAGCATTTGTTGTACTGACTTAAATTTAAAAATATATATATATATAAAAAACATTTTAACTGTAAAACATTAATGAGAATTGATTGCCCAACTTTGCCATTTGTTATAAATGCTTCTGCTGATTGTGCAATTGCCCTGCGTCAGCAGAATAAATATATTTTTAAATAATTGTATTTGGGTGAGAGATGACCTACAAACTGCTCCTTCGATCCTGTGATTAATTACAGGATGTATTTCCAAGGTAATTGATATCTAGAGCAAACAAGCAAACACGGCGGCCATGGCCTGCAACCAGCACAGAATCAGAGCATGTTTCTTGGCCTGACTCAGCGGATCTGACAAAGATGAGAGGAGTATCTTACCCCAGCCCTGACATGGATACGGAATAAAAATAAACAAGCACGTTCTCTGGTTTTTCACTACCCAGAGTACCCACAAACATGTAGTTCCTGTTGGTTGCCTGTACCCCAGAGGGGGTCCATGTCCTTACTGCAACTGTTGTGAAAATGAGAGTAGCAGACCCTCACTGTGTCCTCCAGGGAACTTTTTCATGTTGACCGCTCTGCTATTCAGCTCTGATCTGCTGCAACAGGAACATCTCTGGTGTTATTACAATTTCAGATGAAGCAGGAAAGCTCCAAAGAACTGTTTTTTATTTGAGTCACCTCGGCCATGTCTGTGAACTATGCCGTCCGTCAATTTCAGATTCTATTGCAACCACCTGGTTTGAAAGTGGAGTGAATTATGATTTTCTAGACTATCACAAATTTTCCCATGGTATTTAAAAGCAACAGGCAAACAAGTGCTCCCAATGGATTGTGCCTCAATTAAACTAAAATATAGCCACCATGAGAAGTTCCACTTGATTTTTTTTCGGGGAGTTTATGATGACTTTCACTCGCTAAAACTCCCGGGTTATTGAGTCCAAGCAGTCAGTCATTGATGCCTGTTCTGCTCTTTTGGTTACTGCAAATACTATTAGTTTCATTTTGACGTGCTATATTCATACCCACATGCTATATGAACAAATTAATGAGGTTTTAACATGGAAAAACACAACACATGCTTAGATCTAATTTGTTGCATGACCATATTGCAGTGCGTAATGTTTCCCAGCTGTGTTCTGCTGGAGTCTCTCAGTGGAGCAGGAAAGCGAAATGGCCATGTTGGTTGGTCTGGTGGTTTTAACTCTGGTTTGAGTTGTGGTCCTGTGGGATACTGAACAAAGACATTGAGAAAAATGGTCTATAGTTCAAAATAAAAGTGTTTTTTTTATGTTGAAGGATGATAAATGGTATATTACATTGATTTCAATGGTATTTGAAAGAAATGACAACAATAAAAAGTATATATTTGTCATGCTTTTATAGGAATTCTGTATGCTGTCAAGATATACTGTACTGTACATGTTTTCTTATTCTTTGATTTAACCTTTATTTTTACTTCAGACGCTGTGAACATAAAGAAATAAAAAGCACAAAAATTATTGAATGAATGAATAAATAAAGTAAAACATAAGTAAACAAAGCAAAAACAAAATGAATAAAAAATAATAAATACACAAATATACATACACAAATAAATAAATAAATACACAAATAAAAAGACAAAACTTATTGAATAAAGTAAAACAAAGCAAAATGAAAATTAATAAAAAGAATAAATGAAAATTAATAAATAAAAAAGAATAAATGAAACAATAACAAAAAGAATATATAAAACAATAAAATTAATAAATAAAAAGAATTAATAAATAATAAAAATCATGAAAATGAATGAAGTAAAAAAGCAAAAACCTAAATTTATAAAAAGAAATTTATAAGGAAGACGCTGGAGACAATAGCATACGCTGAACGAGGTAAATGTTGACAGGTAAGTGAGTCCTTCTACAAACGAACGAAACCAGACAATGTGCTATGGTGAAGTGTTTGCATTTGTGGTGATGAGGTGATGAAGATCAGGTGTGGGTGATTGCTAAACGTGAGCAGGTGAGAAGAAGGAAGGATGATGGGAAATGGAGTCCGGGGAAGGTGAGAGATATGGTGACCTTGACATACATATGCATACATTTATAGATAAATACACAAATATATAAATAAAAATCAATCAATCAATCAAATCCTGGTCCTTAAATAGGACTTCTTTTCCTTGTTTTATAATCAAACAGGCAAAATTCAAGGTATCATTCATGTCACAGCACAAATGGAGCAAGACAAGTTGTTTAAGTTTAATACTAAGGTTAGGGGATTGTTTAAATAACAGTTCCTAAAAAAGCATGCTGAAAACTCTAATCTTCAGAACTGGCCTGAGATCTTTAATGATCCAGCACAAAGCAGTTGAAAGAACTGACTTGACAGAAACAGAAATACAGACGGGTATAAACGACGTGTTTGAGAGAGCTCACGCTTTGCCGACCGTGGAAAAGTTTACAGAAAAACATTGCAATGTCCATAAATAGCACCAAGGTGCAGAGTTACCACATAAAATACAACACGGCTGAAGCTTTTATGCAGAAACAAGGCCAAGTGTTTATATAAAAATCTAATTTATTGGTTTTTTGAAACATGCATGTGGATCTTGACTAAAACACCATGATAAATACATCTATACATTGTGATTGATTATGCTCAACCACTGTTATAAGTCTGTCATCTGTAGATGTTGCTGACACAGCACTCGTTTATGTCAGATTGACCAAGCATGTGCACCAAACTCCCTCTGCAGTAGCTTCGCCTCCTGACTGACTCCAAGGGTCCTCCTGATTTGTGCCGTGGAGGAGAGAGTCGGTTTAATAGGTGAAAGAGTAAAGAAAGCAAGGGGCTTGGAAGAAAGCTTCTCTTTGTGTTTGAGAGAGCATTTGGCCTCAATGATTCCCCATCCACCTCCTCCCCTCTGCCTCTTCTACAACTCAGCTCCTGACCACAGGGTCCACTGGGACACCAGCACTGTAATTCCATACAAGTCAAACATGCTCAACTTCTGTTTCCATTTTGAGGCAAAGGTAAAAGCACCCCTCCCCCATGAAATAGGCTTTGTTTGACAAGCATCTCTCTCAGCAAGTGAAAAGGGGGCACCAGTCTCTGCCGTCCATGTTTGTATCTTTTCAGTGGTTCATTTGTAATTCACTGCAGGGGGTGCGTTCTTGAAACCATGTCAGCAAAGATGTTATTCATTTAAGAGTGATGGGGGCGAGCTATCGGGGGAATCTCACGAAAACCTGTCAAGAACTTGTCCCGGTCACACATATCACCCCAAAAATCCAAAGAAATTGTTCATTTGGGTATGTCCATAAGCTATTTTTTTCAGAGTTTCACCATTATAATCACATCTAGTTCATTTTAAGTGTTCTTGTGGTGACAAATTATTTTCTGGAAAAAAAAAAGTAAAAATATCCAATGTATGCAAACTACCATCTGCAAAAAATAAAAATAAAATTATCAATTAAGCACATTTTCTTCAAAAGTCTCATTACTATAATGTGGGCTGGTGTAATGAGAATATTACACACACTACCAGTCAAACGTTTGGAATTATTAAGAACAGAAATATTGTGAAATATTATTACACACAAGATATTTGGAAGAATGTCAGTAACCAAACAGATCCGCCCCCCATTGACTACCATAGTATTTATTTTTCCTAAGAATAAATATTATGGTAGTCAATGGCGGGCGGATCTGTTTGGTTACTGACATTCTTCCAAATATCTTCCTTTGTGTTCAGCAGAACAAAGAAATTCATACAGGTTTGGAACTACTTGAGGGGGAGTAAATGATGACAGAATTTTCATTTTTGGGTGAACTATCCCTTTAAGGCTTTCATGTTTGACATGTAAAAGACATTTAAATATATAATTTGACATTTAAAAGAATAAGTTAGATTGTGCTATATGATAGCTGTGGATTTTAACTGAAATAGATAAGATTAACAGGGCTACAAGTAGTTGGAGCGACTACGTTTTTTTTGAATAGGCTAATCAACTTAAATTTTTAGTTGATTAGCCTATTAAAAAAAAATTAAGTGTTTGTAACAAATAAAGTTCCTCTAACTCAATATAGTTTGTTGGTTGAACAATTTCATTTGAATCTGTCATAACTAAAAAAAACTAATGATGTAAACTGTAGCCTTATTTTATTTCATTTTATATATATATATATATATTTTTTTTTTTTTTTTTGAGACAATAACTTTTTTTTGTGACA
>RJVU01059333.1:4680034-4690461 GCA_003731715.1 Anabarilius grahami | reverse complement strand
TTTGCCTTATCACCATCTGGTCCAGCAATGCAGGGGGCCCATAGAGGTCCACTGCCAAAATTCAGAAAACCTGTGTCACTCACAACAAAAACTGTCCACAGAAAATCAATCATTTGCAGTCAGCATCCGGTTAATTACTGGTCCACATACCAAAGTACTGACAGAATGGATACAAGGAGGTCTGATTCCATTATACTGCTCACTAACCAAGCCAAAACTCAGTTTCGCTGTGTAAATAAACTTTGATTGTTTATGCGTTTACTCAACTGTTAAGAGTTTGTTGCTGCACGTGTTGTATTCCAACCCATTGTGTTTTATATTTAGTTTTGCATTCAATAGATGTTTCATCTAAAATACTATAATTACTGTAATGTCATTTGCACTGTAATGCTAGGTGTGCTATTTTTTTAAGTGATCAGACTTGGCAGACTAAAAAGCTGGTGAAAAAAAATACACAGACTTACATTAAAGAATGGACCTGAAACATACAGTATAGAGATTTAGGCAACCACCTAGAAAACACCCAGAACACCCTAGCATCCCTTTATCAACATCCCAGCAATTGCCCATAACAACCTAGCATACACATAGCAATGTGCTATAAGCTAAAATCACTAAGATCACCTTAACAACCACATGGCAACCAACCATAACATCTTAAAATGTTATACAGAGGTGGTACACTATAAGCATTTGATCCCCATACATTGATTAATGAACTCTGCTATCTGGCACTGGATCATGACTGATTACAACAGATTCCAGCCACTTCTGGCATATCTTTTCTTTGGCATCCACATGAAAATGAAAAGGAAAAAGTAGGTCACAAGCCAAGATACACAGACTATAAGAAACGTGATGCCTGTTTGCTTAGATGAAAATCAATTTAGAATTTTTACATATCATACTATATTGCTCTACACAGCAAAGGGGAATTGATTGAAAAATTAGATTGATTGAAAATTGATTGAAAAATCTATCTGTAATTTATTGGATTTAAATCCTGTACATTGAACAACAACAACTTTGCATTGTATGTTAAATTGTTTAATGTATATTAAAAAAGAAAGGGTAAAAAAAAAAATGTATTATTTGATTGACTATTTGATTAGGAAATCTTTGTGTAAATGCAAAAGCAAACTTTGCAAGCCAAAAAAAGAAAGAAACTGCAACCTATCTACTCATATACTTCAAATATGAAGATTGTAAATGTTGATGTTCTCTTTGAATGGTTAAAAAAGAAATCCTTCTGGACAAATACAGCAGTATATATCCAGATCCAAAAAACAGTATTCATGCCGAACCTGAGTAAACTAACCTGAATAAAGTAAACTGTCATCACCAATGTTCTCCTGTTTAGTCCCACCACCAAACAACCACCTGTGGAAGTTTAGGGGTGAGTTACATTGTTGTCAACAAGTTAATAAGTAGTAAGCCAACAGAGAATTGTGCATTGGTATTCAACAGCAACAGTGAAGAAAGCAGTACTTTTTAAATTGGTAATCAGAAGGTTATTCAAGCCCCATAAGGAACAAGTCATGACCTCTCCAAAAAGCAAAATAGACTTCTAAAATTTGACAGGATGTGAAAAAATACTAATAAACAAAAATAATAATTTGAAAATACTGTCCTGTATGGGGCACATGCATGTCAAGATCTGCCTTTTCATATTAAATATGAAACTGTGTAGTTTTCCTGTCTAAAATGCACATGCTTACAGTTGAAATAATGCAACTACTGTGTAAAAGGGGCCAAGAAGTGGTTGGAAAATGTAACTGATAGCTAGGTTTAGCGTTTGTTTCTATCAGCAGGTTTTCTATCCCAGTCCCTCAGTCACCACTGTGGACCCATCTGAATGTAAACAGGGCAGAGGTTAAAAACGTCCAGACACAGACTAAGACTCAAGCATTGTTCTCCCATTTGTCCAAATCATAGTGTTTAAGAGATAAGGCAATGCCTTAAGCTGTTGCCATTGTACTTTACACCCATTATTCACCTAATACAATCATAAACGTGACGTTTCAATACAGTAATTGTCTTAATGTCTTCTCATTTCAATTTTAAAATGAGTAAAGTCTAGGGATAACTAGATAACTATAGCAATAACTCATGAGTTTGAGAATAATTCATTATTAAGAACCAGCTCAAAACAAAACAAGTAAATTGTGAATCAAACTACTTATGCTGAATTTTTGTTGTTTGATGCAACCAGTGAGGACAACAAAAAGATTACAGGCGGCTCTTCCACACCTACTGTATAGACTTCTCTTCTACAACTCTAGAATCTAAAAAGAAAAACCATCTGTGAATAGTTAGTTATGCTCACCTTGAGGTGAAAAGTAAGTCTAAGACTAAACATTGAAGGGAAAAAAATATACAGTTCCATCTCAAAGTTTCAAAAGTGTTTGAAAAACTGTAGTACAATTAGTAGGCCACACTGCCAACGGTTCAAGAATCTGGGTCAAAATGCTAAAATATTGCTAAGAATGGGCAATCTGTCCCAAGGTGACATATGCACAATTTTGTCTGCACTATTTTATTATTGAGTGGTCAACATGACTGATCACAAACACTTGCTTTACAGTTACATTAAAGACATACAAACCAGACAGTCAATACTAATGTTAAAATACTTCAGCTGCTCTTAAAAATAAAGGCATAAAAAAATATTAGCATCTGCGCTTCCATGAAGAACCTTTAATATCCATGGAAACTTTTTCCATTACACAAAAGGTTCTTTATTGTGGAAAAAGGTTCTAGATTATTGAATGCTGTTGAATGCTTGAAACTGATACAGTAAGTTGAAAAACATTGTAAGGTGAGCAATTATTGTCCATATCACTTTGCCAAATGATTTCAGTTATTTCAAAGGTCCTAACAGCCTACATCAGCAAAAGAACCTAAACCCACAATGACGCTGACCAAGTAAATAAATATAGTAAACAATAGGATAAAAACGACATATTGTTTCCATGTTTTTTTACACAAAATTACGGTTCATTATGTATGCAAAGCACATACTCTCTTTCTCCCACTCTTTCTCCCACTCAAACGCACACTCTCGCAGAAACGTGTTGTCAGCGCTGCTCTGAAGATTTTATCAGTAAAATAGTTTAGCAACTAAAAAGCTACATGACAATTCTCACTAGCGAGGTAATGACGGCGCTGTTCTTGAAGCAGATAAACTTACAGTTTCGCTATTAGTAGAGACACTGTTGCCGAACATTGTCAAGAGATGGGCAGACTCAGGTAGGATAATTCACATATCCTTAATCTCTCTCTCTCTCTCTCTCTCTAATAACTGCATTAATAACTGCATTAGTCTACTATCAATGGCTCAAGCCTCCGTTACTAGCTCTAAAATGATGTTTTGGAATTAGCAATGGAAGCATGGAATGAGATGCGTAAGAGGTTAGTCCTACACACAAGTGTTTTAAGGACAAAACCTGACAAACGTCTAGAAATAGAACATTTGAACAATGTCTTGAGGTGTGGTAAGAGTAGTATAAGCGGAATAATTGACTCCGGTCCGTTGAATTTGTAGAAAATAATACACACCTGAGAGGTAACGGCCACATTACCACCTCGGGTGTGCATTATTTTCTAATAATTCAATGCCCCGTCATCAATTATTCCTTATGTTCTTCACACTAAGTAAAAAATGTTCTTTTAAGAATTGTTTACTAAAGGGCTCTTTGGGGAACCCAAAATGGCTTCATTGCCAAAACCTTCTTTTGGAACCTTTATTTTTAAGAGCATGATGCTGTCTGAACTGAAACTTGAAAGGTTTCCCATCTTTGGAGAGAGATTCCTAAACTTCGCTCATAAGGGCAGAACAACTGCTACTAAGACCTTCAGTAAACCAGCAGGGACCGCGCCAAACAGTTTCCACGTGCACAGGACTGGAAACCAGACCCCCATTGCTTCCGGCCCTCAGTCAGACTCAAAGTTAATAATGCAGTCGTTCGTTTGATCCAAGCACGCTATTAAAGCTGACAAAATGTGTTGTGCATGGGGAGCCAATTCTCCACCTTAATTAGAAACGCAGGAGAGAGGCATCAGCTACATCACCCTTCAGCCTACAACCATGCTGGGTGGTTGGCAGGTAATCGTAAACTAATTACTGTATATTTAAAACAAATCATGCCTCTTCCTTTTCTTTCCCTCTTCTCCACGGAGGAAAAGGGTGGAAGAGATCTGGCGTCCAAGACTGTTTCACATAGAGTCACGTGATCTACAGACCTGAAAAGAGGCTTTGTCGACTTCCTCCAGCATTAAAGCAGATGTTTGGCTTGGGTTTGGACCAGAGTGGCAAAGTCGTACAGTGGGAAAACTGAGGCAAGAATGCAGGGTAGAGAGAATCACTGTATAATATGCAAACACAAAAAGTAAAAGTGATTAACATATACCAGATATACCAAGTTTTGTTTGCACATTCTCCAAAACAGTTAATGTTAATGTTAGAAGCATCAAAACTCGTTTTTTGAGAACTACCTTTAAACCAAGCTATCATTTTGCCTTTCATTCTTTCTCAAACCACAGCTTAAATGCATGCCGTCTCCAAGAGCTATTTTTCAGTTAGGCTAAAATAAGAGCTCTGGCCCTAATCTTGAACAAAACCTTATCTGGTTTTATCAGCTAGTTTGGGCTTCATGCCAAAAGCCGGCACACACCTCCAGAAGGCTTTGCATTGGAGGCACCTCGGGGCTATGATTGGATCCAGATGGAGTTTCTGCTGCCTTGTGAAAACAAGTTGGTCTACATTGGCCTTGATCCTCCAACTACCATCAGCAAAGAGTCGTATCCTGAGATGACACACTGAAGACATACAGTGCCATCACAACAAAGCAGAATGAAACTAAATAAGAGAGAACATTTACATTCATTCATTTACCAGAAGCTTTTATCCAAAATGACTTCTAAGAAAATATCAAATTGTGAATCAAATTAAATACTTTATATACAATTTGCCATGGGCAATGGTGGTGCTATAGGGAGTTCTGGGGTGCGTTTCCCGAAAGCATCGTTGGTGAACCATGGTCGTATGTCTCATTGAACTCTATTCGTAACGACGGAACTTGCGAAAATAGTTCGCTTTGGGAAACGCACCCCTGGGTAGTTACCTGGGAATTGCTTTGTGGTTGCTAGGGTGTTCTGGGTAGTTGCTAGAGTGTTGCTATGTGGTTGCTTAGGTGTTCTGGGTGGTTGCCAGGGTGTTGCTATGTGGTTGCTAGGGAGTTCTGGGTAGTTAATAGGCTGTTGCTATGTGTTTGCTTGGGTGTTCTGGGTATAGTTGTCAGGGCATTGCTATTTGTTTGCTAGGGTGTTCTGGGTAGTTGCTAGGGTGTTGCTATGTGGTTGCTTGGGTGTTCTGGGTGGTTGCCAGGGTCCTGCTATGTGGTTGCTTAGGTGATCTGTGTTTTTGCCAGGGTGTTGATATTTGTTTGCTAGCTGGGTAGTTGCCACTTGCCAGGTTGTTCTGGGTAGTTGCTAGGGTGTTCTGGGAGGTTGCCAGGGTGTTGCTGTGTGGTTGCTTGGGTGTTCTGGGTAGTTGCCAGCATGTTGCTATTTCTTTTAGGGTGTTCTGGGTAGTTGCTAGGGAGTTCTGAATGGTTGATAGGTTGTTGCTATGTGTTTGCTTGGGTGTTCTGGGTAGTTGCTAGGGAGTTCTGAATGGTTGATAGGTTGTTGCTATGTGTTTGCTAAGGTGTCCTGGGTAGTTGCCAGTGTGTTGCTATGTGGTTGCTTAGGTATTCTGGGTGGTTGCCAGGGTGCTGCTATGTGGTTGCTTATGTGTTCTGGGTGTTTGCCAGGGCGTTGATATTTGTTTGCTACCTGGGTAGTTGCCACTTGCCAGGTTGTTCTGCATAGTTACTAGGGAGTTCTGGGTAGTTGCCAGGGTGTTGCTATGTGGTTCCTTGAGTGTTCTCGGTGGTTGCCAGGGTGTTGCTATATGGTTCCTTGAGTGTTCTGGGTGGTTGCCAGGGTGTTGCTATGTGGTTGCTTGAGTGTTCTGGGTAGTTGCCAGACTGCTTAGTGTGGTAACTTATTTTATTTTAGCTAGTTGACAAGGAAACTTCTTGTGGCGAGCAGGGCGGGCGAGAGCCGTGAGGGAACGGCGCGAGGCCGGTGACGCGAGTGTTAATGATCGTCACCTGTGAGGCGCACCGGCCTCGAGTCCCTCACGGAGGAGCTCCGGAGGCATAAAAGGAGGAGCGACGACTGTGAACGGACGAGAGAGGACCAGGCCTGGATTTTACGTTATGTTTTATTATGTTTGTGTGGCCGGCAGACGTCCGCGAGGGTCTGCCGGCGTTACTTTCGTTTTGTGTTGGTTTATTTATTAAAGTTTATTGTTTGAATGTTCGCCGGTTCCCGCCTCCTTCTTCCCGTACTTACGAACTGTGTTACATTGGTGCCGAAACCCGGGAAGAAGGAGGCGGGAACCGGCGAACGTTTAACAAAACTTTAATTCAAAATAAACAGAACAAAACGAAAGTAATGCCGGCAGACCCTCGCGGACGTCTGCCGGCCACACAAACATAATAAAACACAACATAAAATCCAGGCCTGGTCCTCTCTCGTCCGTTCACTGGCGTCGCTCCTCCTTTTATACCTCCGGAGCTCCTCCGTGAGGGACTCGAGGCCGGTGCGCCTCACAGGTGACGATCATTAACACTCGCGTCACCGGCCTCGCGCCGTTCCCTCACGGCTCTCGCCCGCCCTGCTCGCCACACTTCTCATTTAATGTAGTTTAACTTGATGTACTGAAATAACTAAAACTGAAATAAAAATGAATAAAAACTATATAGACATACAGTATTTAAAAAATGAATTAAAATGACTAAAACATATTTTAGTGATACTAAAATAGCACTGATGAGCACTGAATTTCATACTTAGGGTTAGGGGTTTGTTCAATATATAACGTAAAGTTTGAGCAATAGTAATTATTCAACTGAAAAGCCATAGATTTGCATGCAACCCAGAAATGATGATGTACTATAAGCTCATATGGAATTACTCACCTGCTTATAAAGTATTTCTGCCTGTTAAACAAATGTGAATCCATGTATGCTAACTACTACATCCTTGAATGGAGATGCCCATAAAAAACCTGGGGCTCCTGAATCCTCCACAAGAGAAATTCTCAGTCTAGAAGGTGGAGTCGTGTTTCACCGTCGTGTAATCTCCTATTATTCTGTCCTGTCACAGCTAATTGACTCAGGATGTTGGCTGATGATTACCTTTAGAGGTTTTTCTCTTCTGTCCACAAGAGATATCATACAGGCTGTACTTATGAAAGAAAGATGGCATAAACACAGAGCTTATTAGTTATGAATTGGAAAGATATGGTTAGTAATTGACAAGGCACTGTTTAGTTGTGAAGTAAGGGATAATATACAGTCAGTGGGTTTGGGGTCACCCTGAAGGGGTTTATTTTGTGAAAATGATCACAGACTCCCACTTATTGCATGACTACTTACAAAAAAATAATTAATTTGACATGAAATATTAATTTTAGCTGAAGTTTATTTTGAGAAGAGAGACTATATGTGATACAAGAGACTAAGGACAACAGGACAACAATTATACTGTTTCAATATACAAAATTTTTTTGACTGTACTTTTCTAATATTGACCATTCAGAATCCAGTATTCCAGAGAGCTGTGTAATAACTTTGGGATGGTGTTCTATTGCTCGCAATGAGATGCACAATCCACTCTTTAAAGTCCTTTCAGACTATAGTAAAGAGATTCACAGGAAGGACTTTACAAGGAAACCTGACACCCTATGACATTCAAGTCCTGCAAAAAGAAATAGCACCCCTTAAAAGACATTTACTGACTCAACGGATGTTTTCTTTATCTGCTGACTCTTAAGTTGTGCATGAGCACAGTAGAATAAAAGGTCGTATAGGCCAGTGATATAACGCAGAGAATTGTGGGACAGCTTTTTATATAGCTGGTCTCTAAGTCCGCATTGGTTTCTGTTGAAGCTACAGAGGAAGTGTGTCTAGTCTATTTATACAATTCCAATCAAACGGTGACTCATAAATGTATCAATGTGTAACTGGAAGCTCTGCCACATGTGTCCAAAACCAAAGTTCCTTCTCTGATATTTTCATTATGACAATAGTCACCACACCAGGAATTATTCAGTTAAAAAAAAAAAGGAATGTAAGAACTTAAATGACTAAACTAGGAAATAAAAGAGTCATTAATTAGTTTATCGGATGTTTTATATGATGATCAGTTGTACAAATGGAACAGGATGAGTGATTCATTCTTGCTAAACATTCTTGCTGAAATCCACGATGTACGTGATTGCAGTCAGTGTCAGAGTTTGGCGAGAAACCACTTTTGTTGTGCACATAATTACTAACAGCTGATACTACATTGTACAATTTTGTGTCAGAAGGCGCATACTAGGATTTAGGGTTTGATCACACTTGTAGTTCGGTTCTCTTGGTTCTTTTGGTCCGGACCAGAAAAGACAATACTACATCTATTCTGTCATTTGTCATTATCTGTCACATTGTCATTTTTAACACTGAACCTAAATATACAAAACAAAGAAAACAGCTTTTATGATGTATATTTTGCAACGGAACTTGACAAACATCCAAAACAATGCTGTGTGTGCTGCATACAAAACTCACAAAAAGTTTATAAAATGTGTAAATGAGCCAAAACTGCAGCAGGAATTCCTCGGTCACACACACAAATGAATATCTGCTGCAAGTAGACGGCGGTTCTGACGCCTGTAGCGAACTGTAATGGGCAATGTAGCTCCTATGATGAGAGGAGCCAAGTATACTTGAGTATTAGGTACTTTTTAGGGTCGTGTCTTGTGACATCATGTCCTGTTTTCGGTTCATTTAGATGTCTTTGGTCTGTGTGTCATTCATATTTTCGAGCCACACCAGAGTTCAGTTGGGAAGCAGAAAATGTGGGTCTCAGTCCACTTGTTTGTTGCGGACCAAGGTTCGGATGGCAGTACAATCACACTTATTCAAATGAACCACACTAACAGAGCAATCGCACCAGAGTTAATTTTAATCTAACAAAACCTGCCAAGTGTGAATATACCCTTACACACATAGCATGCAAATGTACAATATAAGCAGGCTCTCCCAATACTGCCTCAAACCAGTGATCACAATGGATGCTTTCACAAAGAAAACACAGTCCTTAAAATGTCCCAAGTCTTTTATTTGTAAAAACCTTCTTTAGAGATTTAAATTCAACATGCAATCTAAACTTTCTTGATACATATTCCTGGCCTTATTTTTCATGATTCATCACAATTATTTTTCAAAGAAATAAAATGCTCGTCTTCATAAACTTCCATCAAAATGGCAAAGAAATGACTTTTTCTTTTGACTTACATCATGTCCCACATTTTTTTTATCTCCCTCCAAAAATCTGTATTGCCAACAATGTTCTTTTTTTACAACTGAATGAACTTCTGATAGACAAAACCAAGTACAGCTCATATTTTACATCATGTCCTGTACACTTTTATTTTTTACTAAAATTATATAATACTTAATCTGTAATATTACAGATTATGGAAGTATGAGAGTACTATATAGTAAACCTTTTCTCGTTTGTTCTGTAGGCAATTATAGCTGAAATGTTTGTTTTCTATATTTTTCTAATCAACACAATAAATGTTTGATTTTAATGTAAAGAATATAAACATAAATACAGACTCTCAGAAAAAATAGATAAGCCTATGCAAGAAAACATGAGTTGCACAATAAAAATGATAATGCATTATGTCGTACAATATTCATAGATCTACAAATGTGCCAGAACTTTCCTTTAAAAGCTTAAACACTATACAGACCAACTCTGATTTAATCTAAAGAGACCATGAGGCAGTCCTCTGAGCATGCATTAACTTCACCCTGGGTAACCACCAAAACACAGGCACATGTTCATCAGGCCACAGCTGCTACTTATTGACCAAAACAGAACCAGCACTTCAGTTGGGTGACTGCTCCACTGCGGCACTTATATGATTTCATTTCCTCAATACTAGACTGGCAGGCTAGAACCTTGACAACACCACTTGACAACCCCCAACGAAACCCTTGAATGATACTTCACACACGCACACCGGTACAGCATAAATCACCACAGCAAACTTTCCCCAGGACTGCACCTGCACTCCATGAGCACACTCGCCTACTCTAGACCCTCCGGAAAACATTCTCACATTTAAAACTGTCCACACCTCATTCATTAGAAAAAAAAAAAAAAAAGAGGTAGTGCATGAACAGTATTTTTTTTGTTTGTTTGTTTTGTTTTAAGATTTAATGGAAAGCAGCTATTTGTCAGGAGGATTTAGCAAATGGAATGAAAA
Organism: Anabarilius grahami; assembly: GCA_003731715.1. Classification (NCBI taxonomy): domain Eukaryota; kingdom Metazoa; phylum Chordata; class Actinopteri; order Cypriniformes; family Xenocyprididae; genus Anabarilius; species Anabarilius grahami. The sequence goes on along the minus strand of RJVU01059333.1, from coordinate 4,680,086 downwards.
ATCATATATATTATATTATATATTATTTTATAATTATAAACACTATAACCAT
>RJVU01059333.1:4647157-4680028 GCA_003731715.1 Anabarilius grahami | reverse complement strand
ACCATTTAATATAATTTTATTAATATTATTATTTTTTTAAATTGTATAAAACATAGAAATACTGTTTTAGTTAACAGCAGTATATTTTTATATTCATACAATTAAATAGAACCAAATCTCTAAATTAATATAATATAATATATCGTTAACAGCAAAAGTATAATTGATTTTTTTCAGAAAAATAATCAAATATTAATTTACATATATGTAATATATTATATAATACATAATAATAGTGTAATATAATATAATATACAAACATTATTGGCACCCCTAGAAATTCTTATGAGTAAAATATCTCTGAAGTATATTCCCATTCATATTTACATTTTTTAGCACACCAGGGTGACTAGGTGAATGAAATTGTCCAGTCATGACTTCCTGTTCCACAGGAGTACAAATATGTGTAAACACAAAGGCCAAATTCCCTTAATCATTCATCACAATGAGAAAAACCAAAGAATATAGTTCTGATGTGCAGTAAAAGATTGTTGAGCTTCACAGAATAGAAAGTGGCTATAAAAAAAAAGCTAATGCATTGAAAATCCCCATTTCCACTATCAGGGCAATAATTAAGAAGTTCCAATCAACTAAAGATGTTATAAATCTGCCTGGAAGAGGAAGTGTATCTAAATCGTCCTAATGCACAGTGAGGAAGAAAGTTTGAGTGTCCAAAGATTCTCCAAGGATCACAGCTGGAGAATTGCAGAGGTTAGTTGAGTTTTGAGTTTCAGAAAGCCTAAAAAAAATTATCAAACAGAACCTACATCCCCACAAGTTGTTCCGGAGGGTTTCATGAAAAATACTCTGCTCTCATCCAGAAACAATCTCCAGCATACTCAGTTGTCAGACAAGACTGGAACTTCAAACGGGACCGGCTTCTATGGTCAGATGAAACTAAAAAAAAGTGTTTTTTGGCAGCAAACCCACCAGATGGGTTTGGTGCACACATGGATAAAAAGTACCCCATGACCACAGTTAAAGATACTGCTGGATCTTTAATGTTGTGGGCCTATTTTTCTGCTGGAGGTCCTGGACATCTTGTTCAGATATATGGTATTTTGTATTCTAGCAAACACCAAAAGATAAAAAATCTAAACCTGACCTTCTGCTAGAAATCCAATAATGGGCCGTGGTTGGATCTTCCATCAGGACAATGATCCAAAAAAAAACATCAAAACCAACACAAAAATGTGTCACTGAGCACAAAATGAAGCTTCTGCCATGGTCGTCCCAGTTCCCTGAACCCTAAAGAAAATGAGTGGAGTGAACTGAAGAGAAGAAGCACCAGCATGGAGCTGGGAATCTGAAGGATCTGGAGAGATTCTGTATGAAGGAATGGTCTCTGATCTCTTGTCAGGTGCTCTCCAAACTCATCAGGCATTATAGAAGAAGACATCAAACAAAGCTGGACTCAAATGAAGATGTAGAACCATCTCAAGGATGATCAGAAGAAATGGACAGCACCTGAGTTAAATATATGAGTGTCACAGCAAAGGGTCTGNCAGCGTTCCGGGAAACCAAGAGTCTTTGGGTTCCGGGGGGAGTATGGTTGCAAAGCTGAAACTTAAAGGAATTGACGGAAGGGCACCACCAGGAGTGGAGCCTGCGGCTTAATTTGACTCAACACGGGAAACCTCACCCGGCCCGGACACGGAAAGGATTGACAGATTGAAAGCTCTTTCTCGATTCTGTGGGTGGTGGTGCATGGCCGTTCTTAGTTGGTGGAGCGATTTGTCTGGTTCATTCCGATAACGAACGAGACTCCGGCATGCTAAATAGTTACGCGGCCCCGTGCGCTAACTATTGATAGTGTGCTGGATTCTCTTTGGTTTTTTTTACTAAATTACTACCACAAATGTTTTAATCAGACTATCTGTATATTACATTTCCTTTTTCCAAGAGTATGTACACGTTTCATTTTTTAGGATAATCTCATTGAGTCTCTCAGGTCATAACAGATTTTTCAAGCCTGCCCTTACTGGAGCTGAACAACATGTTCCATTATCTTGGCTGCTTATCTGGAATAAGGCCTATCCAAAACACTCTGTTAGAATCGGATAGGCATAGCATTAGTTATTCTAGCTGGGATGGTTAAACCACTCCAAATGTTTGGCATCCATCACAAGGACGCCCATTGGTGTTAGAACGACTGAGAGTGTCAAACCCTACCACTGGAGCTTCTCTTTGGACAGACAGTGGTGTAAAACGTGCCTAAATGTATTCCACATATGCTGATCAGGTTCAAATATATTAATTAAAAAAAGCTTCATTTAGCTCTGCTTGTGGAAGACAAGCAGATTAAGTATGAATGCAAAGAATATTAAGAGCTGAGATAATGAACTGACTAGTGTCCAACACTCCTTAAGATTAGTGTTTGGTTTGGGAAGTTTTGCTGGTTACACATTATAATTTCTGAACACTGTCCAGATGGCTACTATCTTTATTCCATATCCACAGTTGCTCGGACTGTTTTTGTCTGGAAAAGTTGGCCCACGTCAGTTATTTAACTGAGGGGCAGTTACACCACTCTGAATTTATCACCCGCACCAAGACAGATGTTTAGACTGGATGAATTCCCTTTCTTTTCACTGACAGACAGAATTTATTTTTCTGAATGTTCAGATAAAGATGACTCAGAGAACTTCATATTAAAACCAAGGGTTCTGTTACATACATGTCATTTAAATGCCCATCCAAACATTTACAGTAACACTAAGAATGAATTGAGCCTCCAATAGCCATTTAATTGTACTGACTACACTGTTTTAGCACCCAATTCACTACATAAGTCATGCAAATGAGATAACAAACAAAAACATACTCAAAAACCCATGGCAATCCATTTTCCAGGCGCAACTCCTCATCTTGCAATCTTGCAAAGATTGTACAACATCACTCCACACTACACCAATCAAGCATAACATTATGACCACTGACAGGTGAAGTAAATAACACTGATTATCTCTTCATCAGGGCAACTGTTAGTGGGTGGGATAGATTAGGCAACAAGTGTACATTTTGTCCTCAAAGTTGATGTATTAGAAGCAGGAAAAATGGGCAAGTGTAAAGATTTGAGTGAGTTTGACAAGGGCCAGATTGTGATGGCTTGATGACTGGGTCAGAGCATCTCCAAAACTGCAGCTCTTGTGGGGTGTTCCCGGTCTGCAGTGGTCAATATCTATCAAAAGTGGTCCAAAGAAGGAACAGTGGAACAGGGTCATGAGTGGCCAAGGCTCATTGATGCACGTGGGGAGCGAAGGCTGGCCCGTATGGTCCGATCCAACAGACAAGCTGGTTCTGATAGAAAGGTATCAGAATACGCAGTTTGTTGCGTATGGGTCTGCATAGCCGAAGACCAGTCAGGGTGCCCATGCTGACCCCTGTCCGAGGATGCACTATGGGAAGAAGGCAAGCCGGCGGAGGCAGTGTGATGCTTTGGGCAATGTTCTGCTGGGAAACCTTGGATCCTGCCATCCATGTGGATGTTACTTTGACATGTACCACCTACCTAAGCACTGTTGCAGACAATGTACACCCTTTCATAAAATCAGTATTCCCTCATGTCTGTGGCCTCTTTCAGCAGGATAATGCGCCCTACCACAAGGCAAAAATGGTTCAGAAATGGTTTGAGGAGCACAACAATGAGTTTGAGGTGTTGATTTGGCCTCCAAATTCCCCAGATCTCAATGCAATCTAGCATCTGTGGGATGTGCTGAACAAACAAGTCCGATCCATGGAGGCCCCAGCTCGCAACTTACAGGATGTAAAGGATCTGCTGCTAACATCTTGGTTCCAGATACCACAGCACACCTTCAGAGGTCTAGTGGAGACCATGCCTCGACTGGGCTGTTTTGGCAGCAAAAGGGGGACCAACACAATATTAGGAAGGTGGTCATAGGGTGTACTCACACTAGGCTCTCTGAACCATGCTCATGCGTGTTTGACCTCCAAAGCCCGGTTCGTTTGACAAGTGTGATCGCTCCGTTCCGTGCCCGGGCATGGTTCGTTTAGCCGTCCCTGGCCCGCTTGGAAGAGGTGGGCCAGAGCACAGTTCGGCTGGTCTCGAGCAGGGTTTGCATGTAGTGTGAGCGCTAACCGTGCCAGAGCACAGAACAGCTACTACTTTTGTGTGCGCTACTGTCATCATTATGATGGCAAACATCTTTATTACTACTGTGATAGTACACTTATCAATTCATGTTATTAATTCAAGTGTATTTTGGTTACAACGGGTCTGGGTCAATCGCGCTCGGTCTCGGTTCAAGGCAACTGTGCCTAGTGTGAGTAATGTTATGCCTGATTGGTGTATGATCCAGACATGTGATTTTTTAGCATTTTTTTTTTCTTTTTTTTAATAGAATATTACAATATTTATTAAATTATTTTTTTGTGCACATCTTGTGTCGTTGTAATCTTTAATCAATATAACTTTCCCTTTGTCTTGCAGCGACATCTCACTCACATGAGATCGACCAATAGCAAACCACTACAGTTCTGTTTGGAACAACAGATTGCAACACAAAACACCCTAATAAACTTTGTTGATAACAAAAAATGAGAAGAAACAAAATTATTGATATAAAATGTAATAATATTTGATGTGTCATGCAGAGAATTCTGTGACTGTCCTTTTCTGTACACGGCAAAAATGATTTTCTTCCTCAGTATTTTGTCTTGTTTTCCAGTACAAATATCTAAACATTCTTACATCAAGGTACATTTACTTGATTTACTTGACAGATGTTTTTTTCTTATTTTAAGCATTAAAGGGTTAGTTCATCCAAAAATGAAAATTCTGTCATTAATTACTCACCCTCATGTCGTTCCACACCGTAAGACCTTTGTTCATCTTCGGAACACAAATTAAGATATTTTTCATAAAATCCGATGGCTTAGTTAGGCCTGCATTGACAGCAAGATAATTAACACTTTCAGATGCCCAGAAAGCTACTAAAGCTGTATTTAAAACAGTTCATGTGACTACAGTGGTTCAACCTTAATGTTATGAGGCGATGAGAATACATTTTGTGCGCCAAAATAAACAAAATAACGACTTTATTCAACAATATCTAGCGACGGGCGATTTCAAAACACTGCTTGATGAAGCTTCGAAGCTTTATGAATCTTTTGTTTTGAATCAGTGGTTCGGATCGTGTATCAAACTGACAAAGTCACGTGATTTCAGTAAATGAGGCTTCGTTACGTCATAAGTGTTTTCGAAATTTCAATGGTTCACCACTGGGAGGCGTGACTTTGGCAGTTTGATACACACTCCGAACCACTGATTCGAAACAAAAGATTCGTAAAGCTTTATGAAGCAGTGTTTTTAAATCACCCGTCACTAGATATTGTTGAATAAAGTAATTTTTTTTTTTTTTTGGGCACACAAAAAGTATTCTCGTCGCTTCATAACATTAAGGTTGAACCACTGTAGTCACATGAACTGTATTAAATACGTCTTTAATAGCTTTCTGGGCATCTGAAAGTGTTAATCTTGCTGGCAATGGAGGCCTCACTGAGCCATCGGATTTTATCAAAAATATCTTAATTTGTGTTCCGAAGATGAGTGAAGGTCTTACGGGTGTGGAATGACATGAGGGTGAGTAATTAATGACAGAAGTTTCATTTTTGGGTGAACTAATCCTTTAACTTTAATTTTTTCAGTAAGCAAGAGCTAATATTGTAAGTAATTTTATCTTGATTTAAGAATGTTTAGATATTTGTACAGTAAAACAAGACAAAAGAATACTGAGTGAGAAAGTCATGTTTTTTAGTTGTTTTTACTGTATATGGTAAGGTACCAATTAATAATTTTTTTCTGTAAAAATGACACACTGTATAAACATTTTTTTCTAAACTTTCACAAGGTGATCAGTGCCATAAATGAATCTCATATGCTTCCACACGAATTAGCACATTTATCTCCTGTTCTCCACAACAACTGTGTCAGCGAGCAGCAGCTACATGAAAGCTGACAGATTCGTGCCAAAAACAGCCATGACGACTCGCTAAGTCTCATCCCCCTGCCTTTTATCATTCAACGACACTCACCATCCCACCGACGTGACATGGGCGCCTGGAACATTAACCTGAAATCCTGTCACATTCCCAGCTGTCATCAGGCCTAGCTAATAGCACAAGCATGCCAGCGCTATAATTCAGAGAGGATCAGCTACACAACATGTTTCAGCTCAACGGTGGGCCCAAGCCGCAATCAGAGGGCTGTCGTATTTATGTGCGCTTACACTGGCGTCTCTCGAGTACGGTGAAGAGTGCAAAGCCAGAACAGAGGGGGCCGCTATGTGTCGAGGGGGGCCAGGCTCTATTAGCAACTGTCCTGCCAAGGTATGTTTAAATTCCAGCATGAAGCAGAACTTGTGTGGTTTCTCCTCTGGCAAATGAGCGTCATTTTTCTGGTTTCTTTCGTTTTGCTTTTTTCAAAAGTTCATGAATGTGGATTTATAGTAGCTGGCGCACAGAACGTTTAAGGACACCAAAGTCTGGATTAGTATCTCCTGGGAAAATCGCTTGCTCATGACCATCTCACCTCAACTTCTCTGTCGTGATGATGGCCAAACCTTGTATAGATGCTTCTTTTAGAGCAAATGACAGAAATAAAAATGAATCACCTAACCTAGATTGAAAAAGCTGAAAGTAGTACAGAAGACATTTCTTTAAAAGACAGAAAATATTTCATCACTATCTTCATCAGTCAATTTTGCCTCAAGGGGGCTGTTGAAAAAACATTACATTTATGCAATGAATGTGACTTTGTTGCCAAGAAGTGTCTGGAATGTTGTTACTTCAAAATTAAATCTGTTGAGCAATGGTGGATGCATTTCATTTCTTCAGATAATAAAAAATACATTAGAAAAAAATCTATATTTTCATATTTGTACAGCTCTATTCAGAAAGCCCTCATTCTAAATGCAAAACAAGGACCACATCTAGATAAAATAAACTGTTCTAATAAGCGTTCCTAGAGTGATAGACAACTGTGAAAGAATAACAGATTAAACAAATATTGGATTCCTTTCAAATGGTACCAGTGCTAATGTTTAAATGGCAAACACTGCTCCCATCCACTGAATATTGTTCTTCTTTTCCAGGGACTATGTAAGGCCAGAGCACTGAATTACAAGATATTTTGTTTGAGAGAGCGGTAATGAGAATGATTTGTTAATTGATAAAGAAACTTTTGCATACCAGGGTCATTAAAATGAACTAAAACCATAAAAAACAAACATTTTCATTACTTGAAATACGTGTTATAAATGTTGCCTGAAAAAAAACTTATTTCAGTTAGTTGCTGTGGCAACATTTCTCATTTTCAACTTAATTTACTGAAATAAACTAAAACTGAAAAAATATATACTGTATATATATGTTATGTAATAAACAACAAAATTACTGAAACTTTATTCAAATAAACACTAATTCAAAATGTTAATAAAACCTATAATAGTATATCAATGGTAGTAAAATAAGAATAATACAATAATGCATACACTTTATTCTAATGAAAGTCTTTCATTAAGTAGCACACTTTGACTATAGAAAAATCCAATCATCAAAAATAACACATAAATACTATTCTGAAACCAGTTTGATTGGATATTCTCAACTGGTAGGACCTAAAATGGGTGCTAAATGTGAATAATAACATACAACAACCATATAATCATGCATAAATGGCAAACTAAATAAATAGAGATGTCAACATGGACAGGTTGCATGACATGCCCTCATCCTCAAAAACAAACAAAACTAAGCAAACTAAAATAAAATATGACCTAGACTACACTAAATAATATGGGTTCACTTCAGCAAGGTTAAACATGGTTTGGGTTGACCACAATATGTTGAATTATTGACTGCTGAGAACATTAAAACTTGAGTTTCAGTTCAATTTCGGGTTTTAAATAGACATTTAGAAACCAAAATTTACTTACACAGCTGCCTATGTCGGGGCTAGGCTGTTCCTGCAGGTCAAAATTAATACATTTCAGTGTTTGATTTTAAGGATTTACTGGTAACACTTTACAATAAGATTCATTAGTTAACTACATTAGTTAACATGAACTAATAATTTTACTGCACTTCTACAGCATTAATTATTCTTTGTTAATGTTAATTTCAACATTTACTAATACATTATTAAAATCTTGTTAACATTAGTTAATGCACTGTGAACTAACATGAACAAACAATGAACAACTGTATTTTCATTAACAAAGATTAGTAAATACAGTAACAAATGTATTGCTCATGGTTAGTTCATGTTAGTTAATAGATTAACTAATGTTTAACTAATAAACCTTATTGTAAAGTGTTACCGATGTACGTTACACTTGATGTACATTGTAAAATCTGGGTCCTGAAGCACAACTAACCCAGTGGTTAACCCAGACACAGCCCAGCAGACTGGTCAGCCCAGTGATAAATGTAAAAAATAAAATGCAACAAACTGTAGAATAATAAAAATATGTTTTAATTATATAGCGCCTTTCAAGAACCCAAGGACACTTTACATAAAACTGACAAATAACACAAATAATACAGATATACACTCAAGGTACAAAAGCATGGACAGGCAGTTAGACAGTGATCATACACTCTAAAAAATCCTGTGTTTTTTCAACCTAAATTTGCATCAAATATTGACAAACCCAACCATTGGGTTAAAAAATGTAACCTAACGACTGGGTTATCCATATTTGACCCAAATTTGGGTTGAAACAACCCAACATTTTTTAGAGTGTATAACATACAAAACAATAACCAAAATAATTATGGCTCTGAAATGAAAGCAGACCTTCATATGCATATGTATAATCATGCATAGATGGAAAATCAATAAGGCTAATCAAATAAAGCTAAAAGGGAGGAGCAAACACTTCCCATATACCTTATTTTTGTTGTTGACGTCAAAAGCCAATCAATCTCTACAAGTTTTGGTGCAAATTCATCTGACATGCACTTATCCTCTAAAACCATGAATAAAACAACTCAAAATAAACGAAAATATAACCCAGACTACATTAAATAGGGGTTCACTTCAGCCAGGACAAACATGGTTTGTGCCGACCAAAATATGTTTTGTAAAGTGAATGATTGATTTTCAAGAGTATAATACTTTCAAGAGACATTTAGTAACCTAAATTTCTTACTTTGCATATGCCATGTTAATGACTTTGCATATTGTTGGGCCTATGGAGTTTGTAATATTAAAAACATTTCTGTATTCTAAACAATCTTTAGTATTGTTTTGTGCCACTTTAATTTCCAATGTAAAATCTGGGTTCTGAGACAAAACCAAGGAGAACTACTGATCTAACCTATTCATAGGTCAATGTTGTCATGTCACCGTGATGATACATCCCATTATTGTTACAACTACTGTACAAAACCAACCCGAAAAAAAAAAACTACAGTAGGTGTGAATTCTCACGTCCTCTCAAGCAACAGAATTTAACCTAGAGAAGAGACCTATAAAACTGTTCTGCTGGCAGGAGACTTATGACTGTTTCTGTTGGCACCAACACTCAGTTTTACAGAAAAATGTTTGTGCCTGCCCTGCTCAGAACTTCAGATATCAAACATACCCAGTCTGTTATGCTTTACCCAACATTCTCCTGAACAAGCTGCATGAATTGATATTTCGTGCATGTCTGTAGCAAGACAATTATACAGGCCAAGCACATTGTCAGGCATTGTTTTGCCGAACACCTTAAGTACAGCATATTGTATTCATAATACTTCTTAAACTGAGCGGGTCCAGAAAACAGCCTTTTAATATTACAAAACTCCTAGAACACACCCCTGGGAATGAGGGAGTGAAAAATCATCCAGAGAGGAAATGAATGACTCATCGCTTTGATCCGTTTCATAAGTCGCCTTGGGAGGGTTAGCTCGATTCAGACCCTATTTCATCCCAGTCTCTTTAAAAATGATCCCTCCGCCGCGACTCATCACTAAACTGCCCCACCGGCTGCCCGTCCAAATGCAAAACCACAGTTTTTGATTTAATCCAACATAACCCCCCAGTAAAAACCCAAGGATGGGCAGCTAGCCTGGAACAAAGTTTCACAACATTTACTTGAGTGATTTGCCAGAAACATGGCAGCACAACTGGGTATTGTGCACTTTGCCTGATGACTGTGTCTTATGCTGTCCACTAGTAACAGATATGGGCAAACAGAGACGAATGTGAAACAGATTCAACCCATAAAAATGACATCCACATTCACATATGTCTACAGCACCTCTATCAACTCTAAGACAGCTCAAAATGAGAGTTATATTGGACATGCAACACTAGCATGCTACTTAGTGCATACTGCACAGTGTATACTGTAACTACTATTTCCCCAAAAAATATAAAATAGAATATGTAACAGTATGCAGTTGTTTAAACTGTTACCATCTTAGAAATAAATAAATACAATTCATAATTCAAATAATGTTAAAAATGCAGTTTATTTCTGTCGCATTTGTCACAGTCAAACACATTGCATTATGGGAAGCAGTTGGCTATTCTCAGAAGAAAATACTGCACAGTGTCCTTCTACTTTTTGACTGGAAAAAATAGAATGCAGTTGTTTCAACATTTTTTTTTTCCAACAGTTTTCATCTCAGAAATAAAATATTTTTAACTTTTGGGTATGCACCAAATACCCCCAAAAAATAGCGGCTGATAATATTTTTATTTATTTATTTATTTGTAATTTAGTTGAAATGGAAGGTCAAGCTGAACGTATTGCATTATGAGAAGCAGTTGGCCATTTTGAACTTACTCAGCTGCTAACTTCAGGGAGAATTGATGTATACTGACCTACATGAAGAGTATGAAGAAATTCATTTAAAGTCAAATGGGCTGTAGATTTGCCAAGCAGGTTTGTGCCAAGGAATATTTTCTCTGAGAGAAAAAGAATGAAGAGGTTTAAACGTGAAAAGCATAAAGGTTTGCGACTTTTAGAACCCTCAGTTGTAGAGTAAATGTCTCTTGGCGCTGAGGTCATCTATATGCTAGCATACTCCTAAATCACACAGAAAATGTGTCAACACAGGACAGAAAAATTTGGCTTTTTAAGCCATTTCATTTTTTATAGTTGCATAAAAACCATCACAATCAATGTGTCAAGGAATCTGTAAAAGAACAAATTCACCTTTAAGACCATAACGTCTTATTTTTCTAACTTTTCTAATGGGTTTGTTCCAGTACAAAGCTGAAATATCCCAGCCTCTCAGCCAAACGTCTCTGCCAAATAGTAAAGTTTTTTTTTATTCATTTCCAAGACTTTATTTAGAATGCCCTTCGAAAGGGATCAGCTATAGTTCAGTTCTGATAAACAATGGTAAAATATTAGGAGCCAATGTGGGAATTTGGAACTGGACTCCAGAAAATAATTCACTGAGAGCCTAAATGTGACTCTGGAGGTCAAGCCAGCTTTCCTTTTTTACAGTGTGGTCCATTTCACTGCACTACGTCCAGGAAACTCTTCAGTCCATTAGTAAGTTTTTCACACTCCAAAGGCCGTTCTCCATGTGGCATCCTCCGGTCTGTTAATGGTTAGGGATAGTACGCAACTCCAAAGCCAGACTTTAATGAAGCACATTGTGTAGATATAAAAAATATCCTATTTGTATTCCACAAAGACTAAAATAAGAGTTTCAGTAACTAATGAAAGACACTGCAGACTGTCTGTTCAATGGTTTGTAATGTTTTTAACTTTGCTGTCAATTGTTTAAATAATGCAACACTGAAAATATGCCTTTCCAAAACAATTCTTGGTGACAAAAAACTCTTGAAACCACGGGTTCCCCGCGTTCTCATAAGAAAACATAAACTGGGTTTGTATGAATTCAAAAGAATACCAATTCGCCAAAATGTAAAATAGTTGAAAAGTTAAAAAAGGAACTCAAGACAGTACAACCCACTGAACAGACCGTGTGTCTATCCTTCAAAGTCTTGTTCTCAATTGCAAAAAAATTAAACAAGTCTATCTTGACTAAAGTCTATTCAAATAACGTTTTTTGAAGATCAGAGCAATCAAAGTAGATTCTTGTTTAGTATATTCTACCAGCAATGGTGAAAAGTGTTCAGTCACAGTCAATAATGTGAATGTCTAATTGAAAATCTGGCCAAGGATGAGGACCGGACCTTTAGTAATGGAATTTCTCGCGCTTCATATTCGAGAGATTCCTACAGGCTCAAACTAAATCTGTCACACATGTGGGTGGCCGCCAGCCCTCACCACGAGACGATCCAGAATAAATAGAAACTGATCTGAGGTCATCTCAGAGCTACCTTAAATCACACTACAAACATCTCAACCATCTCTTCCCTTTCCAATCCCTTTCAACCATGTAGAGGCTATAAAGTATATATTTAACTAAAGATAAAACACTGGACTCAAGAAAAATTATACACTGGACAACACAAAGTACATTTTAAACAGACTGTTATTTGACAAACTTTATGGCAATGAAAACCCCAAAACTAAAAGAAATCATAATGTTCTTGCTTTTGCACAAAGTGACTATTGGGTAGCATGATACTTTTTTTCTATGATTGCTTTCTTATGTTTTCAAAAAATATAGATTTTTTTTTTATTATCCTAGAGGAGTTGGTAATAATATACTGTATCAAAATGTTGGTGGACTCTTGGGATAAAACTCAAGCAATGGATTCCACAACAGCTTTTGATTATGGTCAGTTTATGATCATTATCACAAAAATACAGAACATATGGCCACTAGATAAAGATAAAGCTGACTCATATTTCTTACACTGTGGTCTTCAGGAATTAAAGGGATAGTTCACCCAAAAATTATCCCATGATTTACTCACCCTCAAGCCATCCTAGGTCTATATGACAGAGATATATTTAAAAATATCCTGGCTCTGCCAAGCTTTATAATGGTAGTGAATGGGGGGGACATGTTCTGGAGCCCAAAAAAATGCATCCATCCATCATAAATATAATCCATACGGCTCCAGGGGGTTAATAAAGGTCTTCTGAAGCAAAGCTATGGGTTTTCTGTAAGAAAAATATCCATATTTAAAACTTACTGTAAAGTACTGTAAAACAACTAGCTTCCGCCAGACGACTGTAGGAATATCACGCAAGTGAACTTAAACCAAATGAGTAACCTGTGACGCGATGTATGACACATGATGTAGGAGTATAATAAACTAAGACACCCCTCGCGTTTCAAACAAATAGGGCTGGGCAACAAACCTAAGCTCATTATCTCTTATATCGAAATCCTCCGACATTTCTCTTTAAAATTTCAATTGGCGTATAGACTTCTAACTCGTGNTGCATCCATCCATCATAAATATAATCCATACGGCTCCAGGGGGTTAATAAAGGTCTTCTGAAGCAAAGCTATGGGTTTTCTGTAAGAAAAATATCCATATTTAAAACTTACTGTAAAGTACTGTAAAACAACTAGCTTCCGCCAGACGACTGTAGGAATATCACGCAAGTGAACTTAAACCAAATGAGTAACCTGTGACGCGATGTATGACACATGATGTAGGAGTATAATAAACTAAGACACCCCTCGTGGTTCAAACTAATAGGGCTGGGCAAAAAACCTAAGCTCATTATCTCTTATATCGAAATCCTCCGACATTTCTCTTTAAAATTTCTTGTATAGACTTCTAACTCGTGACCGGTGTTTTGTTTTGCTCTATCCTCTGCACTTCCGCATTCATCACTGCGTCATGCGTCCGGTCAGGGTTTACTCTTCCGCTGCAAATCGATGCATACGGCCATATAGTATACTATAGTCACTACTTAATAAAGTTTTAAATATGGATATTTTTCTTACAAAATTCCATCGCTTCACTTCAGATGGCCTTTATTAACCCCCTGGAGCCATATGGATTATATTTATTATGGATGAATGAATTTTTTTTGGCTTCAAAACACGCCCCCTGTTCACTACCATTATAAAGCTTAGTAGAGCCAGGATATTTTTCATTCAGGATCATTTTCATTTTTGGGTGAACTATCCCCTTAAGAAGACCAAAAACACATGTGCAGCATATAATAAAAGGTCACTCTCTAGATTCTTAGATTATCTAATGAAAATGTGAGGTGTGTTTCCTCATGCAGAAGTTACCACCACAATGCTAGGGTGTTATGCTAACTTTAGGGATGTTTCACAGACATTATATGCAAAGTAAGTAGTTCTCTGAGGAACAACATGTGGACATCCGTAGAACTGGCTGGAACAATATGATGAGACGCATTTCAAAAGCGCAACACTACTTGGCAGACTGGTAGCATTACAGACACACACTACCCACTGGCCCGTTGTAAGTGACGTCATGGGAACCATTGGTCACTTTAAGCTGACAGGCTGGAGATGAATGAAAAATCATAAAAGTGTAGTACACTTTAGGGATGTTTTCCACGCTAAAAATAGCCACTTGAGACTTGAGTTTCAGAGCTCAGAGTAAAAGCACTACATGAGAACAGTAGCAGCTTTGTGCAGTTAAAAAATGCAGGGCTTTAAAAATTTGCAGCTGTTCATGAAAGGTTTACATAGTAAACAGGTGGTTAATAATTCCAAATATCATTCGGCCCAAAATTATTACTTTTATCCATAATGCTTTACCAGATTTGTGACCTTGAAGTGTGCTAAAATACTTTTTAGTATTCGAAAAGTAAAAAAAAAAAAATGGAATTTTTGAATGTCATATTTTAGCTCAAACACAAACTATTTGTTAAAGCAACGAAAGACAGCTGGGGGTCAGAGTTTTTGAAACCTGTTTGAAAACAATTTTTTTTTTTTTTTATAGTTCCATTTGGTCCAATTACTTCTCCCAAAAAAATTTGCGGAAATCATGCACTTGTCCTTTAAATTCAGCATTAATAGTAAATCAATAAATAGACAAATCAATCAGTTAATAAATATAAATGACAAAAAATAAATGAACAAATACATTTATACATAGACAAATAAATAAATAAATACATTCATGCATACATGCATACATAAATGAAATACAAAAACAATAAATAGACAAACAAATCAATACAGACAATAAATAAATAAATAAATACACTGACAAATAAATAGACAAATAAATACAGACAATAAAAAATAAATACATAGACAAACAAACAAACACATACATAGACAAATTAACAAATAAATAAACAGTTTTTGGGTGTAATTTACTTGCCAACCAGATCTCTTTTGTGTTAGTCTTCGAAATACAAACAATACAAAAAAGCAATATTAAAAAATTGAAGTACTAATCCAGTATGATTTGATATTTGCTTTTTGACATTCATTTTTGTTAGTTCAGGCATCTTGTGTGCGGTGAGTTTGATAGTCTCTAATCCTCCCCAGTGTGGACGATGTGCGTCACTCCTGGCTGCTGTGAGCATTGCCTCTACAGCGGGGAATGCTGAAGCTCTGCCCACTTTATTCCCCAGCCACGCCTGACAAACAAGATGCTGAGCAGCAGCCACCCCCCACCACACACACAGAGCACACCCCGCTAACACGAAAACATCAGCACACGCTTGTCAGAAAGTACAGAGGGACAGTCTCTTTGTCTTTCTTTCTCTCTCTCTTAATGTTTAAACATCACTTTGTAGCCAAAATTTGTGGTTTGTGTGGTTTTGCTAGGAATACAACAGCAATTAGATGTAAAATAGTTAGCACGAGAAAAGAGAAAATAAGTATCAGATCATTTTCATTTTAAAAGTGCTACAGAGTGGAGAGGGACAAGCTAAATGTTGGCAGATGTTTTATCGAGCATTTGTACAAAAAATCTTTACAATTGCTGGGGTAATTTCAAAGAAACATGCACTCAATGACCCCCAGCACAATCACTGTGAGTATTTGATAAATACATACAAGCTTAAAATAACTTCCATGCCTCTGTGTCAGTGTTGCCTCAGTGTCATTGAGATATTATAGTTTTTATTAATCTTTTGACTTACTTTTTATTTTTATATTTTCTGTTTGTTTTTTTGTTTTTTTTTGTGATTTTGTACATTTTGGTTATTTTTTCTCTCTTTCTTTTTTTAATATGTCTATATAATTGTTTATTACTAAGTAAGAAAATAATTTTTTACAAGTGTGAATTTTTTAAAATTGTTTTAATTTTAGTTTTCATCACCTAAAATAACCCTGCTCTGTGTAAATGGCATTTTTACAAACAAGCACGGTGGTAGCCAACAAACTGCAAAAACATCATTCTTATTTGATGTTGACATCTTATTTTCCAGTAAAGACGTTAAAAAATTATTGTCAGAGAAAGTCACAAAAAGGCGTAGCTCTCGAATATTCAATCAATCAATCAATCAATCAATCAATCAATCAATCAATCAATCAATCAATCAATCAATCAGTCAGTCAGTCAATCAGTCAGTCCAGTAATGACTTGTTGGTCTATTAAAATAAATATGTCAAGGGCTTCCAGATTCTAATCTGCCCTAACATAACATTACATGTCAATAAAGTGACACTTAAAGGGTTAGTTCACCCAAAAATGAAATTTCTGTCATCAATTACTCACCCTCATGTTGTTCCAAACCCATAAGACCTTTGTTCATCTTCAGAACACAAATTAGGATATTTTGATGAAATCCAAGAGATTTTTTTATCCTCCATTGAAAGCAACGAAAGTGCATCATTCAAGGTCCATAAAAGTAGTAAAAACATCGATAAAAGAGTCAGCGTGCCTACATTGATGTTATTGTTAATGTTATGAAGCGACGAGAATACTTAATGTGTGCAAAAACAAAACAAAAATACAGATTTTATAGACTTTTTTCACAGACTGTGAAGCTTTTTTTATTTAAATTTTTTTTGTTTTATAAATGTACATTTATAACACTATACTTAGTATTATATTACCTTTGCATCAAATTACAAAAAACTAGTTAACGCTGCTGTGAGAATGTTTTTTAATACAGCTACACAGGCTAAGGGAGTGACCGTAAAAATGTCATCTTTATCTCTTCTGACTGCCGTTATCAATCGCTCTCTATTTTTTCCCACTTTTTGAAAGTTGTGAAAACACTGTTGTGGAGTTTTTCTTTTGCTACTTGAACAAATGGAAACACAAAAAAATATATTTAGTGAATTCTCTCATTCACCGCTATACAATTTTACTCAACAATGACAACTTCCGCTTCTGAGAAACCCGGAAATGTGAAAAGGGTCTATTCAACAAATTTGTCTCTCCTCTGACATTCTCATACGCTATTAACATTGCAGCGCTTCCAGGTTCTATGTCCGAACACCGGCTTAGTATTGGCCGGCTCCTGCGTCAGCATCAAACGCATGCGTCATACTGCTCACGTGACCAGAGCTGGCCAATACTGAGCCGGTTTTCGGACGTAAACACAGAAGCTCTGCAAAATAAATAACGTAGCAAAATGACAGGGGAGAGACAAAATTGTAAAATAAAGACGTTGTTTTTGTTTTGTTTTTGTGCACAAAAAGTATTCTCATCGCTTCATAGGTTGAACCACTGTAGACACGTTGACTATTTTAATGGTGGACCTTGAATGACGGCAATTTCATTGCTTTCAATGGAGGATAAAAAAACCTCTCTGATTTTATCAAAATATTTTAATTTGTGTTCTGAAGATGAACAAAGGTCTTACGGGTTTGGAACGACATGAGGGTGAGTAAATAATGACAGAAATTTCAATTTTGGGTGAACTAACCCTTTAATAATTTCTTCATAAAGTGGTGGGGATAAAACCTGCCATTCATTAAGCAGTAGTGAGGACATGTCTTAACAGGATATAACAACTATTACCTTGTATATTTGGATACACTTTATTTCGATTGTCCACTTTAGACATTCTACTATGTAACTTTGCAAATAAATGTCAACTAACTCTATTAGTAGACTGTAGTAGACTGTTAGGTTAGAGTTAGGGTTTGGATTAGTAGAATAAGTTGACATCTACTTGCAAAGTTAATTATAGTCAGTAGAATGTCTGTTGGGGAGCATCAAAATAAAGTTTCAGCAGATATTAAGCAGACAATCTACTAAAAATATGAATTAGTTGACATGTAGTTACAAAGCAACTTAGAGTTAGTACAAAGTCTAAAGAGGACCATCGAAATAAAGTGTTTCCGTATATTTTGTTTTAAAGGAACAGTTCACACAAAAGTGAATACTGTGTCATCATTTACTCCTTCCAAACCAGCATGATTTTATTTCGTCCATGAGACAGAAAAGTAGATGGATGGTTTAGCTGGATGTCCAAGTCTTTGCCATACATCAAAAATGGAAGGTGATTCACACGGCTGAGTCATAATTCCCTGAAAATCTTCCCCGACTTGTGTTTCATGGAAGAAAGAAAATTATACAGGTTTTGAAAGACATGAAGGTGAGTAAACGATTTCTTATTTAGTCTTGTTGCATTGCCAGATTTTTTCCCCCATTGGTTTTAATCATAAACCTCTCTTAACCCTTTCTTATTTTCTTACAGACATTTTTGTACAGCGCAAAAAACATGCTGAAGTCAGTAAATTTTCTTTAAGGCTGACAAATCATTTGTGTTTATTTATTCCAAGTGTTCTCAGCTGGAAGACAGCTGTTTTTTCTCACTTCAAATAGGACAGAAAAAAGTAGACTTTATGCTCTGCACTCCATTGGCATCACTATTGAGAGTATGTGTGTAATTCTGCCGACAAGCATTGAAGAAGCAGATCATTTCTAAACAGCATCTCACGCATCTGTTTGTCATATGGAGAATTAAGCCATCTGGAATGTGGCCCGCTGTCTTAGTTAGAGCAAGAGACAAGCAGCAAGGCAGGTCAAGGAAGCAATTATTCGGAAGGCAGCACCTCTTGCTTCTCCTGATAGAGCTTGCTGTTAAGAGCTAAAGGAATGCTGCGTGCAGATAAATGTTGCAGTTTCAGTGTAGAAGTGAACTAGCTCATATACAGAAGGGTCACAATGCTCTAATGAGAACACTCAATAACTGAAAAGCTCACTAAGTTCTGGAACAGAGCAACATTTTTGGAAATAGTCATCCAAACTCAGTGTAGTTTCCAAGCTTACATGCAAACTTGGCCACAAAAGGTGAGCACGTTATTTTATTTTTAATTCCTTGCACATCATGTATCTATAAAACAAACATCCTTGCTTAATTTAGACAAATATAAGATGTGCCATGTATTAATAAAAATATGGATTTGCACATAAACTACCATTTGAAAAAAGTTTGGGGTCAGTAAGATTTTTTTTTAAAGAAATTAATACCTTTATTCAGTAAGGATGCATTAAAATGATTACGGTTTCCACAAAAATATTGAGAAGCAACGTTTCTTGAGCAGCAAATCAGCATATAAGAACGATTTCTGAAGGATCATGTGACACTGAAGACTGGAGTAATGATGCTGAAAATTCAGCTTTGGCATCACAGAAATAAATTACATTTTAAAATATATTAAATAAGAAAACAGCTATTTTAAGCTGTGATAATATTTCAATTTAAAACTGTATTTTTGATCAAATAAATGCAGCCTTGGTGAGACTCCTATCTTTTGTAAAGTAGTGTATGTAACTGAAGACTGAACTCCATAGAGGAACCTCCAAAGAATGAGTAAATAAAACCATTAATCAAAAACCTGTGAATTATTGTCATATGAGTTTTTTATTCAGCTTGTGGGTTGGAGTAGTTTTACACTTTTCATTTATAAAATCATTTATCAAGGTAACAAATAAGTGACATTCATGCAATACCTTAAGTCTCAGTTTTCACTACATGGTTATTAGGGGACACGAGACTGACATGCCCACAACAAGTTTTATAGAGGACCACTAACCTCTTCACATTCGAAAGAGGGCCAAAGTGACATGACAAATTTTACGACAGCAATTGTGGCAGGTCGTGGTTTATTAGAAACATGTTTAGACGAGTCAACCGGCAGTAAATTCACATCCCATCAACTGCTGAGCATTTCAAGATTGCACTCCATGACATCAGCCACTTTTCCCAAGGTTATGCACTTTTACCGCACATACACGCGCGGAAGCCGATAATTTATGGCGGCGTTTGGTCAGACAGTGACTCCTCTGGCTTTGCTAAAGGAAGTGACCTTACAAATCTCACCGTGCAAAATGACCATGAGGCCTGAGACTCACGTTAAATCATTCCAAAAAAATCCCAGTTCTGATCGGTCGACTGAGGATATGACTATTGCCGTCAATTTGTGGTTCAGACAATCCCATCTCAATCAGCCACACCATCCTCTCAGCTGTTTTGACTCTATGTTGGTTTGCCTCTACCCGTGTTTTTGTCATTTTAAGCTGTCTTCCTCCCCACAATATCCTTGGCTACATTTCCAACACAGTTCAACACATGACACCTACATACACACCAGCACTTGTGTTTAAATAACAGCGGAAATATGCAAGTATACTCATACACATTGGCAAACAACACTCAGCCACAGGGAAAACCCATACATTCTTTAAGGGTTATGAAAAAATACAAAATTGGGTGTTTTAACTAAATGCCACTAAACACATTAACATTTTCACACAAAAGTGAGACAAAACAACTTAGAAACATCATGATCTCTTTCTAAAATGCTAGCATTTTATTTTATTTTCAGGATTCTGAATTATAGGATCTTAAAGACAAAAGCCACTATGTGTACCATGTTAAGACACTATGTATACCACACAACTCTAACTACGTTAAGAGTTGCTACGCCACTATCAAATAAAATTTTCATGCAAAGGGAAAAAACAACAACTGATAAACATCATCATCTGTCTACAAAATGCTAGCATGTTGTTTTATACTTAGGCTTGACTTAAAAGGAACAAGAATCAAAAGAAACAACCCACAACACTTCAATTCTTAATTGAAATTATAGGTTAGTTCAACCAAAAACGAACCTATTATGTCATTAATTACTCACCCTCATGTTGTTCCAAACATGTAAGCCTTTTTTTGTCATCTTCGGAAAACAAAATAAAATGTTTCTAAAGGAAATAGAGCTTTCTGTCCCTCTAGACAGCCTATGCAATTGCAACTTTGACGCTTCAAAAAGTTCATAGAGTAGAGTAGAGTATACTTTATTGTCCTTTTTCAGGAAATTTGTTTTGGACTCAAAGCTGCAATAATACACAATCATACACACACAACACACAATAAACAATAAAAAGAAAAAAGAAAAGAACAATAATAATAATAATAATAAAATTACATCTTACTATTTAAAATATCAATAGATAAAGGAAAAAAATATTTTCTGTAACGGTTGCTTTTACAGAGTGGGACTCTATAACGTTTCCCTGATGGCAAAAGTTGATACATTGGGAATAAAACATGATTATGATCACTCACTATTACTCTCATACAAAGATTAGAAAACTAATCCATATGAATTTGGTGGTTTAGTCCAAATTTTCTGTAGAGACTCAATCACTTTTTATGCTGAACAGATTTAATTTAGGCTTTTACTCACATATAATTGATCAACGAACATAAACAGATGCTCAACCAAACCTGAATGACGTATGAGGATGAACCTCTTCTAGAAGCTCAAACGTGCTGCACAACCAAATGAGTTTCCTTTTCGTGTGTTACGCAACATGTTTGAGCTTCCGAAGTTGCAAAGTTTCATTTTTCGTAGGCTGTCTATGGAGGAGCAGAAAGCTCTCAGAATTCATCAAAAAGACCTTCATTTGCGTTCCGAAGATAAACGAAAGTCTTACGGGTTTGGAACGACATGAGGGAGAGTAATTAATGACAGAATTTTCATTTTTGGGTGAACAAACCTTTTAATGATACTCATCGTTCCTAGAGAGTCTAACTGATGATTTAACAGGTGCATATATAACGTGGTCTGACTCGACCCGCTCCGAGCGGGAATCAAACAGGCGCCACCAGCATGGGTCACTGCACCAAATGTAACCGTTCCTTTCTGGATTCGAAACTGGATGCACTAACAAAGACGCTAAAGACCGCAGTCTCTAGTGCACCTCTTGAGTAAGGTTTCCTTGCACAGCTCTTACTAGCATGCCTCCAGTACACTCACCCCCCTAAACCTTACTCCCATCTGGGTCATGGCACCAAATGTAACCGGTCCTACTCAACCTGCCCCGAGCGGGATTCAAACCTGTATCACCGGCATGGGAGACAAGCGTACTAACAAGAACGCTAAAGATTGTAGCCAATAGCGTCAGTCACTAGCACGCCTCTTGAGGCCAGGGAAGTGAGGTTTACACACACAGATCTTACTAGCTTGTCTCCATTACACTCACCCCCCTAAATGTCCCTCCCATCTGGGTCACGGCACCAAATGTAACCAGTCCTTTTGGGATTCTAACCAGTATCACTGGCATGGGAGGTGGCTGCACTAACAAGGATGCTAAAGACCGCAGTCTCTAGTGCACCTCTTGAGGCCAGGGGAGTGATGTTTACTCACACAGTTCTTGCTAGCTTGCCTCCATTACACTCACCCTCTGAACATTACTCCCATCCGGGTCACGGCACCAAATGTAACCGGTCCTTTTGGGATTTGAACCAGCATCACTGGCATGGGAGGTGGGCGCACAAACAAGGACGCTAAAGACCGCAGTCTCTAGTGCACCTCTTAAGGTCAGGGGAGTGAGGATTACTCACACAGCTCTTACCAGCTTGCCTCCATTACACTCACCCCCTAAACCTCACTTCCATCTGGGCCACGGCACCAAATGTAACCGTTCCTTTCAGGATTCGAACCAGCATCACTGGCATGGGAGGTGGGCGCACTAACAAGGACACTAAAGACCGCAGTCTCTAGTGCACCTTTTGAGGCCGGGGAGTGTGGTTTACCTGCACAGCTCTTACTAGCTTGCCTCCATTACACTCACCCCCCTAAACCTCACTCCGGGTCATGGCACCAAATGTAATTGTTCCTACTCAACCAGCTGCGAGCAGGATTCGAACCAGCAGTCACTGGCATGGGAGGCGGGTGCACTAACAAGAACGCTAAAGACCACAGCCAATAGCGTCAGTCACTAGCGCTCCTTTTGAGGCCAGGGGAGTGAGGTTTACATGCACAGCTCCATGTCCAAATCCAAAATAAATTTTCCATAAAGCACATCACTGCTATAGAAAAAATACACAAGTTTCTTATTCCATGATTTATAGATGTAACTGTGGATCTACAATTTTTAAACAGGCCACAGGTGCCACAGGTTCTACAATGTATGAACATCAATGGGGAACCATACTGAATCTTACATGTTACATGAATTGCAGGGTCACCATGACATTGCCATGATCAAACCAAAAAAATAAAACGCAAAACACATATATAATATAATAAAGCGTTCACTAGTTCAGTCAAACAAATGAGTTTCTTAGTATTATTTATGACAATTATTCTACGGGACAAATATAGACAACAACAACAACATCTAATATCCAATGTCTATACAGTTTAGAAGATGTCTACACATAAAAGCTCATATACATCCACACTTAACTCAAAAAAGCAAGATAGATTCTCGTTCAAACCTTAGGCTACATAATAATTCGATTTATAGCTTCATGCTACAAAAACATTCTCTACTGAGTACATACAGGAAATTATAGATGTTTTGTTTTAAAAATGGCCTTTTACATGGTAGAGTGGGCAGAGTCAATTCACCAGTGACTTGACTTCCACCCATAGTTCAAAACCTCCATAAAGGATATAAACCTCCATTACTGGAAACATAAGACTGGAAAAGAATACATCCCATGGTCTTTGTTAGAGTCACTTATACTGTTGCTAATGGACATGAGGGGTCTGTCTTACAACCTCAATAAACCCAGCTTAACTGCTGTCCCCTTTAAGCTGTTTTAGTCCATGTTTATAGCCACTTTAGTGCCTCTTCAGACAGAGCAGCTGCAAACTAATAACATCAGCTGGCTGTTGTAGAATCCGGATGTGGAGTTTCCCACTTAGCACAAACTTCCCACTCCTAAAAATGTAGCATTCTCTGTCGTAGCTAAACATTTCTGACTCCAACGCTGCATGTTGACACTAGTTAAGAATTATTAGCATCTCAAAGCATCTCTATAAGTTGATGTAGCTTATGCTTCTATAGTTTGTCTTAAACTATTTGATATTTATACAGTATATAGGTATGTTTATATATGAAAGACACTATGGAAACATTATAATTACATATTTGAAATGGGTCAATATAAAAACACTATAGCTTTGGTCCTATCTGATGTTAATATGTTGCTAATGATTTATAAATAGCATATAAATGTATTGCATACAAAAAAGTTTATAAAAAATACTCTATATCTTACACTGAGCTTTTTGCAATGCAGTGTATTTTTGCATTAGTTTTTTTGGCTAAACATTTTATACAGCAGCATATTTTGCTTATATATAATATAGTGTAGCTTGGCTTATATAGTGCATTTCTGATATAGTCTTGATTAATTTTAGACTTCTAGCAAATCTAGCATTATAAAACTTTCACATATTCATACACTACCATTCAAAAGTTTATTTTTTAAAGAAATGAATACCTTTATTCAGCACGGATGCATTGAATTGATCAAAAGTGACATTTAAAATGTTACAAAAGAATTCTATTTGAAATAAAATCTGGTCTTTTGAACTTTCTGTTCATCGAAGAATACTAAAACAATGTATCAGAGTTTCCACAAAAATATGTCACATGATGATAATAAGAAATGATACTTGAGCAGCAAATTAGCATATTAGAATGATATCTGCAGGATCACGTGACACTGAAGACTGCAGTAATGGCTGCTTATGTATTCATTTTGTATCATTGTCCATATGTTGAATTTCAAGTCCAACAATTTGTTCCTGTACAACATGCAAACAGACCTTTTCTATACAGTGACAGTCTAAATTTGGCAGCTTCACTAAATATTAGCAAAAGGAGCTTCATAGTGATTTGACTGTCATAGCACAGTTTGCTGTTTGTAAACCAATGCAGGCGGAAACACTCACAACACTTCACACTATGATGTAAGCTTTAAACGGATGTGTATAAAACATGAAAGACACCATCTCATAAAGAGGCAGATCATCCTCCAGATGTCCAGTACACTTCTTATTATGGAAGTTAAAAGAACTGTTCATAAGTGCTGACGAAAAGGATTAATTGGCAAACAACTTAGTAAATAGCTTTAGTAAAGAGATTTTTACATTTGTTCATATAAATATAATAAATTAGCTAGTTACGTGTAAGCTTAATTTCTTTCTTTTCCATGGGGATGCTGTACAGAACATAGTAAAACTGTAGTGGAAGTGAATGAAATCATAATAAAAAACACTGCACAAAACAAATATGATCATATTTGATAAGGATGACAATAAATCCAATTAAACATTGCTTTGCACCCATGTATTCAATATGAACATGAGGAGCACAATGCCTTCCTGTATCAGATTTACAGATATAACTTTGTTCTCATAGAAGATTTGCTGAGTTCTATGCAAAATGTCACTTCATGATCACTTCATGATTTTGTCAAGGCCAAAAAACATCTTAATTTTGACTAGAAGTAGCTCTATAACCATCATGGATTACCTAAACTTATATACACACTACTGTTCAAAAGTTTAGTGTCAGTAAGATTTTTTTTAAATAAATTTCTTTTATATTACTTTCATATATTTACTCAGCAAGGGTGCATTAAATTGATCAAAAGTGACAGTAAAGATGTTCATAATGTTAATTATATTTAAAATGATTTTTGTTCTTTTAAACTTTATTCATCAAAGAATCCTGAAAAACTAGCATTGTTTCCATAAAAATATTAAGCAGCACAACTGTTTTTAATATTGATAATAGTAATAATCAGAAATGTTATTTGAGCAGCAAATCAGCATATTAGAATGCTATCTGGAGGATCATGTGACACTGAAGACTGGAGTAATGATTCTGAAAATTCAGCTTTGCCATTACAGGAATAAATTACATTATACATATACTGTGTGTGTATATATATATATATATATATATAGAGAGAGAGAGAGAGAGAGAGAGAGAGAGAGAGAGAGAAGGATTATCTTTAACGGCAAGCACAAATAAAGTGTGAAACATTTCAGTACTACAAATCCTCAAACTGCCCTGTCCTTATCCCTGGTGGAAATATGCTCTGGGAAAATCTGAAACCGCACAAAGGAATGAAGTTCAGCCAAAAGTAGGGAACTCTTTTTTTTCTCTCAACACTGACATTGAGACTCCGCCAGTGTTAATCTCCTTTTCTGGTGAGGAAATTTAAACCCTGCTGCCTCCATTCGTCCACCTTGCCCTCGCCTCTATCCTTCCAACCCCCTTACCCGCAATGCCCAACTCCTGTTTCTTTACATGATCTCTGAAGGAGTTAACACTGTGTGTTATTCCCTGTATATGAACTCTTTGACCCTTGCACTCTCTCTCTCTCCTTCTGTCTACATGTGCTTCATCTCCTCTGGATAAATAGGCAGTTCTCACCAGGGACCACTATGAGCGATGGTTTCACTCTTTACACAGTCAAACTAAAGGAAAACATTTCTTTTTATTTTCCTTCAAGGAAATCATAGCTACTATGAACCCCTAGCCTAGACTGAACCATTTATTAAAGAAGTCAGGTAGTTTTTTTAATGCTGTCTTCAAACTGATGGTATGGAAGCTTGGTTACGCCACTGAATAACTAGTGTGTAAAAACAAAAAAGGTATGATTGCGACTTTTTGTATAGATGAGATGTATCGATGAGATATAGTCGCAATTGTGTGTTATAAAGTCAGAATTACGAGACAAACTCACAATTCAGATTTTTCTTCTCAGAATTATGAGTTTATATCTCACAATTCTGACATTATAACACACAATTGCATCTTTTTTCTTTTGAAAAGAAGTCAAAATTGCGAGTTTATATCTCAATTCCGAGAAAAAAAATTCCGAATTGCGAGTTTATATTCTGTTTACAATTCTGTTCTCGCAATTGTGAGTTCATATCTCGCAATTCTGATAAAAAGTCACAATTACATTTATTTTGTGGCGGAAACAAGCTTCCATAGAATGGTGCCAGTTATACTTAATTATAGTAATATCTCTGAATTCATATTCGTCAGACAGTAGGCGGAAAGTACCCTGATGACCTTCTACTTCCAGCGAGATTCTGAAGTGCACATTCGATGGACACTTTACATGAAGCCACAGGAGGGGATTTGTGAATGGAGATGAAGCAACGCAACTNCACAATTCTGACATTATAACACACAATTGCATCTTTTTTCTTTTGAAAAGAAGTCAAAATTGCGAGTTTATATCTCAATTCCGAGAAAAAAAATTCCGAATTGCGAGTTTATATCTCACAATTGTGCGATTATAACGCACAATTGTTTATAACTCGCAATTCTGTTCTCGCAATTGTGAGTTCATATCTCGCAATTCTGATAAAAAGTCACAATTACATTTATTTTGTGGCGGAAACAAGCTTCCATAGAATGGTGCCAGTTATACTTAATTATAGTAATATCTCTGAATTCATATTCGTCAGACAGTAGGCGGAAAGTACCCTGATGACCTTCTACTTCCAGCGAGATTCTGAAGTGCACATTCGATGGACACTTTACATGAAGCCACAGGAGGGGATTTGTGAATGGAGATGAAGCAACGCAACTGATGCTATAGTTCACATGATAATGACAACATGGTGGATACGTCCAAATCACACACACACATATATATATATATATACAAACCCGATTCCAAAAAAGTTGGGACACTGTACAAATTGTGAATAAAAACAGAATGCAATGATGTGGAAGTTTCAAATTTCAATACTTTATTCAGAATACAACATAGATGACATATCAAATGTTTAAACTGAGAAAATGTATCTTTTTAAGGGAAAAATAAGTTAATTTTAAATTTCATGGCATCAACACATCTCAAAAAAGTTGGGGACAAGGCCATGTTTACCGCTGTGTGGGATCCCCTCTTCTTTTTATAACAGTCTGCAAACGTCTGGGGACTGAGGAGACAAGTTGCTCAAGTTTAGGAATAGGAATGTTGTCCCATTCTTTTCTAATACAGGCTTCTAGTTGCTCAACTGTCTTAGGTCTTCTTTGTCGCATCTTCCTCTTTATGATGCGCCAAATGTTTTCTATGGGTGAAAGATCTGGACTGCAGGCTGGACATTTCAGTACCCGGATCCTTCTACGCAGCCATGATGTTTTAATTGATGCAGAATGTGGTCTGGCATTGTCATGTTGGAAAATGCAAGGTCTTCCCTGAAAGAGACGACGTCTGGATGGGAGCATATGTTGTTCTAGAACTTGGATATACCTTTCAGCATTGATGGTGCCTTTCCAGATGTGTAAGCTGCCCATGCCACACGCACTCATGCAACCCCATACCATCAGAGATGCAGGCTTCTGAACTGAGCGCTGATAACAACTTGGGTCGTCCTTGTCCTCTTTAGTCCGGATGACATGGCGTCCCAGTTTTCCAAAAAGAACGTCAAATTTTGATTCGTCTGACCACAGAACAGTTTTCCACTTTGCCACAGTCCATTTTAAATGAGCCTTGGCCCAGAGAAAACACCAGCGCTTCTGGATCATGTTTAGATATGGCTTCTTTTTTGACCTATAGAGATTTAGCCGGCAACGGCAAATGGCACGGTGGATTGTGTTCACCGACAATGTTTTCTGGAAGTATTCCTGAGCCCATGTTGTGATTTCCTTTACAGTAGCATTCCTGTATGTGATGCAGTGCCATCTAAGGGCCCGAAGTTCACGGGCATCCAGTATGGTTTTCCGGCCTTGACCCTTACGCACAGAGATTGTTCCAGATTCTCTGAATCTTTGGATGATATTATGCACTGTAGATGATGATAACTTCAAACTCTTTGCAATTTTTCTTTGAGAAACTCCTTTCTGATATTGCTCCACTAATTTTAATCGCAGCATTGGGGGAATTGGTGATCCTCTGCCCATCTTGACTTCTGAGAGACACTGCCACTCTGAGAGGCTCTTTTTATACCCAATCATGTTGCCAATTGACCTAATAAGTTGCAAATTGGTCCTCCAGCTGTTCCATATATGTGCATTAAACTTTTCTGGCCTCTTATTGCTACCTGTCCCAACTTTTTTGGAATGTGTAGCTCTCATAAAATCCAAAATGAGCCAATATTTGGCATGACATTTCAAAATGTCTCACATTCAACATTTGATATGTTATCTATATTCTATTGTGAATAAAATATAAGTTTATGAGATTTGTAAATTATTGCATTCCTTTTTTATTCACAATTTGTACAGTGTCCCAACTTTTTTGGAATCGGGTTTGTATATATATATATAGTGGGTACGGAAAGTATTCAGACCCCCTTCAATTTTTCACTCTTTGTTATATTGCAGCCATTTGCTAAAATCTTTTAAGTTAATTTTTTTTCCTCATTAATGTACACACAGCACCCCATATTGACAGAAAAACATAGAATTGTTGACATTTTTGCAGATTTATTAAAAAAGAAAAACTGAAATATCACATGGTCCTAAGCATTCAGACCCTTTGCTCAGTATTTAGTAGAAGCACCCTTTTGATCTAATACAGCCATGAGTCTTTTTGGGAAAGATGCAACAAGTTTTTCACACCTGGATTTGGGGATCCTCTGCCATTCCTCCTTGCAGATCCTCTCCAGTTCTGTCAGGTTGGATGGTAAACTTTTGTGGACAGCCATTTTTAGGTCTCTCCAGAGATGCTCAATTGGGTTTAAGTCAGGGCTCTGGCTGGGCCATTCAAGAACAGTCACGGAGTTGTTGTGAAGCCACTCCTTCGTTATTTTAGCTGTGTGCTTAGGGTCATTGTCTTGTTGGAAGGTAAACCTTCGGCCCAGTCTGAGGTCCTGAGCACTCTGGAGAAGGTTTTCGTCCAGGATATCCCTGTACTTGGCCGCATTCATCTTTCCCTCGATTGCAACCAGTCGTCCTGTCCCTGCAGCTGAAAAACACCCCCACAGCATGATGCTGCCACCACCATGCTTCACTGTTGGGACTGTATTGGACAGGTGATGAGCAGTGCCTGGTTTTCTCCACACATACCGCTTAGAAATAAGGCCAAAATGTTCTAACTTGGTCTCATCAGACCAGAGAATCTTATTTCTCACCATCTTGGAGTCCTTCAGGTGTTTTTTTAGCAAACTCCATGCGGGCATTCATGTGTCTTGCACAGAGGAGAGGCTTCCGTCGGGCCACTCTGCCATAAAGCCCCGACTGGTGGAGGGCTGCAGTGATGGTTGACTTTCTACAACTTTCTCCCATCTCCCGACTGCATCTCTGGAGCTCAGCCACAGTGATCTTTGGGTTCTTCTTTACCTCTCTCACCAAGGCTCTTCTCCCCCGATAGCTCAGTTTGGCCGGACGGCCAGCTCTAGGAAGGGTTCTGGTCGTCCCAAACGTCTTCCATTTAAGGATTATGGAGGCCACTGTGCTCTTAGGAACCTTAAGTGCAGCAGAAATTTTTTTGTAACCTTGGCCAGATCTGTGCCTTGCCACAATTCTGTCTCTGAGCTCTTCAGGCAGTTCCTTTGACCTCATGATTCTCATTTGCTCTGACATGCACTGTGAGCTGTAAGGTCTTATATAGACAGGTGTGTGGCTTTCCTAATCAAGTCCAATCAGTATAATCAAACACAGCTGGACTCAAATGAAGGTGTAGAACCATCTCAAGGATGATCAGAAGAAATGGACAGCACCTGAGTTAAATATATGAGTGTCACAGCAAAGGGTCTGAATACTTAGGACCATGTGATATTTCAGTTTTTCTTTTTTAATAAATCTGCAAAAATGTCAACAATTCTGTGTTTTTCTGTCAATATGGGGTGCTGTGTGTACATTAATGGGGGAAAAAAATGAACTTAAATGATTTTAGCAAATGGCTGCAATATAACAAAGAGTGAAAAATTTAAGGGGGTCTGAATACTTTCCGTACCCACTGTATGTGTGTGTGTGTGTGTGCGTGTGTGTGTGTGTGTGTGTGTGCGTTATGGATTGGCGGGTGGTTATTAAGTCCTTTGCAGTATGTCAAACACACAGACAGGGAGTTGAGTGGCGGCTGCTGTTGTCGAAATAGATCTCTTCACGTCTGAGTCTTGTTTTTTTCCTATAACTTTGACAGAGCAGTGCTCCATACTCCATACTAGACCTGAGTGCAAATCCAGTGTCTGCTGTAAAGAGTTTTTCTCCAGATGTGACTCTCCAACCCGTCTCTGGTGAAAGCCTTAACATCTCAGGTATATCATTACATCACTTATACAATTGAAGTGATGAGAGTTGGATAAAAAAAAAAAAATGCAAATACTATGTGACCAAAAAGAACAAAAGCCTATCTTGGGCAATAGTTAGCTCAGTTTAAACTTTACTTTAGTATACTTTCAGGTCACAGTGAGAAAGACTGTCTTTCTCTTTCTGCACTCTCTAAGCACATATCAAGAATTCATGCATGTCAAACACTGCGTCAGAGCTTTCTCTAGTGTGTAGGTATCCTTGAAGGGATAATTCACCCAGAAATTAAAACTCTGTAATTTACTCTCCCTCATGTTGTTCTAAACCTGACCTTCTTTCTTCTGCAGAACACAAATGAATATATTTTGAAGAATGTTGTTAACCAAATAGTTTTGGATTCCCATTGACTTACATAGTATTTTTTCCATACCATGGAAGTCAATGGGAACCCGAAACTGTTTGATGAGTAAATGATGACAGAATTTTCATTTTTGGGTGGACTATTCCTTTTAAACAAAGACACTCATAAAACTCCTTCTGCTTTCATATGTAACCACTTGTGGACAAAGCTGCTTTTGATTAAGGCTGCAGTGGGCAATGTGCTAAACCTTCCATTCATCATGATTCTGACAATCGCAATTAATCTGACACTATGCACACACCACGATTTGTTGAATGCACACTCATACACAATAAATGAAAATGATAAGCAAAACCATTTTCTGTACAATTCTGGTTTGTCCAGAGCATTGAAAATTTACCGTTAGTTTGGTGCAGAAATGGATTTGTTGAAATTACTACAGCCACTATTCATCTATCAAATGCTTGAAATGCAACATCACCTTTTCCACATTCGGCTGCTGAGAGACAAGCCATCACTTTCGCCTATCCCAGCGGGCACCACTGTGTTTTTGTGAGTGCCTTCTACGCTTCTTGAGATGATGTGGAGAGGCTGTCTGGAAGGAAAATAAACAGACCCTGTCCTTTGTTTGACCTTCGTCAATGGGCAGCATAGGATTTCCACCACTCATAAACAATGAGGCAAATCAGGGAGGTCTGCTGACATCATCACTCGAGAAAGGAAGTCTAAGGGAAATCAATGGTGTGCTGTGATTAAATAGAAGTAAAATGCTGTGTAAAAGTTTTGCCACACTGATTATTGGTTACTTACATTTTCAGTATATACAGTTCATTTTTGCTAAATCCCTCTGGAGCGACCCAAAATTAAGTAGCCATACTTTGCTCAAGGGCACAACAGTGGCAGCTAATGAATTACCGCTTTCAGAGTTTGAACCTACAACCTTTGGGTCAACAACCCACATTTTTAACCACTATGCTATCCATCCTTCATCTACTTGGTGTAAGTTTTGGAATTATTTACTAAAAAGTGAAAGATCAGGATTAAAGGAACAGTTCACTTGAAAATTAATTTCTGTCATCATTTACTCACTCTCATGTAGTTTCAAACCCATTCTTTCATTCTGCCATGAAGCACAAAAGGAGATGTTAGGAATAATATTACATGAAAGAAAATGAGGACAGAAACTGTCAAGCTTCAAATATGAAAAAAAAGTTAAATTATTTTAATACATTATTTAAAAATTATT
>RJVU01059333.1:4636742-4647077 GCA_003731715.1 Anabarilius grahami | reverse complement strand
ATATTGCTATTATATAATTTTAAAATAAATTTAAACATATTTTCAATACATTTTTTAAATTACATATATTATTATAATTATATTATACTTACATTATTATATATGATTTTTTAAATAAATCTAATACATTTAATAAGTCTAATTTATATTGTTCAAAATATATTTAAAAAGAACATTTTGCATTTACCCAACATGTATTTTAAGATTGGAAATGTATTTTCTTACATTTTGTGATTTATTTTGATATATTTAAAACCTTTTGGATTAACTATCCCTTTAATATGACAGAGCCACTTTTCATAACTACCAGAACTTCTCTTAAACACAGGTGATGTGGTATATAGTAAGGCAGAGAAATATACGACACAATATGCCCATAATGACTTTGAATAAGAAAGCATTTTGCAATGAATGGGAATCGCTAAACTGTCAATGAAAAGAGTCATATGAGATCAATTTGGGGTCATACGTCAAGAATGATTACTTCCAGAACAACAGGAAGTGCTATGCAATAAATCAAAACAAAACACCAGATGGAAGTTAATTGCCTTGTATTTTGTTATCAGAGCCTGTTTCACAAAGTGGAAGCAACTCCCAAGATCTCTGGTTTGCACGAGGACATCCGTTGACGTGTTCCACAACCTCTGTGACTTAAGTATTTTTATCCAAGGACACACCGGATCCTGACTGGTTTGACTGGTAAATGTGTGTGAGCACTGCTGACCTGAGCATCTTTCCCACCAAAGGTGTGGTCTTTTTTGCAGAAGAGGATGTCTTACATTTCAGCAACTATTGTTCTCGGATTCCTCCTGGCAGCCATCCCTCTCTCACTTCCATATACACACATATCACTTCCCTCAACCTGTTGACTTGATATGAGAATCTGAATCACTGGTTCTCAGTTCACAGAGAGTTCTGTCTGTTCTTCTTCTTTCTTTTTCTCTAATTAATGGGAAAACAGACTTTAAAAAAGGTTACATAAAAAAAACAATTAAAAAACATGCATCTCCTGATTTCAAGATTCATAATATTCTTGTAACAATATGTGTCTGCAGCACGCTCGACGATGGAGTTCAGCAAACAAAGTATTTTATTCAAAATAATAAACAGGAGATATCCAATGAAACACGGGAGAAAACGAATGCAAATCGCATAGAACTGAAACAACACAGAACAACGAACTGAGTGAACCGAGGTCTTAAAAGATTAGTACACTTTCAAATGAAAATAACCCCAAGCTTTACACACCCTTAAGTCTTATCAATATGACTTTCTTCTTTCTGATGAACATAATCAGAGAAATATTAATAAATATCCTGACACATCTGAGCTTTATAATGGCAGTAAGCATTACCAAACGAGGATGAGCTGAAGAAAGTGCTTCCATCCACATCCATCTATCATAAACATATTCCACATGGCTCCGGGGGGATAATAACTGTAACAAGTTATGAAGTAAAATATGTAGCTATCACCAGACCGTCTTCCATCAAGGTTAAAGGGATAGTTCACCCAAAAATTTAAATTCTCATCATTTACTCACCCTCAAGTTGTTCAAAATCTGTATAATTTTCATTGTTCTGTTGAACACAAAGGAAGATATTTTGAAGAATGTGTTAAACTGAACAGTTTTGGGGCACCACTGACTTCCATAGTAGGAATAAAAACTACTATGGAAGTCAGTGGTGCCCCAAAGTGGCCTGGTTACAAACTTTCTTCAAAATATCTTCCTTTGTGTACAACAGAACAAAGAAATGTATACAGATTTGGAACAACTTGAGGGTGAGTAAATGATGATAGAATTTTCATTTTTGGGTGAACTATCCCTTTAAGGTACGAAGAAAGTGTAAAACTCTAGTAGTTCAAAAAGCTTACGCTACATCCTACGTCTTCCGTATTAAGCTTATGGAAAAAGTGTAACTGACGCCAGTTTACACTTTCTTCGTAACTTGTTAAATATGGATTTTTTTTTTTTTTTACACAAATGCATCGTTTCGCTTCAGAAGGCCTTTATTAACTCCCCAGAGCCGTGTGGAGTATGTTTATGATGGATGGATGTGGATGGATGCACTTTCTTCAGCTCATACTTGGATACGTCAGGATATTTATTAATATTTCTCCGATTGTGTTCATCAGAAAGAAGAACATCATATACACCTGGGATGGCTAGGGGTTAGTAAAGCTTCGGCTAATTTTCATTTGAAAGTTAACTAATCCTTTAAATGCAAACAGAGAGTAATCAACGGAAAACAGAACAGATGCATAAATTAATAACCAAGGAAACTAACTAGGAAAACAGAACAAAGGCAAAATGGGAACATACACCGTAAAAAAATTATTTTTAGAAGTTGTGAATAAAAGAAAGATTATTAGACTATGTTTTAAAAGAAAATGCGGGAGCACTTTATTTTATAGTCCTGTTCCCCATGTACATACTATACTTATTATAACTGGGTAATAACTAGGTACTAACCATGAGCCTACACCTAAACCCATAACCTTAACCCGTGTAGATATACCTTACATTACT
Source organism: Anabarilius grahami (assembly GCA_003731715.1). Lineage (NCBI taxonomy): Eukaryota > Metazoa > Chordata > Actinopteri > Cypriniformes > Xenocyprididae > Anabarilius > Anabarilius grahami. The sequence goes on along the minus strand of RJVU01059333.1, from coordinate 4,644,547 downwards.
CCGTATTTTCTTAGGTAAGTACACTGTAACTACATGCAAGTAGACGTACTGTAAAAATAGAGTGCAACCGAAAAAAAACATTTCAGTCTTTCTACTTCAAAATTTAATGTATAATTCAATGTGTTACTTGACATTCTTTATAATTGTGAAATTTACTAGCAATTTCTAAGTGAAAATTGTTTCTACAACAATTTTCAGTGTACTGACTGACAATGAAACCAAACAGTGAAACTAAACAGAACTGAACATAACCTTGACAATTCTAAAGGTTTTACATATTTACTTATGTAATATGTAAAGCTTTCCTGTAGCTCAGTGGTTAGAGCGTGGCACTAGCAATGCCAAGGTCATGGGTTCAATCCCAGGGATTGCACATACTCAGATACAAATGTATAGTGTAATGCAATGTAAGTCGCTTTGGATAAAAGCGTCAGCCAAATGCATAAATGTAAATGTAAATGTAAATATGTATGTAATGTAATGTAATAAAACATGGGGAAATATCACCTTCATTAACCATCAGTAAAATACATTTCAGACATTTGTCCTAGTGCATTGTAAGGAAGACTAGAATTTTATTTATTTAACTTGAACTAAATAGAATTTAACTACATATTCACAGAATTTTCAACTGTTGAATTTTTACTTTTTGGATGACCTTTGCCTTTAAGAGCCATTAGAAAGTCTTATATAACTATAAACACAAAGTCCTATCGCCATATCTGATGGTAAAATAAAAAACATGATAGAATCTGAACCACCTTTAAGGGAGTTCCATGGGTGTTCTGGGCTAAGATATTTACATTTTATAAATCAGGGTCTAGCGTAAAAGTGAGAAAAGCTTTGGAAATACATCTATGTGCAGGTTAGGTTATTGTCAAATTTTCCCGCCCTTCCAAGCTCACAGAACGAGATTCGAGAAACCCCTGAGACAGAAAACGAAGGAAATCTCCGTCAAAACATTTCTATTTAACACTAAACACGCTCTGTTTGGGGAAAAAAACTTGTAGAGCAAAGTGAGGTGAGTGTCTTGTTTTTCTTTTGCTAAAGTGTGGAGAAAGTCCCTCTCTAGCAGCTGTGAGGAAATTCCCTGGTAATAACAAAAGGTCTGCGCGTATGAAGTTTGCATCATTAGTCCACAGCTCTGCCTCACCATCTGTTTGGATAGCTTGAGTGCTTCCTCTCTGTCATTGTGCGAAACGTGAAGGGGTTGTGAAGGTGCAGTAATAGAGGAAGAGAGAGAGGCCGTGTTGAAAAGCATGTAGCTTCTCTATAACATACCTTTCCTATCTGAGCATCACATGAGGGCAATAGTTTCTTTGAAAACCACTTGTAAATATCCTGTTTGATCAAAGGTTAACTTTGTGAAGAGAAGGTATTATGGTCTTGTTTCCTGTGCAGGAATTTTAAAATCACGCTACATGGCGAAATTGACAAGCACAGCAGTGAGAATACAAGAGCAGCAATAAATGTGTCATCATTACAGTCTTTTTTTCTTATAGCCGTTTCCGACAAAAATGCTTACTGCTAAACAAAAGCACTGAGTCAGCCAGAAAGAGATCTGGCCAATGCAGACTGGCTGCGGTTCTTTCATTGTACAAGGGGATGTTGTAAGCACACATAAAAGCGGTGACATTTCATAGTGACAACAGTTCACAGACCACCAAATTGGGCTAACTCAAAAAATCTGAGGTAATCAGTTACATCAAATTTTTTGAGTTATGATGTCCCCAATTTTAAGTAAGCAGAACTATCAAGTTTTGAGTTTGTAGTATTCATGCATGTTAATTGCTCCTAACTTGAAGTACTGAGTTAGCTAACTCATACATTTATATATATATATATATATAAAATATATATAATTATATAAAAAAAATTATACATATATTATATATTACATAATGTAGTAATACCATCCGCTGAATTAAGACACAGACTTGTAATGCAGATCCATTAGTGTAACGACAAAAATCTAACAGCTGCTCTGAAATGTGAAAACAACATTTTAGAAAAACAAATGGAGCAGGTTTCTCATGAATCGGACACCTACTGTTCCATGGACGAGTGCCTCCCGCCAGCAAGTGGAAATTACGTGTTTACATGTAAGGATATGCAACCATAGGGGGAGTCCAGTATCAAATGACACCTCTTAAGGAAGCAATTAGAAATATTTTATGCTGTGATTTCTCAAAACGCTCAAGGTCAAACAAAATGAGTGCACACTATACACAAAACAAGGGTTGCTATGAAGACAAATGCATTATATACGGTGCAAGGGCCTAACTATATGCAATGATCACATATTTCTTTTCATTGTAACTCTATTACAGTTGCATTTGGCTGTTTGCCGACAATGACTTCAGTGCTTCCATCATATCTGGGAAAGTTTGGAAACCCCTGCCTCAGACATAAGTATGAACTTGCTTCAATACAGCATATTTGAGGTTATAATGATGGGTGTTTTTTGTACCTTCTTTTGGTATCGCCCCTCTGACATCATTATTGAATGACACCCAGTGTGGGAACAATTCACAAATCACAACACAGATTTGAATATATTGGTGTTTTCTAGGTGGTTTTTAGGTGGGTTCTTATCGTCTCAAGTCAAACAAATTCACCCTCAAATTTCTATGACATTCCAGGTTTCGTGATATGACCGTTCCTTCAGTATAAATGAATAGGAGTTTTTTCACCACCAGACAATTTTATCTAACATATCTAATGTAGTTCTCTCACTGTAGTTCTCACAACAAAACATTGGATTTGTGCCTCTAATACTCTTTAAGTCATGGGACACCAAACTGTACTGTATTCATGGAAAGTTCAAAATATTCTCTGAAAAAATGTCTCATGAGCTAAAACTAAATGTAAATTTAACTTGTTTTAAAGTGCCATTTTTAAAGGTTCCTTTTTTTTCTGGAGATCTCTTCCTACAGTAGGTTTACATGTATACAATGTCATGAAACACTTTCATTTTTTCATAATACACATTGCAGCATCACCTCTTTTCTCACAGTGTCTGAAACGGTTCGATTAAGGATTCGGTCTCTTCTCCTCCTTTCTGAGAGCCTTCTCTGCTCTGATTGGTCAGATGGCCCATTCTGTTGTGATTGGTCTACCGCATACAGAGTGTGTCGAAAACGCAACGGCCATAGCCACATCTGAATTTCACATCTGGAGGCTTCCTTAGCACCTGATACACAGTGATATGAACAGTAACAATGGTGACAGTTTTACCATATCAATTCAAGTCCGAGTCCTCATCCTTTGGAAGTGCATGCGAAAAAAGATATGCTTTCGCATTGCAGAAAACAGCAGTAGCCCCTCACTGCAGAACACAAGATCCAGGGGGTGGAGACGGGTTGGTTTAGGGATATGTAAAAAGGGAGGTGTTGGATCCAGATCCAGGGGGTGGAGACGGGTAGATTTAGATCCAGGGGGTGGAGACGGGTAGGTTTAGGGATATGTAAAGTGTGAGGAGTTGGATCTAGATCCAGGGGGTGGAGATGGGTAGGTTTAGGGATATGTAAAGTGTGAGGAGTTGGATCCAGATCCAAGGGGTGGAGATGGGTAGGTTTAGGGATATGTAACGTGGGAGGAGTTGGATCCAGATCCAGGGGGTGGAGACGGGTAGGTTTAGGGATATGTAAAGTGTGAGGAGTTGGATCCAGATCCAGGGGGAGGAGACGGGTAAGTTTTGGGATATGTAAAGTGTGAGGAGTTGGATCCAGATCCAAGGGGTGGAGATGGGTAGGTTTAGGGATATGTAAAGTGTGAGGAGTTGGATCCAGATCCAAGGGGTGGAGATGGGTAGGTTTAGGGATATGTAACGTGGGAGGAGTTGGATCCAGATCCAGGGGGTGGAGATGGGTAGATTTAGATCCAGGGGGTGGAGACGGGTAGATTTAGATCCAGGGGGTGGAGACGGGTAGGTTTAGGGATATGTAAAGTGTGAGGAGTTGGATCCAGATCCAGGGGGTGGAGATGGGTAGGTTTAGGGATATGTAAAGTGTGAGGAGTTGGATCCAGATCCAAGGGGTGAGATGGGTAGGTTTAGGGATATGCAAAGTGTGAGGAGTTGGATCCAGATCCAAGGGGTGGAGATGGGTAGGTTTAGGGATATGTAACGTGGGAGGAGTTGGATTCAGATCCAGGGGGTGGAGATGGGTAGGTTTAGGGATATGTAACGTGGGAGGAGTTGGATCCACATCCAGGGGGTGGAGATGGGTAGGTTTAGGGATATGTAACGTGGGAGGAGTTGGATCCAGATCCAAGGGGTGGAGATGGGTAGGTTTAGATCCAGGGGGTGGAGATGGGTAGGTTTAGGGATATGTAAAGTGGGATGAGTTGGATCTGGATTTGCAAATGTGTAAACCTACATAGGCTTGTGCAGGAAGTTAGACTGGAATTACTGACGACTCATTTGCGGGCAGTTCAGAATCCGTTCTTTCTTTTGGGAAACAATAACTCAATTTTTTGCAGACCTTTTACATTAACAAACAGCTATATTACACACTACATGAAAGGAAATATCCGAAAAAGCATAATGGTGCATTTTAAGGATATTTCAATATTTTTACTGGAAAACAAGAAAAAATACAGATAATAAAAATCATATAACAGTATGCTTGAGTCTGTGACACGTTTTTTAAATTTAGTGGACTCGTGTTGATATATGTTTGTTGTCTTTTGAGGGTCTTTGATCACAGTTTAAAGGTCACGGGCAGAAGCTTTTAATTTTCCCTTAGATTCTTCACTTGACAACATGTTTACTTTCACTGTGTCCAAAATCTGATTAAACCGACAAGACCTTTGTCCTTTGAGCACTGAGAAGAAGCCTTTAGAGGCCATAATTTTAAGATCAAACAGACACTGACAAAACCTAAATAGGGTTTAAGTTCACGACCTGCAGCCACAATGTCAACCCTGCACGAGTGCTGTGCCAGCCACAAACTGATACTGGCATCTAACACAAGATTTATTTCAAATGCTTAGGGTTACAGGGTTCTTTTCAAACCACATTTCTTTGGTGCCACAAATAATAATGATATTTGCAACAGCAATTATCACTGTTACTATTTCTCACTCTCATATTGCACATAAATGAAAAGGAATATAAATTTCCTCCATGATCAGGTCACATCACATTTTCCATATCTACATGCAGCAGACTCAAATGAAATAGAATGATAAGCAACAAAGGAATAAAACATTCAGTATCGGATTCACCCGAGAGGTATCTTCTTTCCCACTCCAGATTGCTCTTAATGAATCCAAACCACATGCCCAATTTCATTTTCCATTACTCAGAGCATTACGGAAGAGGCTGGAGACCAGGGGGGTCTCTGAAAGGAGCCATCAGTATCTGTCAGTCTGTAATCGTGTGCATCTGCAAAGCACATTTGGAGTGCAAATGATCTTTTAAAAAAAGCCATGATGCATTAACTGCAAAATAAAGCATTCATTTCATGTATTTATGATTTTCGGTGTGTTTAGAGAGGATATTCCAAAATTGAATGCAATGTGGATCAGGTTTGTGTGCAAGGGAAAGGAAATTGTTTTCAGTGTGTTAAACAAATTAAAGATGCAATCTCTAATAAAACAAACAAAATTTGCAATCAACAAAACAAAATTTTGTAATGTTTATGCTTAAAACAAGAAGGAACCAATTAGCAAAATAAACTTCATTCAAGATATAGTGCAAAATCGGCCTAAAACTATTTAAAATAGTTTTTTTAAATAGTTTAAATAGTTAAAATAAAAAAACCACATAAATATATATATATATTTATGGTTTTTCCTAGTAAATGGTCAGTGGGAGGTGTTTTACTAAATATTATAAAAACAACAAAAAAAACCAACTAAATATTATACAAAATAAAAAATACAATATATACATATTATATATATATATAATACAAAAATATTAAATAAATAAATGGTAACACTTTACAATAAGGTTCAATTTATTAGTTAGCTGCATTAGTTAACATGAATTAACAAAGAAAATAAAGCATTCATTAATAATATTAGATAATAATAAATTCAACATTTACTAATGCATCATTAAAATCAAAAGTTGTATCTGTTAATAATATTTAATGGATTTGAGCTAACATGAACTAACAATAAATAGTTGAACTTTTAATAATTAATGTTAACAAAGAATAATAAATAGTGTAGCTCATTGTTAGTTAATGTTAGTTAACTAACATTAACTAACAGGACCTTATTGTAAAATGTTATACCAACTAAATAATACACTAGAATGGGTAACAGATTTGCAAATGTAGCATTTAGCATCATTCAAAATTGAGATATTTTAATAGAAAACAAGATAAAATCACTGATGAAGAAAAATATATATGTTTTTAAAGTTCAAGGTAACATTATATTGTATGGACAATGTCCTTTATCTGAACTGTCCTCCATGAACAATGCATTTTATATTGAAAAATGATATCTGTAGATATTGTGAAAAAAACACATAGTTATTTATGGAGAGAGAAAACAATCCCACAGTAGATAATGGCAGGTCATGTTCTTGACATTTCACTTGAATATTGAATGTTGGCCAAAAGGGGCATCAGAGTTCTCAACATTACACAGAATCTACCCAGTAACAACGATTATGAGCCGACACTCTTGAAAGGTGAGATCAGTAAACAATAATAAATCTGTCATCAGAATCACCATGGAAAGACTACTAAGGAAGCAGCTGAAATGTGAGCCGTCAATGGTTGTTAAAGAGAATGTCAACAGTTGTAAACACTGGAATATTTTTCTCTCTTTTACTTCCGATTGGTTGGCAATTAGTTGTTCTAAAACTGTAGCATATAAAACATCTGCAAGCGTGCACCAAGAATATGAGGCAAGCTTATACAGAGCCACCAGCCCTGACACCTTCATGTAGAGAAACTGCTCACACAGTTGATACACATAGACTGTGCTAACCTGGCTCCCTACAGCCCCGTTCTTATAGAGGAATGTCTAGTATAAACCATCCAAAGGCCTGGACGCAGACTAGCACTAGCTGTTTGCCCTCAGAAGACTCAGTGTGTTAATGCAGCACTGACATGAGGAAGAGCAGAGCCGTATGGAAAAAACACAAAGGGTCCATGTTTGTGTTGATATAGACAAGATATATATAAAGGCTATTTTTGGCATATACAAACAGTGCCAGCAAATGCTTTTGATGTGACTCGGGTATCTCAGCTAATGACAAAAGCAGTAACAAGGAAAATGCAACGACACGTTTATGGAAAAAATACTTGGTGAATCTTGCAAGGAAATGTTTGGCCTCATATTTCACCATCAAATCGAAATATAAATAACAGCTAGATTATTTTCATGACAATTAAGCACATTCTTATTACTGTAATGCGAAAAACAAAAGTGAAAAGAAAAGTAACGTAAATCATTTTGTCCAGACATTATTAAATTCAGTACAACAAAAATACTCCCAATGATTTACTTCCAATTGTATTTTTCCACATTACAATAGACTGTTGACACTTGGGAAGGGGTATTGTTAATTGTTACAATAAAGATCAAATGGAGACAAATTTGAGAAACATTGTGAATAAATACATTTAAAAAAAGTTAATGTAGTAATGAATATTCTGATCATTTATATGGTTAATTGTTATGGAAATAATACAAAATGGTCGGAATAATAATAATGATTAATACTAATTATGATAATTATTATAAAAAATAATAATAATATCACTTGTTTATGTTTTGTTTGTTTTTTTAGAATGAAATATGATCCAGATTAAATATATATACTTTTTTTTTTTTTT